>CM042142.1:43631560-43678032 GCA_023376005.1 Doryteuthis pealeii
AATTTTAAAACAGATTGCGTGATCGCATAATCACATATTTTGGGTGTATATAGGGCCCACAAAAGTGAGAATGTTGTAGACTGTATCAGCTGTGACCTAGAGCCGTATGACATAGTTTTTGTTAGGCAGACGAGAATACAATCGATCATTCATTAATAGATTTATTGTGGGGGTGTTTTTGTCTAATTCTAACTTGTTGTTGGCACTCCGCTTTGCCCTATCGGTGCTAAGACGATGGAGTAGTGTCGCATTTTTTTTTAAAAAACTGCATCTGTGGGAGTGGCTGATAGGCCAGTTTTGAATGGCAATCTCTATTGCAGTGACTGTAAACAACAGTGATGCTTTGCTGGATGTTGGCTGTTAGTCTACTCCAGATTGGTTAAGGCCGTGAACGCATAACTGCTGGTCACGCCTCACCTTACTTGATTGAGTTCTTTCAGAAACCGGTCATAAGCTTGGATCGATGAAAGGCGAGAATTACCCAGGATCAAATACCTTCAGCCCCACTACCTTCTAGCACATATATGATAAAAAAGGGTTTGTGGGTTACTATAAGAGCAATATGGTCGGGAAAATCATATAGGTGTCTAGGGCTTGAACATAAACCTGTCCGATTGATCGAGGGGGGAGGAGGCTCTCTGACCATACCTCTTGCTCAAGTTAGCTGTCAAATTGGAGTGTTGCCATGTCATGGACTACTCAGTCACCAGAATTCCATCCTTAAACCTCATGGGTTGCCACCCAGCAGGCAATAGGTTGCCCTATCGTGGGGGAGGGGGTCTTACTCTTACAAGGTGCAATTTGGTGTATTCTAAACTGCCAGAATGACAGGGCTGTTATTGTTTATTAATTATAATGATATTTGTAATGTTCTAGATATGAAAGCACCAGTTATTGCTAGTCACTGAAAAGTTAAAACAGTGATGAGCCTGTTCAAGTACATAATTTGGGTATGTAAGTGACCTGAGTTACTTTGTTTTATCAAATGACTTAATTCAGCATTAAAACCAAGAACGGTTGATATGCTGTAAAACAATAACTTGATATGTACAATGACTTGATATGAAAAAAAAATATCAATGTACTGGAATATTATTCAAAATCCACACCTGTACAGAAATGCTGATAGGTATGTGTTCTGCGTCCCTGATACACAAAAATAAAAAAGGATGCAGTAAATTGTATCCATGCATCCCTGTGTTTTTCATTTTTTCCTCCCTCACCATTTCAAGCTAACTGTAAATACATTTCAATAGTTTCTTAGAAACGAATTACATAAGGATAGAGTTACAAGGTAGGAGTTAGACGGCTTTAGCTGGGACCCGTAAATCTTACCGGTGACTCATTCAAAGCAATATGTGCATCCAGGACACACTAAATGAAGAGCTATCGGCATCCACTGCCTGTATATTCAAACCCTTTTTTGGACACTCAATAGAAAGTTGAACTTTTTCTTTTTCCTCTGAGGACTCCTTTCTTTCTGGTCTTCCTAGGCTTATGCTTACTGAACCTAATGGCTATTCTGTCATTGTCCTGTTTTTTCCTCTATATCTTCAGAAAAGACAAGTAACAAAATAAACTTCAAACTCAATCCACCTTCCTTTTCAGTTAGAAATCATTGCACATGTCAGTTATTGTTCTTAACAACGTTTTTTTCCTAAATGCCACAAGGTTAAAATAATTCAAAAAGTAAAGTACATATCTGAATGGGTAATCAGTGTAAAATGAAACTCTATAGAATAACTGAGTTGACATTATATAAAGTCAATATAGCATGAAACTATATTTCTTTCTTTCTCACATGTCAAAAATGGTTTATTTTGTAAGAAGACCAACAACTACAGATTCTATGAGTTCATCAACAATTTCCATTCACCAAACAATTATTATGCAATGAAAAGTCACAACAGTATAAGAATTCCTACATTTGTATTCATAACAAAGTGAATTAAGGTCAACAATGAAATTACTATATCAAATATTAAATGATTAAAACATGGAAAAACCCTGAAAATAGAGAAAATCTGAAATATTAAAGATCATTATTATAAAACTGATCTATTTGCCACAGAAATAAATAGAAAAAATAAAAATTCAAAAGATAAAGTATATGCATGTGTGTCTTCTTAATGAATATTAATTTTTAAAAAAGTAAATAACTAGTTTTTATTGGTATTTATTCAAGTCATGACAATGGTAAATCTACTCATTGCATTAATTGTCTGTTCTACTAATTTGCTATCACTCTAAGCCTAACACATATAAGAATATCTAGAATGTATTGAGTTATATTGAATTCTTAAGAATAGGTGCACAGTCTTGATGTAATTATAAAACTGATCTGTTTGCCACAAGAAATAAATAGGAGCAAACTATTAAAATTCAAAAACCCTGAAAATAGAGAAAATCACATATTATATCACAATCAATACAAATGAATTCACTAAGTAATCACATTCTCTGTTATACACTGACTATATTTATATTCATATTTTATATTATATTCATATTCTTTTATAATATTTTATATTTATATTATATCATATTTATTTTATAATATTTTATATTTATATTATATTTATTTTATATATTTTATATTTATATTTATTTTATATATTTTATATTAATATATTTTAATTATCATTGATATATTTATTACAATCATATTATTATTACATTTTATTACACTTTTCTCATGGAAAATGAAGGATAAAATGTTTTTTAATTCCCTCTTGGACAAAAATTGAACTAATGGCTTTGCTGGTCTCCTCTAATTTTTCTTTATAAAAAGATGTGCACTCAATCTAAGGACACAGACAGACAGAATCTTTCTTTTATACATAAGAAGCAGAGGTTAAAGTAAAGATAAATTATCATAACTTATCATAGTCTTTTTCTTTGAATTTTTTAGATGAGGCTTGATAATTTTGTACTATTTGGATTATTTAGACTGAAGAAGCCAGAGGGCACATCAAAACGAAATGTTGTGTATATAACAATAAAGACAAGGACAATAGTCTGAATGATCCAAATAATACAAATTTGAAATCTTTTTCATACAGAGAAAATCACCAAGAAATATGATTGGCATCAAAAAAGAAAGAATATATAGCCAAAATCTACTTAGAATATCCAAGTACAGATTTTAACTTTTTCATCTGATGATGTTGCGACACTGAACTACATAGAATTTTGGGAAATCATAAACTGATCTATCAGTCTACCTCCTTCTTGAAACATATTATCTGTATGATATAATTTATATTAAAAATATGAGTGCTATATCTATAAGCAAACAGTGCTCAATATCATGGTAGAACATTTATATCTAACTTAAGGTAGCATGGATATGAAGTCAACAGTGCCTAGTTTCTTGACAGTTTTCTTGCCAATATGATCTTGGTCTGAAGATCACATTACCAAGAACCTGTCAGTAACCAGGCGCTGTTAACTCCATGTCCACACTACCTTAACTTAATGTAATTTATATGTAGAATGATTGATTTTAATGTCATGTCAACCTGTCTAGTGTTATTTTATGTCTAGAAGTTAGTGAATTGTGACATTTATTTCTTAAAATTTTGTGTAGTTTCTTTTCATTGCTTTTATTAAAAATAATTTAGAAAATTCAGAAAAAAAATGTAATGGTTTCTAAATCAGTGTGTTTCCTCACATCTAAAAATAAATTATCATTTCCGAGAAAAAGATCCAAGTGTGTCATCTTTTCTTAGAATAACTTTTCCACAAAAATCTAATTTCTCTAGGACCAGCTATCCCCTGCCTAGAAGTAAATGTTTTGTATTCAAAGAAAACATCATTGACAATAAATGTGTAATTTCTAAATATTTTGAAGACCTTACCATTGGGATTACCCTCATATTAATGGCAGCAGATTTCAACTAATTTGGATGATAAGAATCACTAAACCACTGAGCTCTGGATTTCAGTGTTACAGTTGTCATTAATCCTATATTAATAATACTGGTGTTTCTAAATCTTCTGTCTGTTATCATCTTGCAGCACCCTCTGATTAAAAGTAGACCCTTCAAATTGTTTAAGATGCAATGCAAAAATGTAAATCCAGATTATCTTGTTTTGCTTAATCACAGATTTCTTAATCGTTCCATTTTATTTCACCCAATTTAAAAATGAATTATTCCAAATGGTCTTCCGTTGCTTAAATGACCAACATAGAATTAAAATGAATTGAAAAAAAAGAAGTTATATGTTTGTTTTATTTGTAATATTGAAATTGTGAATTACGGAACATATTTTGGTAATTTTGATCTTATGTCATCCCAGCCTCCTGCCTTAATTTATGCAAGCCAGCATCATGCAAATTTTAACTCAGCTTAGATATTTACTGAGTCATGTTTTTGTCACTGTTTTTGGTAAATTAATGTAAATATTTTAAACACCTTCACCCAGATTTTTATTGGCAAATCAATGTAAATATTTCACCCCCCCCCCTTTTAAGAAAGAGTGAGAAAGAGTTTAATCAAGATTATTATACTTTTTACATATTGAACTATTTTGCAATTGCTCTTAGATAATCATATCAAATGTTGTAATAATTAAATTAACATACTGTGGTATATCCACAGGTCCTGGTAGTTAATCGTAATGCTTTCCATATGAAAACTCACAGAGTGAGTTAGATCAAATTTTCAAGAAGGTTTGAGCCATTGACAACAGAGGCATGTTTAGACCATATAACTTGAGATTTGAGCTGATACTCTGTGTGTGGATGTAAGATGAAACTCTGCCAATACAAAAGGAAGCTGTACTTAGCACATTAATGTACATATTGAAGTTGATGAGCCAAATATTCTTATTCATGTTTGATTCCTTTCCTAATTGTATCGTCTCCAATATAAACCTAATTTTAAAAGTATGGTGCTGATAGAAGGCAAAGAAGTAATTTGAACTCTCATTTTGTAAAGGATCTATAAATATCTTCATTGCTTTTTTTGGGGGGTGGGGGGAATACAAAAAAAAAATCTCCAGTAAACTATAAATGTCAATTGCATTCATTAGATTAGAGAAACATTTTTTTATTTTTTTTTTTTTATGATTTATTTTATTTTGATATGGTCTGCTAAAATTACAGGTGTCTATTTGGAATATAATCTATTTCTGCCACATTTCAAGAGTTTCTCTTGTAATTCCATGTGGCCAAGAAAAAGTTTGAGTTATTTCTGCTGGCCAAGGAACTTTGGGTTTTTTTTTGGTTTTTTTAACTTTTTTTTGAAAATCTTACAAGTGCATAAAATAAAAAAAATAAAAAATTGACTGTGATAAAAAAAAACTGGAACTTTGGTAAGATCGGATGACTCATCTACAAAGAAAAGAAAATACTAATAAATGTATGGAATGTCATGAAGTTTTTTTAATGGGTAAGCGTCATATGAAACACAGAACAGAAATAGAACATATTAGGCGGAATCAATAAGTATTTTCATTTTTACACATCTTTACTCCCAAGTTTCTTTTTAAAGTACACATCTAAAGACTATTTATTACCCCTCTACATTATTATCATTATCTGTATATTACTGAATATATCCTAAATATATATATAGACGAAGCTGTTGGCATTTCACATAGCGCTAATACCCTTGGGAAAGTTATGAATCCATATATTCTCCCTCCAGCTATGGGTTAAAAAGCAGGGCAGACTGGGCCCTTCAGCCTTGGGTAGATAACCAGTCTAGGAGAGGGATAACTCTGAATTCAAAATTCCTGAGGTCGGTTGTTGATTGGGTTTGTGGCAACCCTTGATGCACCAATTCTTTCCTATCAACTGTGCCAAAAAGTGTGGATGGTCCAACACAAGCCTTCACCACTATAAACAAATCACTGTGTGGACATTCATTGTATAAACACTCATGCGTCGAAATCAGCGGGAGAGTCCATCATATATATATATATATATATATATATATATGTGTGTGTGTGTTTGAAGACCTCATAAGCAAGAAACTGTTGGTAACCAGGTGTGGACTCCATGTCCATGCTATGTTAACTCAAATATAAACACTCTATCAATGATATTGAGCCACTATCTGCATAGAAATATAGCACCCGTATTATCCACAATATATATATCAACAATATATATATATATATATATATATATATATATATGTGTGTGTGTGTGTGTGTGTGTATAATAGAGAGCATTGATTCTGTGTCTACACTATCCTTAGATCTACATATGCTCTTTCACTGATATTCAGCACTCTTTATTTGTAGATATAGCAAACAACATTAATATATATATATATATATATATACAATTTTCTCATAAATAGAACTTATTAGGGTGAATCAATAAGTATTTTTCATTTTACATGTGTTTACATACAAGTTTCTTTTAAAGTACATATCGAAAGACTATTTATGACTCCTCTACATTATCATCATTATCTGTATATTACTAAAATTATTATAGATATAACACAGTACATTGATATATATATATACTTATATATACTTTATTGACCCACCCTGATATGTTCTATTTATGTGAAATTATATTATATATATATATATATATAATATATTGGGTTAGCTCAGTTGGTATAGAATTTGGCTAGAAACCACAAGGTTTCTAGTTCGATACTGGCACTCGCCAACTCAGCGTATGAGTAGTACAGGGATCTGTGTGGTAAAGTAAGGAACTGATGATAGGTGTGGCACTCCACCTCAGACGCAAAAACAATCTCCTTGGTCTAGAGCTAGTGAAAAGGGGTTAGACTCCTCGCTGTCTTGCTGATTCTGACATTAGGCCGCCTCAAAGACTTTACTTTACTTAGTTTTATTCATATATATATATATATATATATATACAATTTCTCATAAATAGAGCATATCAGGGTGAATCAATAAAGTATGCTGCATTTAGAAACACATGATATAATAGTTATCATCTATGGAAATGACCCAAGTTCAAATCCTGGACAAAGCCATTTGCTTTTTACTTTTCAAGCTAATACCATTGGGAAAGACAGGAATCCATCTGTTATCCCCTCAGCTAAATACTGCAGACTTGGCTCTTTACCCTTGCTATGTTAACTACTATAGAAGAAGGAAACCAATGAATTATACCAGCTGTTTTCCACTTAAAAATTGACCTTGTGTCACATCCTGCCTATACATATGCTCTGTCACCAATATCAAGCACTTCTTATTTATGAATATAGCAAACTACATTAATATATATATATATATATATATATATATGAGAAGAAAATATTTTTAAAATATAACAAACACAGGAGGTTATGATCAGGGGAAACAATTTTATGTGTAAATACTTAAGCATTTCGGTATTATACCATCTTCAGGACACTGTTAAGTAATGTTTATGTGAGGGACAAAATAAAAGATGTTAAGTGTATTGTGAATGTGTGAATATGATGTTATTAACCGTTAATTTTTATATGTGCGTTTGTTTACGAAAAGCCGATGACGTGATCATTGCATGTGCAAAAATGGAAGGTGAAGATCATAGGATGATGCATGCAGACATGTGAATAAGCGGAGAACGAAAGGCTAGCAAAGATATGGCGTATTTTATATGGAATATTAATGTTAGAAAGATTAATAAATAGAACATTTAATATATATATAGAACAAAACAATACATAAATACATATATACATGTGTGTGTTTGTTTGTTTGTTTGTGTGTGTGTGTGATTGTGCATCCATGTGTGCATGCATATGTGCATGTCTGTGTCAGTGTGTATCTGTTTGTTAATACCGGTGTAATTAGATGTCTCTGTGTGCATGCTGTGGTGTGTGATTGTATGTGTGTAATTGTGTGTGTATGTGTGTGTCAGTGATTCTCTGCGTGTGTGTTGGTAGCTATGTAAAGTAAAGCCGTCGGGGCGGCCTAACATCGGTATCAGCCAATCAGCGAGGGAGTCTGTTCCCTTTTACCTAGTGCTAGACCAAGGAGATTATTTCAGCATCTGAGGTGGAGCGCCACACCTACCATCAGCTCCTCACTTTACTGCACAGATCCCTGTGCTACTCATACGCTGAGTTGGCGAGGGCCGGTATCGAACCAGGAACCTTGTGATTCCTTGCCAAACGCTCTACCGACTGAGCTAAACCAATGTAATGAGATGTAAATAACACTCATTTCCAACAGAGTGTCTTTGCATGCATATTGCACTTCTGGAGGTTGATTTCAAGTAGAGCATCTGGCCATCAACTAATCTATCAGTCCATCAATTCATTGTAATTACATAGACAAGTCAATCAAGCTAAAATCATCTAATTGACAACAAAAATGTCTTTGTGGCTTTGGCACAAATCTATTGATGATGCTTCTGAAAATAACTTTTTTGTTTTGCCTGCAAGACATTTAATGTCAAAGTGCCTCATCAAATATTTCCTGGAACATTATTAACAAAAAAACAACAACATATACACATAGGTGTATGCATAGATATACATGATTAATAGATTATGTATATGGATACGTCCATATTTGTGTTTCATATATATATATATATATATATATATATATATATACTGTATTTCCTAGAGTTGGAGACTATTTTTTTGTAAAAAACAAGTCTGTATCCTATAAAATAAAGGTTATTTATTTATTTTACTAAAACTTATTTATTTATTTTACTAAAACTTATGTTTATTCATTTTTTTAAAAGTTTTTTTATGCTGGGAATACAGGATATATATAAGTTGTCGGGGCAGCCTAATGTTGGTATCAGCCAATCAGTGAAGGAGTCTATTCCCTTTTCATCAGGAGATTATTTTAGCATTTGAGGTGGAGCGCCACACCTACCATCAGCTGCTTACTTTACCGCACAGATTCCTGTGCTACTCATATGCTGAGTTGGCAAGGGCCGGTATCGAACCAGGGACCTTGTGATTCCTAGCTGAATACTATATCGACTGAGCTGATATATATATATATGTGTGTGTGTGTGGTTGAGAATAGAAGAAAAATGTGGATAAAACAGCACAACAACTAAATTCAAATGATATTTTGCCTCGGTCTTTTGCAAAGCTTTTTTTTAACTTATTCTAAAGAGAAAATGGGTTCCACAGTCTACTTTTATGCTGAAAAGGTAATTTTGGGGGGATCGTACAGAGTGATAAGATGAGAGGCAAAAGGAAAGTGGGGAGGGTTGGATGTGTAAGGGAGAAGATGAAAGAAAAGGGTAATGGGGTATATGGGGTTTGGTACTTTTTATGGTGTCATTTATTGCCATTGAAGAAATTTGATAGTCTGGTGGTAAGTTAATGTGTGGAGACTGTTGTCTGTAAAGGTTTGTGAAAGCTAGTTGATTGGATTTTTTTTTAGTATTTTAGAGATTTGGGGATTTTTAAAATTTATTTTCTATTTTTTATTTGTTTTCTAATTTGATTTTTTTCTTTTGAGTTAAGGTTTTTGTGATAGCTGTTGTCAGGTGGAAGAAACCTGGCCTCTGTTTTACAACTTTTGTATTTGCAATGAGTACTGATTTGCATCGATGGTATAAGCTCTTACTATGTATGCATTTGAGTAGTGATGCGTGGTTGATGGGGAATGTGTGATTGAAGTTTGTTATGTGTGTGAATAGGGCGTTTTGAGTGTTGTTTGTCTTTATCGATCTTTTATGCTCATAGATACGTTTGTCAAAGTTTTGTTGGGGTTCACCGATGTATCTTTTGTCACAGTCATTGCATGTAGATGTTGGGGTGTTTGTGTGTGTGGAGAAATTAGTGAGATATCTAATTGTTTGAGAAATAGTTTTTATGATTCTTATTCCTAGATTGCTGAGTTTGTAATTGAGTGGCTTGTTATGTATGTACATTGGTTGGTAGGGCTAAAGGTCTGTGGGTGGAGGGGGAACAAGCCACTCGATGACAAACTTGACTCGATGATATATATATATATATATATATATATATATATAGGTTTTCTTTTTTAAGGCTATTGCAATGCAAAAGTAAGTGTGCAGGGTCTTATTAATTTTGAAGATACAAGATGAAGATACTTTGAAATTGATAAGACCTTGCACACTTACTTTTACATCTTAATAGCCTTCAAAAAAAATTATATATAATAAAATACTTTACAACTTTATTTGTTCAACATCTCCTCCACAGAAAACGATGTTAATGCACGTATAGCAAAGGCATGGGCCGCTATAAATAAATTATCAGTCATATGAAAATCCAATCTCACACACAGACAAGTTAAAGAGACAGTTCTTCCAGGCCATTGTCATATCAGTGCTGCTGTATGGCTGCACCACCTGGACCCTAACTAAGCAACTAGAGAATAAACTAGATGGGAGCTGCACAAGAATGTTGCAGGTGATCCGTGGAAACAACACCCTACGAGAAAACAGCTGTACGGTCACCTGCCACATATCCCCCAAACCATCCGAGTAAGATGGACAAGACACATGGAACACTGCTGGAGAAGCAAGGATGAACTCATAAGTGATGTCCTCCTGTGGAAGCCAGCACATGGACACGCCAGTGTGGGCAGACCAGCAAAGACATACATTGATCAGCTCTGTGCGGATACAGGTTGCTGCATAGAGGACCTCCCGAGAATGATGGGCAATAGGGACGGATGGAGAGAGATTGTCATGGATATCCGTGCTGACAGCGCGACATGATGATGATGACAACTTTGTTTAGCAATGCTTCAAGCAAATCACAAATACCTTTATATATATATTTATTTGTGTGTGTGTGTGTGTGTGTGTGTGTATGTTATATGCTGTGAAAACTAGTCACTGAAGTCCCATTTCTTAGGTTTTATTGACCCAAAAGGTTAGGCACTCTAGGAAGCAGTGTAGATTCTGTATGCTGTTTGGATGACCTCCCAGTGCAACATGATGATGATGATGATGATGATGTATTATATGCTGTGAAATATATATACATATATGCTGTGAAATGTATATATGTACATATATATATATATATATATATATATATATTATATGCTGTGAAAACTAATGACACTGAAGTTGCATTTCTTAGAGTTTTATTGACCCAAAAAGCTAGGCACCCAGAACAAGCATAAATAAATTGGACACTATAAAGACTGTTTACAGATCCTTAAGAACCTTAAACAAACTAAAGAATTAAAAGGATATTGATATCATAATTTAAAGCAATAAAGTCTGACAGAATATCTCAAAAGGTTTTGTTTACATGCCAACGCTTTCCTCACTGACAATGAATAAAAGAACAAGGCATTACAAATAGTAAGAAGTTAAAGTTATAAAATATTTTACCACAATATTGTTACACACAATGTTTATGTATCATATATCATTATCATATTATATATCATATTGGAGGTCCTAAGATGCACTTGAAACCTTTGCATATGGAATTATTTCGCTATGTTAGGCTAGCACCGGGGTCACTTAGTATAATTGGATACTATATATAACTTAAAATCCTGACGTGTTGGCAAGATTTTGACAATAGATTTGGAATCAACATCCACCATTTAGTCTAAAACACATATGTTCACCCCGGTAGCAACATCTTTGTAAACCAGTGATAATGAATGGACTTAGATTGATAGATCTGAATAGACTGAGGTAGATTGATAGATAGATAGATCTGAATAGACTGAAATAGATTGGAGTAGACTGGGATAGATATAAAGAGATTGATACAGATGGATAGACATGAATAGACTTTGATAGATAGATATGAATAAACTGCGATAGGTAGATAGATAGGAATAGACTGAGATAGATAGATTAATAGATATGAATAGACTGAGATATATAGATTAATAGATAGATATGAACAATATGAAATAGATTGATAGATATGAACAGTATGAAATAGATTGATAGATATTAACAGACTGAGATAGATTGATAGATAGATATGAATAGACTGAGATAGTTCAATATGAATAGATTGAGATAGATTGATAGACATATATGAATAGACTGGGATAGATAGAATAATATAAATAGACTGCAATAGATAGATTGATTGATATGTATGAGTGAGATAGATTAATATGAGATATGAATAGACTGTGATAGATAATGCTAATGCAATTAATAGGAAATTTTAATAAAGATTCAAATGTCATTCTCCATAATATGCAAAATTATTCAATGAACATCATCCGAAATTTGATTAAAAAATAAGAATAAGCATATCTTTAAATTACTTTTCAATGAAATTTGGTGCAAAAATTGATTGCCTTAATAATTTTTCATCAAAGTGAATGTTTTAAAATTCACTAGGAAATAACTTGCTTGATTTTTTTCATCTCAGTCCATAAGTTTACACGGAACTTTATATAATGATAGAAATACAACCTGATTCAAAATTATATCATATCTATTATAGAAGGTAGCAACATTATAATTAACTTGACATTCACTAGGAAATAACTGGCTTGATTTTTTTCATCTCAGTCCATAAGTTTACATGGAAATTTATATGATGATAGAAATACAGTTTGATTCAAAATTATATCATATCTATTATATAAGATAAGGAAATTGTAATTAACTTTAGTTTTCTTAAAACAATTCATTATATAGTTGGTGTAAATTCAGTTCCACTACCTGTTATATACCCTACCTATGAACATTAATGTGTATGTCCAAATCCTCATAAATACGGGAGTATTATATCGACTGAGTAGTCTGATATTGCTTGCAGTGGTTTACCTTTTTTGACACCGCTGGCGAGTATTGTATTTTGTTAATGTTATAAAGATTCCATTTCATTTCCAGTCTCCGTTTGGTTATTCCTCATTTAGTAACCTTTGTTAGATTATTACTCTACCAAAGTACATTATCTAGTTGTTAGAATCAAGCCTTTTTTAATTAATAAAAAGCATGTTTAGTAAAAAAAAAAAAAAAAAAGTTGTTTTAATAACTTTTTAGACACCTGAAGAAGGCCAGAGAACACATCAACCGAAACGTTGTGTATATAACAATACAAATGAGGACAACAATCCAAAAAATCCAAACAATACAAAATAACAAAAGGCGTTATCTTGCTGAAATATCCACTTTCTTGAGTTTGGTAGCAAGTTTAAGATTGGCAAAAGTTCACTCTCTAAACACTCAAAGTCATTGAATTCATCCAAGCTTCAATAATAATGCTTATATTTACCCAACCTCTCTGCTATGGGTAGAATCAAGATTGAGTTGGTAGAACATAGTCATGTGTTGGGTATATATGAATCAAAGTATCCAACACATGACTATGTTCTGGAAGTTAGTACTGGGTCTGTATTTGGTTACTGCCTCCAGCTTTTTTCTGTCAACTGGAAACTAGTTGAAATCTTCTTGCAGAGGTGAGTAAATATATATTGATTCTACAACAATAATGCACCTTGGTAGTAGTACAGAATTTATGACCACTACATAATAAGTTGTTTTAAGAAAACCAAAGTTAATTCTAATGCTACTGTCTTCTATAATAGATATGATATAATTTTGAATCAAGTTGTATAATTTTTTTCTGCTATTCTCTAAACAGCTTAAGTAGTTATGGCAGAGTTCTTTGACTAAGTACTGATTCACTCTCTTTTTTTTTCAGCCAATATATGTCAGTGATTTGCTCAAGATTTATAGTAATGGGACAAAATGAATGGAGAAGTGGATTCATGCCTTTCCCAAGTGCATTAAAATTAAATGAACACAAGCAGTCTGAGTTGAAATTTGATCTTTGTTTGGCAATTCAATTTTTCCTGCTGATTATCATCATGCTATTTTGTACTTTCACTTAGTATATAAATAGAATACAGGGAGAGTTGGATTCATGTCTTTTCTAAGGATAATTGTGCAAACTAGACACAAGCAGCTTGTTAGAATTTAAACTGAATTTGACATATATATGATGAAACTCAGTGAGGAACAAACTCACAACCAAGTCTCATTATTAAAGTTTTATTTATCCTCCTTTAATGCAAATTTGATACAGAGCTCTACTGAGTATGAGTGGGTGGTACCAAAAATAGCTCAGCATTCCCCTTTTTAAGGGCATCTCAGGTGTCAGGGATCAACCATGACCTTACCACCTTTTTTCGTACAATGGGTTAGGAGGTGATCTGGGAGGACAACCCCCTGAAGCTAAGCCAGATAATTATACCAGGTGACAGACGATCAGAAATTTTATCTGTGCCAGAAAAGTATTATTAAAGTGTTATATTCTATACTTAAAAACAATTTATCAACCCTTAGCTGGGTGAAGAAAAGATGTATTTATACTTTTCTCAAGGGCATTAAGTGTGAAGGGAATATGAACCGTCTTAGCCGGAATTTGAACTCGGATCACTGATTTCATTTTTCTGCTGTTAACTATAACACTATTTGGACTCCTGCATGCACACAGTGAATGACTGTATATCCCTGAAACAACCTTTTTAAAAAAAAATGTCCTCTTGTATATACACGGTGTCCATACAAAGTCTTGAAACAGTTTTAAAATTGAACATTTAATAACTAAATAATATGATGAAATAATAAATAAAATGACAAAATCTTTTTCCCTGAATGTTTGATGAGGCTTGATGATTAGTATTATCTGCGTTATTCGGATAACAATAATGAAGGACAATAGTCCAAATAACACAGATAATACTAATGACAAAATCTTTTCGTAAAAATATAAAATAAATTTTATTATTGATGTATTTTTTTATTATTGCACTTCAACATGACCGCCATCTTTGTTGATACATTTTCAATCTGTAGCAAGACTTCATGGACACCTTGTATATTTACCAACCCCCCACCCTCATGAATAAGATGTGGCACAAGGTCAATTTCTTAAGCAGAGTTTAACAGGTTTGAATTCAGAGTTTTCCTTCTCCTAGACTGGTTACCTAGGAGCTCAATCTGCCTTGCTATTTACCTATAGCTGGAGGGAGAATAGTTTGATTCATTCATACGTTTTTTTCGATTGACACTACTTGGCAGTAGAAAAGAATGCCAAGCAAAGACTGAGCATGCACAACAAACACAACAGTGTTGCCAAGATGCAGGAACTGTTTCTCTGCATTCTCAGCTCTTTGGAGACCTCACTTTTAGGATTACTCTTGTATAAGGGTCAGGAGCAGGTGCATGCACAACAAATACAACAGTGTTGCCAATAGCTGCACAAACAGTTTCCTATGTTCCAAGCACTTTGGAGAACTTACTTTCAGGATTACCCTATATAACAATTCGAGTTCAATCCTGGACGAGGCTATTTGCAATACTGCTAATACCTTGAGAAAGGTTTGTATCCAACTACTCTCCTTCCAGATATGGGTAAATAGTAGATAAGACTGGGCTCTTTAACCTTAGTTAGGCACCAGTCTAGAAAAAGGAAAACTCTGAGTTCAAACCTGTGAAACTTTTCTTGAAAAGTTGACCTTGTGTCACATCCTGCTCATGCGAGGGGGTTGCTAAATATATATATATATATATATATATATATATTAAAAAAATGTAACATTGCTGGCATTGAAACCTTACTAGCAAAGGTTCAGCTTAGGTGGGCTGGTCATGTTGTCAGAATGAATGGGAACAGGCTTCCAAAGAAGATATTATACGGACAAGTCCACTCTTATGCTATAAAGACAAATTGAAGGACAATTTGAAATGCTCAATATTAACCTGAGTGCTTGAGAAAATCTAGCATCAAATCAGAAAGAATGGCGTAAGAGGTGTTTTGCTAGATTAAAAAGCTATGAAGAAAATAGATTGAAATATCAAGATCAGCTCCACCTAACTTTAAAACAAAAACATCTGACTCCTGCTTTAGGAAATTCCATTGGTCGGTGTGGCTTCAGAGCTCGCAGCAAGGCTGGGCTGCTATCACACTCAAGGAAACACAAAATGTTGATAGCATGCACAATATGGGAGGAAACAAATCACTCACTGCTGACCCTCATCTATCGTTCCCAATAGGAGAGTCCACAATACATATATATTATATATATATATATATATATATATATCTTTAGGTTTAATTGCAGAAGAAATAGGGAATATCGGAATATTCCTGACAAAAAGAAACAAATTCCCAGACAAACTCCATACTAAACTGGAGCAAACCATTTTATGAGTGGCATCAAACTATTAACAAATCGGACCATATTACCTTTAGGCACCCCTTTTTGATTTCGATTAAGAAAGGACATGTTTTTCATTTACACCGTCAATATCTGGTTGTTTCTTAGGGGTTAGGGTTAGGGTTAGGGTTAGGGATTAAGGTTCGGGGTTAGTTTTATAATTTTTTTTTAAATCTGAAAATCGTCTGTCAAAACAACCGGATATTGACAGTGTAAATGAAAAACATGTCCTTTCTTAATCGAGATCAAAAAGGGGTGCCTAAAGGTCATATGATCCAAGAAATCTTCAGAAGTTATAAAAATGGTCAAGTAATCTACAAGATGACTTGGAGCCCATTGGGTTCAGATTTGCAACAGCAATCCATGATGACAGTGATCATTTTTTTCTAAGAAGCGGTGAATGATTTTAATTCGTATTTAGCTTCAAGTGTTTCTCAACAAAACTGTCTATCATAAATGTCAAACAGAATTTTTTGAATAATTCTTATGAAACTATTTCTTTTTTTGAGATACCCTGTAAATCATATTTGCTAAATATGAGGCTTGAAATTATCTTTCTCTAACCTTAGAAGAAAAAGAAAAAATTAAAACCCCAAAATATTATTATTTCTATTATTATTATTATTATTATCATTTGAAATTTTAGGAATATATCCAGCAAATATATCTAGGAAAATAATAAAGAATTTGAAAAAGATTTTTTTTTTTATGTGATTATTTTATTTATAATTTATTTCATATCTCTTTTATACTCTTGCTTTTTCTCTGCGATATTTTGAAAAGGCAGTAAACATTTATCAAAAATGAATTATTGAGATGAAGAATTTTCTTTCTCCAAGAAGATCTGCAGTAAAACCAATTATTTATGTATATTCTGGTTTTTTTTTTTGAACCAGCAATCATTGATTTTATTAAGTTTTCTGGTCAGCAGAAAATTCGTAAATGAAAAGTTGAAAATTCTCCTAGTCAATTTGTTCAACCTTTTCATTTTACGCATTATTTCTGCTGACAGAAAACTTATAATCAATGATTGCTGGTTCAAAAAAGAAAACCAGAATCTACATAAATAATATGGTTTTACTGCACGATCTCTATGGAGAAAGAAATTCTTCATCTCAATAATTACATTTTTTGATAAATGTTTACTGCCTTTTCCAAAATATCGCAGAGAAAAAGCAAAGAGTATATAAAGAGATATGAAATAAATTATAAATAAAATAATCACATAAAAAAAAAAAATCTTTTTTCAATTCTTTATTATTTTCCTAGAATATATTTGCTGGATATATTTCCTAAAAATTTCAAATGATAATAATAATAATAATATATAGAAATAATAAATTTTTGGGGTTTAATTTTTTCTTTTTCTTCTAAGGTTAGAAGAAAGATAATTTCAAACCTCATATTTAGGCAAATGATTTTACAGGGTAATCTCAAAAAAAGAAATAAGTTTCATAAGAATTATTCAAAAAAATTCTGTTTGACATTTATGATAGACAGTTTTGTTGAGAAACACTTGAAGCTAAATACGAATTAAAATCATTCACCCGTTCTTTCTTAGAAAAAATGATCACTGTCATCATGGATTGCTGTTGCAAATCTGAACCCAATGGGCTCCAAGTCATCTTGTAGATTACTTGACCATTTTTATAACTTCTGAAGATTTCTTGGATCATATGACCTTTAGGCACCCTTTTGATCTCGATTAAGAAAGGACATGTTTTTCATTTACACTGTCAATATCCGGTTGTTTTGACAGACGATTTTCAGATTTAAAAAAAAATTATAAAACTAACCCCGAACCTTAATCCCTAACCCTAACCCTAACCCTAACCCCTAAGAAACAACCAGATATTGACGGTGTAAATGAAAAACATGTCCTTTCTTAATCGAAATCAAAAAGGGGTGCCTAAAGGTAATATGGTCCGATTTGTTAATAGTTTGATGCCACTCATAAAATGGTTTGCTCCAGTTTAGTATGGAGTTTGTCTGGGAATTTGTTTCTTTTTGTCAGGAATATTCCGATATTCCCTATTTCTTCTGCAATTAAACCTAAAGATTAATATTATATATATATATATATATATATAATATATATTGTATTGTGGACTCTCCTATTGGGAACGATAGATGAGGTCAGCAGTGAGTGATTTGTTTCCTCCCATATTGTGCATGCTATCAACATTTTGTGTTTCCTTTGAGTGTGATAGCAGCCAGCCTTGCTGCGAGCTCTGAAGCCAACCGACCAATGGAATTTCCTAAAGCAGGAGTCAGATGTTTTTGTTTTAAAGTTAGGTGGAGCTGATCTTGATATTTCAATCTATTTTCTTCATAGCTTTTTAATCTAGCAAAACACCTCTTACGCCATTCTTTCTGATTTGATGCTAGATTTTCTCAAGCACTCAGGTTAATATTGAAGCTTTCAAATTGTCCTTCAATTTGTCTTTATAGCATAAAGAGTGGACTTGTCCGTATAATATCTTCTTTGGAGCCTGTTCCATTCATTCTGACAACATGACCAGCCCACCTAAGCTGAACCTTTGCTAGTAAGGTTTCAATGCCAGCAATGTTTACATTTTTTTAATATATATATATATATATATATATATATATTTAGCAACCCCCTCGCATGAGCAGGATGTGACACAAGGTCAACTTTTCAAGAAAAGTTTCACAGGTTTGAACTCAGAGTTTTCCTTTTTCTAGACTGGTTGCCTAACTAAGGTTAAAGAGCCCAGTCTTATCTACTATTTACCCATATCTGGAAGGAGAGTAGTTGGATACAAACCTTTCTCAAGGGTATTAGCAGTATTGCAAATAGCCTCGTCCAGGATTTGAACTCGAATTGTTTATATGAGGGTAATCCTGAAAGTAAGTTCTCCAAAGTGCTTGGAACATAGGAAACTGTTTGTGCAGCTATTGGCAACACTGTTGTATTTGTTGTGCATGCACCTGCTCCTGACCCTTATACAAGAGTAATCCTAAAAGTGAGGTCTCCAAAGAGCTGAGAATGCAGAGAAACAGTTCCTGCATCTTGGCAACACTGTTGTGTTTGTTGTGCATGCTCAGTCTTTGCTTGGCTTCTTTTCTACTGCCAAGTAGTGTCAATCGAAAAAAACGTATGAATGAATCAAACTATTCTCCCTCCAGCATAGGTAATAGCAAGGCAGATTGAGCTCCTAGGTAACCAGTCTAGGAGAAGGAAAACTCTGAATTCAAACCTGTTAAACTCTGCTTAAGAAATTGACCTTGTGCCACATCTTATTCATGAGGGTGGGGGGTTGGTAAATATACCAAGGTGTCCATGAAGTCTTGCTACAGATTGAAAATGTATCACAAAGATGGCGGTCATGTTGAAGTGCAATAATAAAAAAATACATCAATAATAAAATTTATTTTATATTTTTACGAAAAGATTTGTCATTAGTATTATCTGTGTTATTTGGACTATTGTCCTTCATTATTGTTATCCGAATAACGCAGATAATACTAATCATCAAGCCTCATCAAACATTCAGGGAAAAAGATTTTGTCATTTTTTTATTATTTTCATCATATTATTTAGTATTAAATGTTCAATTTTAAAACTGTTTCAAGACTTTGATGGACCCGTGTATATACAAGAGGACATTTTTTTTAAAAAGGTTGTTTCAGGGATATACAGTCATTCACTGTGTGCATGCAGGAGTCCAAATAGTGTTATAGTTAACAGCAGAAAAATGAAATCAGTGATCCGAGTTCAAATTCCGGCTAAGACGGTTCATATTCCTTCACACTTAATGCCCTTGAGAAAAGTATAAATACATCTTTTCTTCACCCAGCTAAGGGTTGATAAATTGTTTTTTAAGTATAGAATATAACACTTTAATAATACTTTTCTGGCACAGATAAAATTTCTGATCGTCTGTCACCTGGGTATAATTATCTGGCTTAGCTTCAGGGGTTGTCCTCCCAGATCACTCCTAACCCATTGTACGAAAAAAGGTGGTAAGGTCATGGTTGATCCTGACACCTGAGATGCCCTTAAAAAGGGGAATGCTGAGCTATTTTTGGTACCACCCACTCATACTCAGTAGAGCTCTGTATCAAATTTGCATTAGAAAGGAGGATAAATAAAACTTTAATAATGAGACTTGGTTGTGAGTTTGTTCCTCACTGAGTTTCATCATATATATGTCAAATTCAGTTTAAATTCTAACAAGCTGCTTGTGTCTAGTTTTGCACAATTATCCTTAGAAAGACATGAATCCAACTCTCCCTGTATTCTATTTATATACTAAGTGAAAGTACAAAATAGCATGATGATAATCAGCAGGAAAAATTGAATTGCCAAACAAAGATCAAATTTCAACTCAGACTGCTTGTGTTCATTTAATTTTAATGCACTTGGGAAAGGCATGAATCCACTTCTCCATTCATTTTGTCCCATTACTATAAATCTTGAGCAAATCACTGACATATATTGGCTGAAAAAAAAAGAGAGTGAATCAGTACTTAGTCAAAGAACTCTGCCATAACTACTTAAGCTGTTTAGAGAATAGCAGAAAAAAATTATACAACTTGATTCAAAATTATATCATATCTATTATAGAAGACAGTAGCATTAGAATTAACTTTGGTTTTCTTAAAACAACTTATTATGTAGTGGTCATAAATTCTGTACTACTACCAAGGTGCATTATCTGGTTGTTGTAGAATCAATATATATTTACTCACCTCTGCAAGAAGATTTCAACTAGTTTCCAGTTGACAGAAAAAAAGCTGGGAGGCAGTAACCAAATACAGACCCAGTACTAACTTCCAGAACATAGTCATGTGTTGGATACTTTGATTCATATATACCCAACACATGACTATGTTCTACCAACTCAATCTTGATTCTACCCATAGCAGAGAGGTTGGGTAAATATAAGCATATTATTGAAGCTTGGATGAATTCAATGACTTTGAGTGTTTAGAGAGTGAATTTTTGCCATTCCAAAACTTGATACCAAACTCAAGAAAGTGGATATTTCAGTAAGATAACACCTTTTGTTATTTTGTATTGTTTGGATTTTTTTGACTTGTTGTCCTCATTTGTATTGTTATGTACACAACGTTTTAGTTGATGTGTCCTCTGGCCTTCTTCAGGTGTCTAAAAGTTTATTAAAACAACTTTTTTTTTTTTTTTTTACTAAACATGCTTTTTATTAATTAAAAAGGCTTGATTCTAACAACTAGATAATGTACTTTGGTAGAGTAATAATCTAACAAAGGTTACTAAATGAGGAATAACCAAACGGAGACTGGAAATGAAATGGAATCTTTATAACATTAACAAAATACAATACTCGCCAGCGGTGTCAAAAAGGTAAACCACTGCAAGCAATATCAGACTACTCAGTCGATATAATACTCCCGTATTTATGAGGATTTGGACATACACATTAATGTTCATAGGTAGGGTATATAAAGGTAGTGGAAACTGAATTTACACCACTATATAATGAATTGTTTTAAAAAACTAAAGTTAATTACAATTTCCTTATCTTATATAATAGATATGATATAATTTTGAATCAAACTGTATTTCTATCATCATCATAAAATTTCCATGTAAACTTATGGACTGAGATGAAAAAATCAGCCAGTTATTTCCTAGTGAATGTCAAGTTAATTATAATGTTGCTACCTTCTATAATAGATATGATATAATTTTGAATCAGGTTGTATTTCTATCATTATATAAAGTTCCGTGTAAACTTATGGACTGAGATGAAAAAAATCAAGCAAGTTATTTCCTAGTGAATTTTAAAACATTCACTTTGATGAAAAATTATTAAGGCAATCAATTTTTGCACCAAATTTCATTGAAAAGTAATTTAAAGATATGCTTATTCTTATTTTTTAATCAAATTTCGGATGATGTTCATTGAATAATTTTGCATATTATGGAGAATGACATTTGAATCTTTATTAAAATTTCCTATTAATTGCATTAGCATTATCTATCACAGTCTATTCATATCTCATATTAATCTATCTCACTCATACATATCAATCAATCTATCTATTGCAGTCTATTTATATTATTCTATCTATCCCAGTCTATTCATATATGTCTATCAATCTATCTCAATCTATTCATATTGAACTATCTCAGTCTATTCATATCTATCTATCAATCTATCTCAGTCTGTTAATATCTATCAATCTATTCATACTGTTATATCTATCAATCTATTTCATATTGTTCATATCTATCTATTAATCTATATATCTCAGTCTATTCATATCTATTAATCTATCTATCTCAGTCTATTCCTATCTATCTACCTATCGCAGTTTATTCATATCTATCTATCAAAGTCTATTCATGTCTATCCATCTGTATCAATCTCTTTATATCTATCCAGTCTACTCCAATCTATTTCAGTCTATTCAGATCTATCTATCTATCATCTACTCAGTCTATTCAGACTCTATCAATCTAAGTCCATTCATTATCACTGGTTTACAAAGATGTTGCTACCGGGTGAACATATGTGTTTTAGACTAAATGGTGGATGTTGATTCCAAATCTATTGTCAAAAATCTTGCCAACACGTCAGGATTTTAAGTTATATATAGTATCCAATTATACTAAGTGACCCCGGTGCTAGCCTAACATAGCGAAATAATTCCATATGCAAGGTTTCAAGTGCATCTTAGGACCTCCAATATGATATATAATATGATAATGATATATGATACATAAACATTGTGTGTAACAATATTGTGGTAAAATATTTTATAACTTTAACTTCTTACTATTTGTAATGCCTTGTTCTTTTATTCATTGTCAGTGAGGAAAGCGTTGGCATGTAAACAAAACCTTTTGAGATATTCTGTCAGACTTTATTGCTTTAAATTATGATATCAATATCCTTTTAATTCTTTAGTTTGTTTAAGGTTCTTAAGGATCTGTAAACAGTCTTTATAGTGTCCAATTTATTTATGCTTGTTCTGGGTGCCTAGCTTTTTGGGTCAATAAAACTCTAAGAAATGCAACTTCAGTGTCATTAGTTTTCACAGCATATAATATATATATATATATATATATATATTAATACATATATCATTTCACAGCATATATGTATATATATTTCACAGCATATAATACATCATCATCATCATCATCATCATATTGCACTGGGAGGTCATCCAAACAGCATACAGAATCTACACTGCTTCCTAGAGTGCCTAACCTTTTGGGTCAATAAAACCTAAGAAATGGGACTTCAGTGACTAGTTTTCACAGCATATAACACACACACACACACACACACACACACAAATAAATATATATATATAAAAGGTATTTGTGATTTGCTTGAAGCATTGCTAAACAAAGTTGTCATCATCATCATGTCGCGCTGTCAGCACGGATATCCATGACAATCTCTCTCCATCCGTCCCTATTGCCCATCATTCTCGGGAGGTCCTCTATGCAGCAACCTGTATCCGCACAGAGCTGATCAATGTATGTCTTTGCTGGTCTGCCCACACTGGCGTGTCCATGTGCTGGCTTCCACAGGAGGACGTCACTTATGAGTTCATCCTTGCTTCTCCAGCAGTGTTCCATGTGTCTTGTCCATCTTACTCGGATGGTTTGGGGGATATGTGGCAGGTGACCGTACAGCTGTTTTCTCGTAGGGTGTTGTTTCCACGGATCACCTGCAACATTCTTGTGCAGCTCCCATCTAGTTTATTCTCTAGTTGCTTAGTTAGGGTCCAGGTGGTGCAGCCATACAGCAGCACTGATATGACAATGGCCTGGAAGAACTGTCTCTTTAACTTGTCTGTGTGTGAGATTGGATTTCCATATGACTTAATTTATTTATAGCGGCCCATGCCTTTGCTATACGTGCATTAACATCGTTTTCTGTGGAGGAGATGTTGAACAAACAAAGTTGTAAAGTATTTTATTATATATAATTTTTTTTTGAAGGCTATTAAGATGTAAAAGTAAGTGTGCAAGGTCTTATCAATTTCAAAGTATCTTCATCTTGTATCTTCAAAATTAATTAGACCCTGCACGCTTACTTTTGCATTGCAATAGCCTTAAAAAAGAAAACCTATATATATATATATATATATCATCGAGTCGAGTTTGTCATCGAGTGGCTTGTTCCCCTCCACCCACAGACCTTTAGCCCTACCAACCAATGTACATACATAACAAGCCACTCAATGACAAACTCAGCAATCTAGGAATAAGAATCATAAAAACTATTTCCCAAACAATTAGATATCTCACTAATTCCTCCACACACACAAACACCCCAAACATCTCCAATGCAGGCATCTACATCATTCCATGCAATGACTGTGACAAAAGATACATCGGTGAAACCCAACAAAACTTTGACAAACGTATCTATGAGCATAAAATATCGATAAAGACAAACAACACTCAAAACGCCCTATTCACACACATAACAAACTTCGATCACACATTCACCATCAACCACGCATCACTACTCAAACCCATACATAGAGCTTATACCATCAATGCAAATCAGCACTCATTGCAAATACAAAAGTTGTAAAACAGAGGCCAGGTTTCTTCCACCTGACAACAGCTATCGCAAAAATCTTAACTCAAAAGAAAAAAATCAAATAGAAAACAAATAAAAAATAGAAAATAAAACTTTAAAATCCCAAAATCTCTAAAATACTAAAAAAAAATCCAATCAACAGCTTTCACAAACCTTTACAGACAATAGTCTCCACACACTAACTTACCACCAGACTATCAAATTTCTTCAATGGCAATAAATGACACCATAAAAAGTACCAAACCTCATATACCCCATTACCCTTTTTTTCATCTTCTCCTTACACATCCAACCCTCCCCACTTTCCTTTTGCCTCTCATCTTATCACTCTGTACGCCCCCCCCCCAAAAAAAAAAGAAATTACCTTTTCAGCATAAAAGTAGACTGTGGAACCCATTTTCTCTTTAGAATAAATTTTTAAAAAGCTTTGCAAAAGACCGAGGCAAAATATCGTTTGAATTTAGTTGTGCTGTTTTTATCCACATTTTTTCTCTATTCTCAACCACACACACACACACACATATATATATATATATCAGCTCAGTCGATATAGCATTCAGCTAGGAATCACAAGGTTCCTGGTTCGATACTGGCCCTCACCAACTCAGCATATGAGTTGCACAGGAATCTGTGTGGTAAAGTAAGGAGCTGATGGTAGGTGTGGCGCTCCACCTCAGACACTAAAATAATCCCCTTTGGTCTAGTGCTAGTGAAAAGGGAATAGACTCCCTCACTGATTGGCTGATACCAACATTAGGCTGCCCCGACAACTTATATATATCCTGTATTCCTAGCATAAAAAAAACTTTTAAAAAAATGAATAAACATAGGTTTTAGTAAAATAAATAAATAACCTTTAGTTTATAGGATACAGACTTGTTTTTTACAAAAAAATAATCTCCAACTCTAGGAAATACAGTATATGTATATATATATGTATGTATGTATATATATATATATGAAACACAAATATGGACGTATCCATATACATAATCTATTAATCATGTATATCTATGCATACACCTATGCGTATATGTTGTTGTTTTTTTTATTAATAATGTTCCAGGAAATATTTGATGAGGCACTTTGACATTAAATGTCTTGCAGGCAAAACAAAAAAGTTATTTTCAGAAGCATCGTCAATAGATTTGTGCCAAAGCCACAAAGACATTTTTGTTGTCAATTAGATGATTTTAGCTTGATTGACTTGTCTATGTAATTACAATGAATTGATGGACTGATAGATTAGTTGATGGCCAGATGCTCTACTTGAAATCAACCTCCAGAAGTGCAATATGCATGCAAAGACACTCTCTGTTGGAAATGAGTGTTATTTACATCTCATTACATTGGTTTAGCTCAGTCGGTAGAGCATTTGGCAAGGAATCACAAGGTTCCTGGTTCGATACTGGCCCTCACCAACTCAGCATATGAGTTGCACAGGAATCTGTGTGGTAAAGTAAGGAGCTGATGGTAGGTGTGGCGCTCCACCTCAGACACTAAAATAATCCCCTTTGGTCTAGCACTAGTGTAAAGGGAACAGACTCCCTCGCTGATTGGCTGATACCGATGTTAGGCCGCCCCGACGGCTTTACTTTACATAGCTGCCAACAACACACGCAGAGAATCACTGACACACATACACACACAATTACACACACACACACACACAGCATGCACACAGAGACATCTAATTACACAGGTATTAACAAACAGATACACACTGACACAGACATGCACATATGCATGCACACATGGATGCACAACCACAACACACACACAAACAAACAAACAAACACACACATGTATATATGTATTTATGTATTGTTTTGTTCTATATATATATTAAATGTTCTATTTATTAATCTTTCTAACATTAATATTCCATATAAAATACGCCATATCTTTGCTAGCCTTTCGTTCTCTGCTTATTCACATGTCTGCATGCATCATCCTATGATCTTCACCTTCCATTTTTGCACATGCAATGATCACGTCATCGGCTTTTTGTAAACAAACGCACATATAAAAATTAACGGTTAATAACATCATATTCACACATTTACTTAACATCCTTCATTTTGTCCCTCACATAAACATTACTTAACAGTTTCCTGAAGATGGTACAATATACCGAAATGCTTAAGTATTGACACATAAAATTGTTTCCCCTGATCATAACATCCTGTGTTTGTTATATTTTTAAAATATTTTCTTCTCATATATATATATATATATGTATATATCAATGTAGTTTGCTATATTCATAAATAAGAAGTGCTTGATATTGGTGACAGAGCATATGTATAGGCAGGATGGGACACAAGGTCAATTTTTAAGTGGAGAACAGCTGGTATAATTCATTGTTTACCTTCTTCTATAGTAGTTAACATAGCAAGGGTAAAGAGCCAAGTCTGCACTATTTAGCTGAGGGGATAACAGATGGATTCCTACCTTTCCCAATGGTATTAGCTTGAAAAGTAAAAAGCAAATGGCTTTGTCCAAGATTTGAACTTGGGTCATTTCCATAGATAACTATTATATCATGTGTTTCTAAATACAGCATACTTTATTGATTCACCCTAATATGCTCTATTTATGAGAAATTGTATATATATATATATATATATATATATAATAAAACTAAGTAAAGTAAAGTCTTTGAGGCGGCCTAATGTCAGAATCAGCAAGACAGCGAGGAGTCTAACCCCTTTTCACTAGCTCTAGACCAAGGAGATTGTTTTTGCGTCTGAGGTGGAGTGCCACACCTATCATCAGTTCCTTACTTTACCACACAGATCCCTGTACTACTCATACGCTGAGTTGGCGAGTGCCAGTATCGAACTAGAAACCTTGTGGTTTCTAGCCAAATTCTATACCAACTGAGCTAACCCATATATATATATATATATATATATATATATATAATTTCACATAAATAGAACATATCAGGGTGGGTCAATAAAGTATATATAAGTATATATATATATATCAATGTACTGTGTTATATCTATAATAATTTTAGTAATATACAGATAATGATGATAATGTAGAGGAGTCATAAATAGTCTTTCGATATGTACTTTAAAAGAAACTTGTATGTAAACACATGTAAAATGAAAATACTTATTGATTCACCCTAATAAGTTCTATTTATGAGAAATTGTATATATATATATATATATATATATTAATGTTGTTTGCTATATCTACAAATAAAGAGTGCTGAATATCAGTGAAAGAGCATATGTAGATCTAAGGATAGTGTAGACACAGAATCAATGCTCTCTATTATACACACACACACACACACACACATATATATATATATATATATATATATATATATTGTTGATATATATATTGTGGATAATACGGGTGCTATATTTCTATGCAGATAGTGGCTCAATATCATTGATAGAGTGTTTATATTTGAGTTAACATAGCATGGACATGGAGTCAAAACCTGGTTACCAACAGTTTCTCGCTTATGAGGTCTTCAAACACACACACACACATATATATATATATATATATATATATATATATATGATGGACTCTCCCGCCGATTTTGATGCATGAGTGTTCATACAATGAACGTCCACACAGTGATTTGTTTATAGTGGTGAAGGCTTGTGTTGGACCATCCACACTTTTTGGCACAGTCGATAGGAAAGAATTGGTGCATCAAGGGTTGCCACAAACCCAATCAACAACCGACCTCAGGAATTTTGAATTCAGAGTTATCCCTCTCCTAGACTGGTTACCTACCCAAGGCTGAAGGGCCCAGTCTGCCCTGCTTTTTAACCCATAGCTGGAGGGAGAATATATGGATTCAAACTTTCCCAAGGGTATTAGCGCTATGTGAAATGCCAACAGCTTCGTCTATATATATATTTAGGATATATTCAGTAATATACAGATAATGATAATAATGTAGAGGGGTAATAAATAGTCTTTAGATGTGTACTTTAAAAAGAAACTTGGGAGTAAAGACATGTAAAAATGAAAATACTTATTGATTCCGCCTAATATGTTCTATTTCTGTTCTGTGTTTCATATGACGCTTACCCATTAAAAAAACTTCATGACATTCCATACATTTATTAGTATTTTCTTTTCTTTGTAGATGAGTCATCCGATCTTACCAAAGTTCCAGTTTTTTTTTTATCACAGTCAATTTTTTATTTTTTTTATTTTATGCACTTGTAAGATTTTCAAAAAAAAGTTAAAAAAACCAAAAAAAACCCAAAGTTCCTTGGCCAGCAGAAATAACTCAAACTTTTTTCTTGGCCACATGGAATTACAAGAGAAAACTCTTGAAATGTGGCAGAAATAGATTATATTCCAAATAGACACCTGTAATTTTAGCAGACCATATCAAAATAAATAAATCATAAAAAAAAAAAAAAAAAAAATGTTTCTCTAATCTAATGAATGCAATTGACATTTATAGTTTACTGGAGATTTTTTTTTTGTATCCCCCCCCAAAAAAAAAGCAATGAAGATATTTATAGATCCTTTACAAAATGAGAGTTCAAATTACTTCTTTGCCTTCTATCAGCACCATACTTTTAAAATTAGGTTTATATTGGAGACGATACAATTAGGAAAGGAATCAAACATGAATAAGAATATTTGGCTCATCAACTTCAATATGTACATTAATGTGCTAAGTACAGCTTCCTTTTGTATTGGCAGAGTTTCATCTTACATCCACACACAGAGTATCAGCTCAAATCTCAAGTTATATGGTCTAAACATGCCTCTGTTGTCAATGGCTCAAACCTTCTTGAAAATTTGATCTAACTCACTCTGTGAGTTTTCATATGGAAAGCATTATGATTAACTACCAGGACCTGTGGATATACCACAGTATGTTAATTTAATTATTACAACATTTGATATGTTTATCTAAGAGCAATTGCAAAATAGCTCAATATGTAAAAAGTATAATAATCTTGATTAACTCTTTCTCACTCTTTCTTAAAAGGGGGGGGTGAAATATTTACATTGATTTGCCAATAAAAATCTGGGTGAAGGTGTTTAAAATATCTACATTAATTTACCAAAAACAGTGACAAAAACATGACTCAGTAAATATCTAAGCTGAGTTAAAATTTGCATGATGCTGGCTTGCATAAATTAAGGCAGGAGGCTGGGATGACATAAGATCAAAATTACCAAAATATGTTCCGTAATTCACAATTTCAATATTACAAATAAAACAAACATATAACTTCTTTTTTTTTCAATTCATTTTAATTCTATGTTGGTCATTTAAGCAACGGAAGACCATTTGGAATAATTCATTTTTAAATTGGGTGAAATAAAATGGAACGATTAAAAATCTGTGATTAAGCAAACAAGATAATCTGGATTTACATTTTTGCATTGCATCTTAAAAATTTGAAGGGTCTACTTTTAATCACAGGGTGCTGCAAGATGATAACAGACAGAAGATTTAGAAACACCAGTATTATTAATATAGGATTAATGACAACTGTAACACTGAAATCCAGAGCTCAGTGGTTTAGTGATTCTTATCATCCAAATTAGTTGAAATCTGCTGCCATTAATATGAGGGTAATCCCAATGGTAAGGTCTTCAAAATATTTAGAAATTACACATTTATTGTCAATGATGTTTTCTTTGAATACAAAACATTTACTTCTAGGCAGGGGATAGCTGGTCCTAGAGAAATTAGATTTTTGTGGGAAAAGTTATTCTAAGAAAAGATGACACACTTGGATCTTTTTCTCGGAAATGATAATTTATTTTTAGATGTGAGGAAACACACTGATTTAGAAACCATTACATTTTTTTTCTGAATTTTCTAAATTATTTTTAATAAAAGCAATGAAAAGAAACTACAACAAAATTTTAAGAAATAAATGTCACAATTCACTAACTTCTAGACATAAAATAACACTAGACAGGTTGACATGACATTAAAATCAATCATTCTACATATAAATTACATTAAGTTAAGGTAGTGTGGACATGGAGTTAACAGCGCCTGGTTACTGACAGGTTCTTGGTAATGTGATCTTCAGACCAAGATCATATTGGCAAGAAACTGTCAGAAACTAGGCACTGTTGACTTCATATCCATGCTACCTTAAGTTAGATATAAATGTTCTATCCATGATATTGAGCACTGTTTGCTTATAGATATAGCACTCATATTTTTAATATAAATTATATCATACAGAAATATGTTTCAAGAAGGAGGTAGACTGATAGATCAGTTTATGATTTCCCAAAATTCTATGTAGTTCAGTGTCGCAACATCATCAGATGAAAAAGTTAAAATCTGTACTTGGATATTCTAAGTAGATTTTGGCTATATATTCTTTCTTTTTTGATGCCAATCATATTTCTTGGTGATTTTCTCTGTATGAAAAAGATTTCAAATTTGTATCATTTGGATCATTCAGACTATTGTCCTTGTCTTTATTGTTATATACACAACATTTCGTTTGATGTGCCTCTGGCCTTCTTCAGTCTAAATAATCCAAATAGTACAAATTATCAAGCCTCATCTAAAAAATTCAAAGAAAAAGACTATGATAAGTTATGATAATTTATCTTTACTTTAACCTCTGCTTCTTATGTATAAAAGAAAGATTCTGTCTGTCTGTGTCCTTAGATTGAGTGCACATCTTTTTATAAAGAAAAATTAGAGGAGACCAGCAAAGCCATTAGTTCAATTTTTGTCCAAGAGGGAATTAAAAAACATTTTATCCTTCATTTTCCATGAGAAAAGTGTAATAAAATGTAATAATAATATGATTGTAATAAATATATCAATGATATATTAAAATATATTAATATAAAATATATAAAATAAATATAAATATAAAATATATAAATATAATATAATATAAAATATTTATAAATAAATATGATATAATATAAATATAAAATATATAAAAGGAATATGATATAATATAAATATGAATATAAATATAGTCAGTGTATAACAGAGAATGTGATTACTTAGTGAATTCATTTGTATTGATTGTGATATAATATGTGATTTTCTCTATTTTCAGGGTTTTTGAATTTTAATAGTTTGCTCCTATTTATTTCTTGTGGCAAACAGATCAGTTTTATAATTACATCAAGACTGTGCACCTTATTCTTAAGACATTCAATATAACTCAATACATTCTAGATATTTCTTATATGTGTTAGGCTTAGAGTGATAGCAAATTAGTAGAACAGACAATTAATGCAATGAGTAGATTTACCATTGTCATGACTTTGAATAAATACCAATAAAAACTAGTTATTTACTTTTTAAAAAATTTAATATTCATTAAGAAGACACACATGCATATACTTTTATCTTTTGAATTTTTATATTTTTCTATTTATTTCTTGTGGCAAATAGATCAGTTTTATAATAATGATCTTTTAATATTTCAGATTTTCTCTATTTTCAGGGTTTTTCCATGTTTAATCATTTAATTATTTTGATATAGTAATTTCATTGTTGACCTTAATTCACTTGTTATGAATACAAATGTAGGAATTCTTATACTGTTGTGACTTTTCATTGCATAATAATTGTTTGGTGGAATGGAAATTGTTGATGAACTCATAGAATCTGTAGTTGTTGGTTCTTCTTACAAAATAAACCATTTTTGACATGTGAGAAAGAAAGAAATATAGTTTCATGCTATATTGACTTTGATATAATGTCAACTCAGTTATTCTATAGAGTTTCATTTTACACTGATTACCCATTCAGATATGTACTTTACTTTTGAATTATTTTAACCTTGTGGCATTTTAGGAAAAACGTTGTTAAGAACAATAACTGACATGTGCAATGATTTCTAACTGAAAAGGAAGGTGGATTGAGTTTGAAGTTTATTTTGTTACTTGTCTTTTCTGAAGATATAGAGAAAACAGACAATGACAGAATAGCCATTAGGTTCAGTAAGCATAAGCCTAGGAAGACCAGAAAGAAAGGAGTCCTCAGAGGAAAAAGAAAAAAGTTCAACTTTCTATTGAGTGTCCAAAAAAGGGTTTGAATATACAGGCAGTGATGCCGATAGCTCTTTCATTTAGTGTGTCCTGGGATGCACATATTTGCTTTGAATGAGTCACCGGTAAGATTTACGGGTCCCAGCTAAAGCCGTCTAACTCCTACCTTGTAACTTATCCTATGTAATTCGTTTCTAAGAAAACTATTGAAATGTATTTACAGTTAGCTTGAAATGGTGAGGGAGGAAAAATGAAAAACACAGGGATGCATGGATACAATTTTACTGCATCCTTTTTTATTTTTGTGTATCAGGGACGCAGAACACATACCTATCAGCATTTCTGTACAGGTGTGGATTTTGAATAATATTCCAGTACATTGATTTTTTTTTCATATCAAGTCATTGTACATATCAAGTTATTGTTTTACAGCATATCAACCGTTCTCTGGTTTTAATGCTGAATTAAGTCATTTTGATAAACAAAGTACTCAGGTCACTTACAGTACCCAATTATGTATTGAACAGGCTCATCACTGTTTAACTTCAGTGATCTAGCAATAACTGGTGCTTTCATATCTAGAACATTACAAATATCTTATAATTAATAACAATAACAGCCCTGTCATCTGGCAGTGTAGAATACACCAATTGCACCTTTGTAAGAGTAAGACCCTCCCCACGATAGGGCCACCTATTTGCCTGCTGGTGGCAACCCATGAGGTTTAAGGATGGAATTCTGGTGACTGAGTAGTCCATGACATGCAACACTCCAATTTGACGCTAACTTGAGCAAGAGGATGGTCAGAGAGCCCTCCTCCCCCCCTGATCAATCGACAGGTTATGTCAAGCCCTAGCACCTATATGATTTTCCCGACCATATTGCTCTTATAGTAACCCACAACCCTTTTTTATCATATATGTGCTAGAAGGTAGTGGCTGAAGGTATTTTGGTATCCTGGGTATGACGTCAAACTGCATCAAGTGGTGAGGTTCCAATTCTGGAGAGACAACAGCAACTCCAGCAAGCATCACTGTTTGTTTACAGTCACTGCAATAGAGATTGCCATTCAAAAACTGGCCTATTCAGCCACTCCCACAGATGCAGTTTTTAAAAAAAAATGGACACTACTCCATCGTCTTTAGCAGATAGAAGGATGCCAACAACAGTTAGAATTTAGACAAAAACACCCACCAATAATATCTATTAATAATGGAGATTGTATTTCTGTCTGTAACAAAAACTATGTCATAGCTCTATGTCACAGCTTACGTTACAACATTCTTATGCTATATACACCCAAAATTTGAGTAAGCAATTTTTAAAATTGTTATTTAATCTCGTCCTTTTTTTTTTTTTAAAAGTAACAAGAAGTAAACTAAAAAGTTTACAAATAAATAAATACCTACGATTTTGTGGAAAATTGATGTGGAAAATATTCAAAATAATTGTTTGATCATTACATGCATGCAACATTTTATTTGAGAGGGATGGTGCTCAGTTTTCATTTCAAATTGTTTTATTTTTTTTTACTCCTTTAATAAATATGAGGATTTGTCTTACTTATGATACAAACCCTCTGACATTGAATTTTTAAATCCCACCCTCTCAGCCAATGTCTTTCAAAAATTAATTTTTATGGTGCCCTGAGGGTGTTTTCTGTTGCTAGTAAGAATAATATACGTACTTTTCTTCCTCTTTCTCTTTCTTTACTGATAGTTTTCTTCATCCTCCTTCTTCGTTTTGCTTTTTCTTTTGTTTCATTCTTTCCTTCTTTTTTTTTGAATCCATTTATTATTTCCTGTATGTTTCTTTTTTACAGTTTCATTTTTGTCTTGTTTTGTTATCGTATTCATTCATTCTTCTTCTTTAATTCCTATTTCTTTCTTCTTTTCCTTTATCATGCATATGCTTCTTCATTTCCTTTTTTTGCATCTCTCTTTTTTTTTTTATTCTTCTTCTTTCTTTCCGTTTATTCTTTCTTCTCTCTTTTTTTCCATTCTCCACTTTTTCTTTCTAGTGTTTTCTCCCTTCTTTATTTCTTTCTTTTTTGCCTTGTTTTGTTATCGTATTCATTCATTCTTCTTCTTCTTCTTCTATATACTGAACTCTGCGTATTTTATAGCTTTGTTATGCAGCTTGTTGAGTTGGAAAAAAATTTTATAACTTTCTAATGGACAGCGATTCCCATTTTCCTCAAAATCTTTTGGACAGCAAGAGTTTATTTTCCAGAGAATATACACTAGATATGATTATAAGTAAGTAAAGTAGGCCAAGTGGACTATTGTCAGTATCAGCCAGACAGTGAGGGAGTCTATCCCCTTTTCAATAGTGCTAAATCAAGGAGATTTTATTTCTGTTGAAGGTGAAGCACAACACCTAACATCAGCTTCCCACTTTACTGCACAGATCCAAGCTGTGCTACTCATGTGCTGAATTGGCGAGGACTGGTATCAAACCTGTAAACTTGTGATTCTGAGGCTAACTAAGCTAAACCAACCCCCTTATACTTTTCTTTCTTTCTTTTCTTTTCTTTCTTTGGTTTCCTTTTCTTGATTTCTTCAAATATTCAACATGTCCTGGGTATAATGTCAACCTGCATCTGGTGGTTTGGTTCCAATTCTGGAGTTCAGGGGAGTGTGGAGTAACTCATCATTGCTCTTATTCCCAGGTTTACTCTGACCTAGAGTGGTACTAACTGTTAGGGTCCCATCTATGAGTTAAATAGATTAAAAATTGAAGTTAAAAAAATTTGATTACCCAACAAGAATAAAAAAAATAAATAAAAAACAACTTTGGCATAAAATAACCACAGGGTTGACATGCTGCAAAATCCAACCAACCTTTCCATAATTTCATTCTTGGCATTCTGGTCTCCAAGCCAGGATTAGGTGATCTGTCTGTATCTCAAAGTTCCAGAGAATTTTATGCATCTCATTCTCCAGGGCATATTTCAATTTGTGCATATATATATTCATCAACCCCTCAGCACAAGCAGGATGTGACACAAGGTCAATTTCTTGATTGGAGTTTAACAGGTTTAAATTCAGAGTTTTCCTCCTTCTAGACTAGTTGTCTAACCAAGGTTAAAGAGCCCAGTCTGCCCTACTATATATCCATAGCTGGAGGGGGAATAGTTGGGTGTATACTTTTCCAAAGGATATTAGCACTATGTGAAATGCAAAGAGCCTCGTCCAGGATTTGAACTCGTCTTGTCATGCCCATTTCTTACAACGGTAAACATTACCGTCTTTTTTGCATATACTAATTAGTAGCATGGTCAAAATTTAATTTCTGGCACAATTCCTAGTGGATCTCCCTTCCCATCCAGTTGTGGGTATTCTTGTACTCCTTTAGTGCCAGTTTGCTGAATTTGCTAATAAATCTTGAGTCGGGGATGCTGTTGATTTTTACACTTCAAATTTACTGTAAAAAAACCTACATATATATTTTGCAAAGAAGATTTACCTACAAGAAAAAAAATAGATTTAAAAAAAAAAAATTTCATAGAATTCATGAAAATGCCAATAAAAACTTAATCCAAATCTGTGTATCATTTTTTTTTCTTACGTTTTCTTTTCTTTGGCGAAACAAAAAAAAAAAAGAAAAAAGGAAAAAAAAAGAAGTAGGCCATGATTTCTTTAGAGGACAAATCAAAGAAGATTTTTTCAGTGCAAAGCATTTTTCAATACAATCAATTTTAAAACAGGAAATGCATTAGTAACCCAATTAAAGATTTGATAACACAATGTATTGGGTAAGGGAATATTTTCTATAAAGGAAATCAACAAAAAAATGCTTACAAGAAAAGGAAAGATCTTTAAATGGCTCTAATCAGATTAGGTTTGTAAACATATCTTTCATACTAGTCATATAGAATTATGATAGAGATTCATGAAGAATAAAACCAGAAACCTTACATTATATATATATATATATATATATATATATATGGACTTTATCTGTTCTCTATTTCTTTCAATCTTTGCTATCATAAGGCATAATTATATATATATATATATATATATATATATATATATATATATATATACAGACTTTATTTTTTTCTGTTTCTTTCTCTCTTTGCTATGATATACCATAATTTGTGTGTATATATATATATATATATATATATATTATGGTATATATATATATATATATACACAAATTATGGTATATATATATATATATATATATATATATATATTTATTTTCTGTTTCTTTTTCTCTATACATATATATAGACAAAATTGAAAAATAAAGTATTCTGAAAAAGGATTAATCTGTTTTTTGATGGTGAAGTTGATGTTTTATATATATATATATATATATATATATATATATATCAACGTGTATGGTTGGCACTATTATACTTGAAAAAGCGGTAGTAATCCAACATACAGTGTTAATTAGAAGAGTGCTCAATATCTGTAATAGAGTGTTAATAGATAAATTAATGAATAAATAAAAGGTTTAGCTTCTTTTTTTTTAGCTTTTCTAAAGATTATTTTTTATTATTATAATAATTGTTCTAATGATAATAAAAAAATGCTAAACCTTTTATTTATTCAATTATTTCTCTCTCTCTCTCTCTCTCTCTATATATATATATATATATATATATCAGTCTTTATCTGTTTTCTGTTTCTTTCTCTCTTTGTTATGATATAGATTAAGATGTATATCATATGAATACATACATATACCCATAGTGTAAAGGATAATATATTGAACTGCAGCATCAAACTAATTCCAGTTGAGGTATTATGTTCATTCCTGGACAAATACCTTTGGAAAGGTATGAAACCCCTTATCCCCCCATCTATGGGTTTATTAGTTCTACTACTGTTCTTCAACAAGGATAGCTTCGGCATTAAATAACCCATGCTGGTTGAAATACCATTAAGAAAAGAGATAAAACCAAATAATCTCTCTTTCTCTCTCAGACAGAAAAAGAATGAATATATATATATATATATATATATATATATATATATATATATATATAATATATATATATTATGGACTCTCTCGTCGATTTTCAACGCATGAGGGTTCACACACACAATGAACACCCACACAGTGATTTATTTATAGTGGTGAAGGCTTGTGTTGGACCATCCACACTTTTTGGCACAGTTGATAGGAAAGAATTGGTGCATCAAGGGTTACCACAAACCCAATCAACGACCGACCTCAGGAATTTTGAATTCAGAGTTATCCCTCTCCTAGACTGGTTACCTACCCAAGGCTGAAGGGCCCAATCTACCCCACTATTTAACCCATAGCTGGAGGGAGAATATATGGATTCATACCTTTCCCAAGGTTATTAGCGCTATGTGAAATGCCAACAGTTTCGTCTAGGAATTGAACTCGAATCGACGAGTCCATTTCCCACGACTCTCTCTCTCTCTCTCTCTATATATATATATATATATATATATATATATATATATATATATAAAAAACATCATCTGAGGATCACAAATTAATCACAAACTTTTTCTATTATTATTTTATATATGTTAATATTGATGTTATAGTTCACTTTATCTATGAATAATGAGTGCTCAATATCAGTGATAGAGCATATATATCTAAGTTAGAGTAGTATAGACATCAAGTCAATGGTGGTTGGTAACTGTCACTTTAACGTCTATTTGATTATCAAACCAAACAGGGTACTGAAAAATTCTCACAATGGGCCAAAGATTTTCTGTTTATATACATATATTCATACATAGATATAGATATTTAAGTTAGGGTAACATAGACATAAAGTCAATGACACTTTGTAACTGTCAGTTTCTCACCTTTGTAATCCTCAAACTATATATGTATATATAGAGAGAAAGTGAGAGAAAATAAACAAATATATATATCAATATTTATATGGATGTCCTTATATATACTTGTGCAGACATACAGTGCTTTTACAGATGATTTAAAATGTTATATAGACGTTTGTATGCATATAGTTGTACACTTTTCCTGAAGATCTTTTGGGTGAAACCTGGGTAATAATCTTCTGTTACTTATTTGGTTCTCTAAACCGGCTTTAATTATTGTATTGTGACTCACTGGTCTTCTGCAAGGATGGCTTTGGCATTAAATAACCCACAATGGTCAATATGCCATTAAACAAAGTAACCAAACCCAACTTCAATAAAATATCCAATCAGAACACTTGAAAAGTTACCTATACGAGGTATTGTCCACTGCAAGTTCTTGCCACAGGACCAGATGATCAACCAGCATGTCTACAAAGAGATACTGCAGCGTTTGCTTCGTTCAGTGCGCCAGAAGAGGAGAGAGATGTGGCAGGATAACTTGTGGGTGCTTCACCATGACAACACACCTGCTTACACTGCCCTGAGTATCCAAGTTCCTGGCCCAGAAGAACATCACTGTGCTGGAGCGACCTCCCTACTTGCTCGTCCTGGCTCCATGTGATTTTTTCCTCTTCTTCAAGCTCAAGGGGGTCATCAAAGGAACCCGTTTTGAGGATGTGCATGACATCAAAAAGGCTGTGATGACAGAGCTACAGAGAATCCTGGAAGAATTCTTCCAGGAGTGCATGCAAGCGTGGCAGAGAAGGATGGGAAAGTGCATTAGACTCCAGGGGGATTAATTTGAAGGGAATAACTTGTAGTTTGTATTTGAAATAAATTTTTTGTGACACCAGTCCTGGAACTTTTCTGTCATACTTTGTATTTATGGAAATCAGGCAAAAGCATAGCAAAAATGTCACCATCATGAAACATACCAACAATCTCTGCCTGTAACTATTGATCAAAACCCTAATGCCCTTTAAAGGGAAACCTTCAATCATCAGAGTTAAGGATATTCAAAAATATTTTTACATTTTTTATTGATAGGAATATATGCTTACAGCATGTTCCTTTTAAAATATTTTTGGGATCTGAATAACAAAAAAAACAAAATCACCCTAAGAATATCATGCGAAATATTAAAAAAAAATCTACATACATACAGCAACATATCAAAGTATGCAATCCTTGTTTAGGAGGTAAAATGGCTACCAAAACAATTCCAAATCAACACAAACAGGTAAAAAAAATATCAGCGCTAATCTCAAAATACAGGCACAAAAATAAGTTTTTATTATGTTGTTTTTCAGATCATTATTGAATAGAAACTAATTCAGCAACTACTAATAAAAATCTAAAATTTAATCTTTAAAAAAATTTGAATTTAGCTTTAAGGAAATGAAATGCTGTAATACATAAAATAAGTTTAACGAAATCAAACAAAACAACTTAGTGTATAATTATACTTAAAAATATTCAATATCTATGCCTATAAGGTAAGGTGGACAATTTCAACCTTGAATAAAATTATAAAGGTTAGTGAATTAAATATAAATAAATGAAATATTTATAAATCTTCTTAGATTTCTAACTGAATGCCCTAAATTCAATTTATAATTAAGTAAATGGTTATTCATTTTCAATTTAGACAAACATAATTCTTGCATGCTTTTCAACATTGGTATATGTGTCATGATATCTAGCCCATGTGCCATGGATGCTACTACAAGCCACATTTGATAAGAGATGATAAAAGCAACAGAAATTATGAATTATTTCAAATTATGTATTTGATCTTTTCCATATATTATTTTATCAGTATGTCTGTCATGATATCTAGTCCATGTGCCATAGATGCAGCTACAAGCCATATTTGATAAAAGATAAAAGCAACAGAAATTATGAATTATTTCAAACTATCCATTTGATCTTCTCCATATATTATTTTACCCTCAGATTAGATTTAAATTTATTTTTTAAGAACATAATCAACACCACACACACACACACACACATATATATATATCTTTTTTTTTTGACTGGGCGGCCTAAAGTCGGTATCAGCCAGTCAGCAAGGGAGTCTATCCCCTTTTCAATATATATATATATATATATATATATATATATATATATATATTATTTTTTCCTCATTTATGTATGTGTGTGTGTGTGTGTGTGTATGATGGACATGCTGGAAAGGTAGGCTCAGTGTCCAGTGCCTACCCTGACTAAAATTATGAAAATTAATATAAAAAGTAAAATATTTCCAATTCCTTGTACATTTCTAACTGACTGCACTAAATTCAATGTAGAATTGACTAAGAATTAAGTATTTACCTGTTTATTTACCTTACATTGATATTGCAATTTAATAGGAACAATTAATTGAAGATATATAATTGTTAGCAAATAATTATTGTTGCTGTTGTTGTTATTATTAAATAGGAATAATTACTTGAAGTCATATTGCTTGCAAATTATTAGTATCATTCAGAAATATGTGAATCTATATAACTGTGTGCAAATTATTTTTATTAAGAATAGGTTCTCAAAGCTATAATTGTTTGTAAACAATTATTATCATTAGTTATTTGAGATCATAACATTAGTTGCAAAAAATGATCAACTTCAGCATTAAATAACCCAACAAGGGTTGACATACCATAAAACCAATACATATATACATCTATCACTATCTCTCTATATATATTAGGGGTCACCAAATTATGGCTTGTGCGTCAGATCTGGCCTGCGAAGGCATTTTTTCAGGCCCGCTGACAGTACTGGAATTCAGTTTCAAAAATCTTACTAAACCTTTCTGCTAATGTTATGTTCTTTGATAATGTTTTAAAAATATGTTGGTTAGATTTGTTTTTGTGCCTTTTATGCCACTCATCCATGAATATATCATGGAAAGATAAATTTTGTTTTACATCCTTTTCTCAGAGATTTCACAAATACAAAAAAATTACAATAAACCCTCCCAGATGAAGAAAACTCACACAACAAAATAAAAAAAAAACTACAACCAATATTCCCCTTGATGACGACCAATGACATGGTTGAAAGTGGTTGGATAAAAATATGGGACACTTCTCTACCATACAGTTTTAATTATTATCTATCTTCAAATATATATATATATATATTAATTAAATAGGAATTATAACTGGAAATTAATTGCTTCCAACAAGTACTTGATTGTAAATAACCCTATATATATATATATATATATATATATATATATATATATATATATGCATTTAACTATAAGTTAGGGTAGCATGAAAGTCAACAGTGCTTCATTACTGAAAGTTTTTTTGCCTATGCATTTCTCAAACTCTTGGTTTGAGAATCACATTGGTGAGAAACTGTCAGTAACCAAGCCCAATTGATTTTATGTCCATTCTTCCCTAACTTAGATGTAAATGCTCTATCAACATTATTGAGCACTATTTTACTCATAAATATGACACATAATATCATCAATATATATATGTATATATATATTTCCCAACCTCTCCGCACGGGTAAGATGTCTTAAGTGGAGTTCAACAGTTTTGAATTCAGAGTTTTCCTTTTCCTAGACCAGTTGCCTAACCAAGGTTAAAGAGCCCTGTTTGCCCTACTATTTATCCATAGCTGGAAGGAGAGTAGGATTCATACCTTTCCAAAGGGTATTAGCGCTAAGTGAAATGCAATTACCACATCCAGGATTTGAACTCGGGGCAACGAGTCCATTTCCCATGACTTTAATCATTACACCACATGCTTCCATATATATGTATATATGCTCACAGATACTGGAAATGAATACCAATTGTATATATAGATTTATATATAATCAAAAATCTATCTATATTTATCTCTGTATCTTTATGCATATTCACTGACAAGTAAGTATGTAGGTATATATGTAAAATCTCATAGAGTTATATAGAACCACCTGTACACTTATATCAAAACACATGTTTAAATAATGGCTTCTGGCTGCTGCAGCAAACATTTCAGATTTGCAAGTTTATTATCTGGCCGACTAAAAACGCAGATTCAAATAAACAAACACAACAAAACAGTTTTTAAAAAATTCCATCTATTTCTGTTGTATTTACTGTAATGCAATTTATCAGATTTTTAAATCGAAAATTTGCATTTATCCCCTATTTATACTGCAGTTGTTTTTTTGTTTTTTTTTGTTTTTTTGGTCTTCTTTCTTTTTTTTATTTTCACCCTGGAGATGAATTATGAGTGTAGAGGAGATTTTTATCTCGTCTTTACAGCATGTTTTGTTATTCAAGCAAAGAATCATTAAATAAAAAAGATAAATTTAAAAAAAGTAGAGAGATATTTAAAAAATTAAACCCCTCTCCCTCCAAAAAAACAAAAAGACGATTAAAAAAAAAACCCAAAAAAACAAAACAAACAAACAACCCACAAGAGATAAAAATTTAAATCCTGGGAGAAATCAACCCAGGAAAACAGGGGACCTTAAACTATTAGAGAAAATGTGATACAGGAAAATATGTGAAATAAATAAATACAAAAACAGGACAAGTTGAAGAGACATTTATGAAATCAGTGTGTCTGGAAGATAGATAATAATTAAGACAGGACATACACACACACACACACATATATATATATATATATATATATATATATATATATATATATATTTATGTAAATAAATGGAAGTTAATCCGACAGAATGAATTTAACATTTTGAAAAAACAATTAGTAATTATAATCTGCTGACAGAATCTGTTTCGACCGCTTAGTAGAAGGGTCATCATCAACGAGCAAAACATATGAAGGAAAGAAGGGATAAAAAACCGTTGGAAGAAATAGGGGATACAAACACACGCTGGAATGCTTGAATTTTTAAAATGCGCATTCTGTATCAGCGTGTGTTTGTACCCCCTATTTCTTCCAACGGTTTTTTATCCCTTCTTTCCTTCATATGTTTTGTTCATTGATGATGACCCTTCTACTAAGCGGTCGAAACAGATTCTGTCAGCAGATTATAATTACTAATTGTTTTTTCAAAATGTTAAATTCATATATATATATATATATATATATATATATTCAAGAAGCCTCAGTCAGTAGAGCAACCGAACTTGGAATTGCAAGGTTCTAATTTGAGACTGGTCCCGCACCCAACTCTGTGTATGAGTAGTTGGTGATCTGGTAGATTGGTAATATATATATATATATATATATATATATATATATATATATCACGTGAGGGGACTGAACGCCCGATATCGGAATACTCTGTTATTACAAATATTTTACAGACGCTGCCGCTGTCGATAACAACAAAGATAGGATCCGTTGACAGGAGTGATATTCATTTGAAAAGGGAATCTAACGATCCCGAAAATTTATGATAACAATAATAAAAAATAAGTGAATCAGTACTCCCATAACATTGAGTTCCTGAGTTCCTTCATTTATTTTAAATGCTCATAATAAAGCCCAACAGCAACAATAAAAAAACATAATATATATATATATATATATATATATATATATATTATATATATAGAGAGAGAGAGAGAGAGAGAGAGAGAGAGAGAGAGAGAGTAAAAGTTAAAATATAGTTTTATGTGTTTTATATATATATAGATATAGTTAGTTGGTTGGTTTATCACACATGTCAAACACTTATTGTGTTATCTAATACTGAAGTCATCTTTTTTTGCAAGCAATTATCTGCTTTCCCATAACAAATAATAATAGCCATTTGTAAATAATTATAGCTTCAAGCAACTATTCATAACACACATAATTGTTATACTAGTTATACACTTTCAAGTATTTCTATCAGATATATAGTAATTTATTCACAGTTTTATTGTTACAAGTATTCTCATCTAATACAAATAAGTTGCACAGAGTTATATGGATTCAGTATTCATATCTAATACAAATAAGTTATACACTATTGTGTGCTCTCTCTCTCTCTCTCTCTATATAATATATATATATATATATATATATATATATATATATATATATATAACTAAATGAAAAACAAGGCAGCTATCTAATATTATATAACTATTTTTAACTTGAATAATGACTAGTATCTAACATAATATGGAGACTAAAAAAACTTAAAACTGTTGCAAGGATATCTATTTAGAAATAATACACACACACACACACATATATATATGTATATATATATATATATATATAGAGAGAGAGAGAGAGAAATCCTGGTCAAGGCTGTTTGCATTTCAAATAGCGCTGATACCCTTGGGAAAGGTATGCATCCACCTATTCTCCCTCCAGCTAAGGGTAAATAGTAAGGACAGTCTAAGAATCTTTAACCTTGGGGTTAGGCATCCAGTCTAGGAGAAGGAAAAAACTCTGAATTCAAACCTGTCAAACTCTGCCTTAAGAAATTGACTTTGTGTCAATCCTCTCATGCGGAGGGATTGGTAAGTATATATATAATATATATATATATATATGTTGTTGGCATCCTTCCATCTACTAAAAACGTGGCGTAGTGTTCACTTTTTTTTTTTTTTTTTTTTTATTCTGCAACTGTAACGAGCGGCTGAAGAGACCAGTTTGAATGTCAATCTCTGTACAATGATTGCAAACAATGGTGATGCTTGCTGGAGATACTGTTGTCTCTCCTTCCTTATGGCTCTCTTTCTGCAGCGACTTCTTTTCCTCTCTTTTTCACTCCTTGTTTCGTTGTTTGACGAGGAGGCGCCAGGTTGTAACGGTCTTTTCTGCATAAGCCTCCCATGTGTTTGGTGTCGATGTGGCATGTCTTTATGTCCTTTTGCAGACAATCTTTAAAGTACATATATATTTTTACATACTTTAATAAGCGTATATATATATATATATAACACATACTTAGATATATGTAAAATGTATTTAAACTGACATATAAATACTATAAATATATATTCATGATCATATTTGGAGAGTTCTTTCAATACCTGTTACCCAGGGATATAACATCTTAATTATAAACAAGAAACACATTTTAAACCAACAGAGTTTGTCTGTTGCTTTTAATAAAACCTAAATGTTCATATCCATTATATACGTATATATACGTATATATATATATAATATATAACTAAATAATATATATATATATATATGTCTGTTTATAATATATATATTGTTTTGGGATTTAGTATGAAGCATTAGGTATGTAAATTAAGAAACTCAGTTTTTTTAGTGTTAAGTTTTGTTTTATTTTGTTAAGATTTTCAGGACTGCTTGCATCTCTTCATCTGAAGCACATAAAACACACACATATATATTATCTTATTATAGATGGAGATTGTGTTTGTCTGTCTTAACCGAACTATATTACTATACAAGTCACAAAATTCCCCTTTGTTATTTAAATCACATTTCCCATGATTTAATTTAACCTCCATTATTAATAATTGTTTGACATTATTAATATTGTTGACCAAATATCTAACATACTAAATAAATGCAATTGTAATTTATATTATACAACAAATAGCGGTTTAACAGTGGTGAATGGGAAGCTAATTTGCACATTGATCTTAAAAATGTGATTTAAATAAATATAGCTTATTATTATTGATTTCTAATTGTTTGGTTTTATCTTAATGAATATAAGCAAAAAATCTCAGGGAAAAATTTAAAAGATCCCTGAACAAGAAGAAATAACTGTAAATATTATTCCTCTCTACGTTCCTAATTTTAACTAAATAGTTAAATTAGGAAAATTTAACCTATGAAAGACGGGAGTAACGGAATGATGGAAAGTTTAAGTTTCAAAGTTGTATCTATTTTTCAATCATACTCCCCTCTGTTTCAACAAATCTTTTTTAAATCTGTATTCTTATTTCAGTTTCAATTAGCCTTTCTAATTTAAATTATGTATTTATTATATTAAAACTTAAATACTTGCACCCCTCGGAGCGGTGCATATATTTTCTAGTATATATAC
>CM042142.1:43678132-43734775 GCA_023376005.1 Doryteuthis pealeii
ACAGACATTTTGTATATTGTTTACTTTCTCTATGAGCAATTCGCTCCATAAATCACTTGCTCAATCATGTAAGTATACATAATTTGATTTACCTTTCTCACTCTTCTTAAAAGGCTTGGGGTGGTGGCACTATATTACTTTGACTTTTCCAATATAAATACTTTCTGGGTGAAGGTCTCGTTTAAATATTTACACTATAATTTACCAAAAAGCAGTGAAACAAAAACATGACTTTCCAAGTAAACTATTCTAAAGTTCTCTGGGTATAAACTTTGCATGATGCTAGCCTCTTTGCTATAAACTCTTTAGGCAGGAAGACTTGTGGATGCACATAAGATCAAAAATTAACCAAACAATGTTCCCGTAATTACATTTCAATATTACCACAATAAACAAACATATAACTCTCTTTTTTTTGCAATTCATGTTAATTCTATTGTTGTGTCATTAGGTCAACACGGAAGACCATTTGGTATTCATTTTAAATGGGTGATATATAAAATGGTATACAACACTATAAAAACTGTGGAATTCAGCAAATAACAAGATAATACTGGATTTAACATTTTGCATTGTCATCTTAAAAAATTTGAAGGTGTCTAGCTTTTACATCACAGGGTGGCTGCAAGCATGATACAGACAGAAGATTTAGGAACTCCAGTATTATTATTACTATGATTAATGACAACTGTAACCAACTGAAATCCAGAGCTCAGTGGTTTAGTGATCTCCTTATCATCCAATAAGTTGATATCTGCTTACATTGAATTATGAGGGTAATCCAATGGTAAGGTCTTCAATATTTAAAAATTAACATACATTATTGTCAATGATGTTTTCTTTGATACCTGAATATACTTTTCTCTTTCTAGGCTTCAGGCGGATAGCTGGTCCTAGACCAATTTTAGATTTTTGTGGGAAAAGTTTTATTACTATTAGAAAAGATGACAACATTGGGTTTTTCCGCGTATAATGAAATTTATTTCCTTTTAGATGCTGGAGGAAACTTACACTTGATCTTTAGACAAACCATTTACACATTTCATTTTTTTCTCTCTCTCGACATTTTTCTGAATTATTTCTCTTTAATAAAAGCAATGAAAAGAAAACTAAACCTATAAATCTCTTACGTATATAATGTCTACAATTCACTAACTTCCTAGACATAAATATACACTCATTGACAGGCTTACGACATGATATCATTAAATCAATCAATCTATCATATACATATACCATTCTAAGTTTATTAGGTTGTGTGGTATCATGGACGTTAATCTAGCGCCTAGTTACTTCGACGGTTTTCTCGGTAATTCCTTGTGATCTTCAGTACCAAGATCATATTGGCAGCGATACTGTCAAAAGAAATCTAGTGACAACTGTTTTTGACTTTTCATATCTAATGCTACCCTAAGTTAGATTTATTCTTCTTCAGTTTATTCTATCTCCTCATCTATTATTCGTAGTCTCTGTTTGCTTATTAATAAGATTTATCCTTTCTTGCTTTTACTCTTTTTCAACATTTTTAATTAATCTGTATTGTATTATAATTTATATATTAAAAAATAATGTTTTCAAGAAAGGAGTGTTAAGATATCTGATAGATCATTTTCTTATTGAATTTTTTTCCTCAAAATTTTCTTTATTGTTAGGTTCGGTGTCCAGCCTACTTATTTCATAGACTGTAAAACAAAGTTAAAATCTGTACTTGGATGCTTCTAAGTTTATTTCTCGGTCTTTTTATATTTTTTTTTTTTGATTGGCCCAATTTTCTATATTTTCTTTGGTGAAGATTTTCCTTGTATTGAAAAAGATTTCTTATTTGGATCATTTGATCATGTTCCTCTCCATCATTTTATTTGTTATATTACACTATCATTTCAGCCCTTGACTTTGTGCCTCTCCTGTCCTTTTGCTTCAACCTTCCTATTATTAGTTAAACTATAATTTAGTTATCCATTCAATTTCAACTTCTCATCTCTTTAAACTAATCTCAATATAGAAAAAGACTTATGCTATTACAGTTTATGCATTTCATATTCTTTCTTACTTTTACCTTCTGCTTCTCTCTTATTAGTATATACAAGTTACATAGTATCTGTTCTGTCTGTCTTTGTCCTTTTTAATTGATTGCTACTATCTTTTCTTTATATATGGAAAATTAGAGTTGACTTTCCTATGCATCTAGTCCACCTTTTATTCAATTTTTGTCTTCTATGCAGGGTACTTTAACTATAACACCATTTTCATCTCTCTCTTCATTTTTCCACGCGAATATGTCTTTTCAATTTAAAATTGTAATAAAACGTAATTATATCATTATTATTGTCACACTCATTACTATATTTCAATTGATCTTTCACTATTCCTTAAAATATTATTAATAATAATATTTATCATAAATAAATATATTCTATTAATCACTATCTAATATGTACTATATATCCTTTCTTACTTATAATATAACATTGAAATTTTTAATATTACTTATTCTTAAATATTTAATATACTTGACTTATATAATATAATATTATTATAATAATCATTTAAAAAATATATATAATTATGAATTACTTATATTAACATTTTCATAAAATATCATATTACATATAGGAATATAAATGACTTATAATATAATACATTTAAAATATATTTTATAAGGAAAATGATATAATAGATTTCTTACATATTGAATTAAAATATAGTCAGTGTGTAACAGATAAATGTGATTTACTTAGTTGAATTTCATTTGTATTGATTGTGATATATTATTGTGATTTTCTCCCCTCTTATATTTTCAGGGTTTTTGAATTTTAATAGTTTTGCTCTATTTATTTCTTGTGGGCAATACAGTCAGTTTATTATATACATCAAGACTGTTGCAACACCTTATTCTTAAAGATATTCATATCTTTATTCTTCTAATCTCTTATTCTATTCCTTATTCTATGATTATTCTTCCTATATGTGTTTTATTGAGTTTCTCAAGTAGTCGATTATGCAAATCTTAGTATGAACATCAGATTTTAACTGTATCATGAAGTTGTATTTACCATTGTCCTTATCTTTCGACTTTGATAATAAATACCAATAAACTAGTTATTACTTTTATAAAAACTGTTAATTTCATTAAAGTAACATACATCACAATGCTATACTTTCTTACCTTTTGAATTTTGATGAGATTTTTTCTATTATCTTTCTTTGTGGCAAATAGATCAGTTTTTTATAATAAGAAATTCTTTTAATTGATTCTTCATGATTTTCCCTCTTAATTTTCAGGGTTTTTCTCATGTTTACTTCCCTGTAGTATTTATCTTTTGATATATGTATTTCAAATGTCTGACCTTCAATTCACTTGTTTGGTTTATTGATGGAATACAAAATGTGGAATTCTTATATATACTCTGTTGTGACTTTTCATTGCATTAATATTGTTTTGGTGGAATGGAACTTGGTTTTTTGAATGAACTCACGAAATCTGTAGTTGTGGGTTCTTCTTACAAAATAAACCATTTTTGACTCATGTGAGAATAGAAAGCAAAATATATTTTCATGCTATAGTTGGACTTTGAATATAATGTAACTCAGTAGTATTTATTCTATCTTATAGAGTTTCATTTCTTTACATTTCACTGATTACCCATTCAGCTTATTGTTAACTTTACTTTTGAATTTTTTAACCTTGTGGCACTTTTTAGGAAAATGTTGTTAAGAACAATAACTGCATGTGACATTAGATTTTCTAACTGGTAAAAGGCAAAGGTGGATTGAGTCTGAATGTTTATTTTGTTACTTCTTTGTTCTTTTTCCTGAAGTTATAGGAAACAGGCAGTTGACAGAATTAGCCCATTATAACGGGTTCGTAAGCATTAAGCCTAGAGGACCAGTAAAAAGCTAATGGAGTCTAGAGGAAAAAGAAAAATTGTTCAACTTCTCTAACTTGAAGCTCGCTACAAATATAAGCGTTTGAAGAATATATCAATACCAAGTGTATGCTGATAGCTCTTTGAATTTATGTGTGTCCTGGGATGCACATATTTGGTCTTCTTGTAATGTATATGTACCGCTTTGGGAGATTTACGGGTTCCTCCAGCTAATAAGCCCGTCTAACATCCTACCCTTCTGTATACTCTATCCTGTGTATTCGTTTCTAAAAACTACTTGAAGTATGTGTAAATTTACAGTTATGTTGATAATGGTTTGTAGGGAGGAAAAAACGCATAAAACACAGGAATGCATTGCGATACATTATTTTACTGCAACTTCCTTTTTATTTTTGTGTGTCAGGTGTACACAGGACCATACCTATCAGCATTTGCTGTATAGGTTTGTGTCTTTTGAATATTATATTCAGTTACATTTGAGGCATTTTTTTTCATATCAAGTCAATTGTACATTATCAATGTTTTGTTTTACCAGCAATCAGCCCGTTTCTAGTGCGTTAATAAATGCTGAATTAAGTCTCATTTTTATTTAGAACAAGTACCTCTTCCAGGTCACTTACCAGTACGCCTCAATTATGTATTGACAACATGTGCTCATCTAATTGCTTAACTCAGTGATCCTACTGCAATAACTTGGGTTGTTTTCGGTATTGTACTTTGACTTAATTTTTCTCATATCTAGAAACATATCAATAATAATCTTATCATTAATAACAATACCATACAGCTGTCTGTCATCTTGGCACTGTAGAATGCACCTCATTGCCCTTTTTTGAAAGACGTAATGTTACCTCCACCCATCAATAGGCCATTATTCTGTTGCTTACGCTTATGGTTGGCTAACATCCCCTATTGACGCTCTTAAAGGGGTATTGGAATTTCTGGCTGTACTGAGCTAAGTGTCGCATTGACATGCAAACTGCCCCCAATTTCTTTGAACCCTAACTTGAGAAGAGTATGGTCATGCTTCTTCTTAGTTCTTACGTGACTCGCCGACTCTCCCGCTTGCTTCTTTCCTTCTTTCTTTCCCTTTTCGCTTTTATTATTTCTCTTCTTTCTTCTTTTTGCCTTTATGTTTTTTCTTCTTCTTTTTCTTCCTTTCTACAGTATCATTTCAACTTCACTTTCTTCTAGTTTGTTCATTGCTTCTCCTTTAGTGCACATATATGACATTTTTTCCTGCCCCGCTTCCTCTGCATCCTCTGTCCTTGTTATTGCTTCTTATAGCTTTACATCTTCCTATCAATTTAGACCATTTATTTTTTATCTTTCCTTCATTATTTCGTTTGCTCTTTGAAGCTCTCTGTTAGTTCTGTGCTGAATGGTTTAGGGCTTATCTTCTTTCTCTTCCTTTCTGGTTTACAATGATGGTCAAACGTTACATTTTAAGTGGTGAGGTTCAATTCTGGAGTAGACAACAGCAACGTTCCAGCTGTTTTCTGTCTCTTTTGCAGTCACTGCAATTGAGATGCCATTCAATAAACTGCCTGTTCGCCACTCCGACAAATGCCAGTTAAAAAAAAAAAAAAATGGACATACTTCCATCAATCTTTAGCAGAAGAAGGATGCTGACAAACAGTTAGAATTTAGACAAAACACCACCTAATATATTATTAAAATGGAGATTCGCGCTTTTGTTCCGTTTTGTCTGTAATCATAAAACTGCGTCACTGCTTACGTGATCATTACCGCAATACAAAAAATCCAACTCATAGAATAAATAACCCAAAATGTGAGGCATGCCAACGTTAGAGCCATTCATTGTTTCAATAAAAAATGTCCAGCGTAAATATATTTATATATAGATTGTTTTATTCTAGATATAAAATTTAAAGTTATGGGAACAGTTTTTCATTTTTCAAAATTGTCTTTTCTTCTTTCTTTTTTTTTTTACTCCTTTATAAATTTGAGATTTACATACTTATGGTAACACTCTATGACATTGAATTTTCAGTTCCCATGCCCCTCAGCAATATTTGTCAAAAAATATTTTACACGCTCGAGGGTGTCCTTTTTATTTTGTGCTAGTAAGGATATATACTACATACTTTTTCTTCTCTTTCTCTTATTTTTCTTTTACTGATAGTTTTCCTTCTCCCTCTTCTCGTTTTGCTTCTCCTCGTTTCATTCTTCCGTTTTTTTTTGTTGATCCACTTTATATTTCCTGGTATGTTCTTTTTTACAGTTTCATTTTTGTCTTGTGTTTGGTTACATTTTCAATTTTATACATTCTTCCTTCCCTTAATTCCTATTTTCTTCTTTCTTCTTTTCCTTTATCAATGCAATGCTTCTGTCATCATTTCCTTTCTTGCACCTCGTCTTTTTTTTCATTCTTTCTTTTTTTTTTTTTCCATTTATTTCTTTTTTCTCTTTTTTTCCAATTCTCCTCTTTTTCCAATTTTTCTTTCTAGTGTTTTCTTCCTTCTTTATTTCTTTCTGTTTTCTTGTTTTGTTATCTTGTATTCATTCATTCATCTTCTTCTTCTTCTATATACTGAACTCTGTGATTTTTATAGCTTTGTTATGCGGCTTGTTGAGTTGGAAAAAAATTTAAAACTTCTAATGGACAGCGATTCCCATTTTCCTCAAAATCTTTTGGACAGCCAAGGTTTATTTTCAGAGAATATACGCTAGATATGATTATAAGTAAGTAAAGTAGGCCGATGGACTATTGTCAGTATAGCCAGGAACAGTGAGGAGTCTATCCCCTTTCAATAGTGCTAAATCAAGGAGATTTTATTTCTGTTGAAGGTGAAGCAACAAACACCTAACATCAGCTTCCCACTTTAATAACTGCACAGATCCAAGCTGTGCTATTCCATGTTGGCGATTGTGAGGACTGTATCAAACCTGTAAACTTGTGATTCTGAGGTTAACTAAGCTAAACCAACCACCTTATACTTTCTTTCTTTCTTTTTTCCTTTTCTCTTGATTTCCCCAAAATCTTCAACATGTCCTGAATATAATGTGGAACCTTACTCTGGTGGTGTGGTATCCGATTCTGGAGTTCTGGGGAGTGTGGAGTAACTCATCATTGGCTCTTATCTCCAGGTTTACTCTGACCTAGAGTGGTACTAACTGTTTAGGGTCCCATCTATGAGTTGAATAGATTAAAAATTGAAGTTAAAAAAATTGATTACCCAACACAAGAATAAAAAATAATAAAAATAAAAAACAAAACTTGGCATAAAATAACCACAGGGTTGACCATGCTGCAAAAATCCAACCAACGTTTTCCATAATTTCATTCTTGGCATTCTGGTCTCCAAACCAGGATTAGGTGATCTGTCTGTATCCAAGTTCCAGAGAATTTTATGCATGTCATTCTCCAGGGCATATTCCAATCTGTGCATATATATATTCATCTCACCCTCAGCACAAGCAGGATGTGACATAAGGTCAATTTTCTTGATTGGAGTTTAACAGGTTTAAATTCAGAGTTTTCCTCCTTCTAAACTAGTTGTCTAACCAAGGTTAAAGAGCCCAGTCTGCCCTACTATTTATCCATAGCTGGAGGGTGAATAGTTGGGTGTATACATTTCCGAAGGATATTAGCACTATGTGAAATGCAAACAGCCTCGTCCAGGATTTGAACTCGTCTTGTCATGCCCATTTCTTCAAATGGTAAACATTACCGCCTTTTGTGCATATACTAATCAGTAGCATGGTCAAAATTTAATTTTTGGCACAATTCCTAGTGGATCTCCCTTCCCACCCAGTTGTGGGTATTCTTGTACTCCTTTAGTGCCAGTTTGCTGAATTTGCTAATAAATCTTGAGTCGGGGATGCTGTTGATTTTTACACTTCAAATTTACTGTAAAAATCCTACATATATATTTTGCAAAGAAGATTTACCTACAAGAAAAAAAATAGATTTAAAAAAAAAAAAAATTCATAGAATTCATGAAAATGCCAATAAAAACTTAATCCAAATCTGTGTATCATTTTTTTCTTACGTTTTCTTTTCTTTGGCGAACAAAAAAAAAGAAAAAGGAAAAAAAAAAGAAGTAGGCCATGATTTCTTTAGAGGACAAATCAAAGAAGATTTTTTCAGTGCAAAGCATTTTTCAATACAATCAATTTTAAAACAGGAAATGCATTAGTAACCCAATTAAAGATTTGATAACACAATGTATTGGGTAAGGGAATATTTTCTATAAAAGGAAATCAACAAAAAAAAAAAATGCTTACAAAGGAAAGATCTTTAAATGGCTCTAATCAGATTAGGTTTGTAAACATATCTTTCATACTAGTCATATAGAATTATGATAGAGATTCATGAAGAATAAAACCAGAAACCTTACATTATATATATATATATATTATATATATATATATATATATATATGGACTTTATCTGTTCTCTATTTCTTTCAATCTTTGCTATCATAAGCATAATTATATATTATATATATATTATATATATATATATACAGACTTTATTTTTTTCTGTTTCTTTCTCTCTTTGCTATGATATACCATATATTTGTGTATATATATAATATATATATATATATAATATACACAATTATGGTATATATATATATTATATATTTATTTATTTTCTGTTTCTTTTTCTCTATACAGTATATATAGACAAAATTGAAAAAATAAAGTATTCTGAAAAAGGATAAATCTGTTTTTGATGGTGAAGTTGATGTTTAATATATATATATATATATATATATATATATATCAACGTGTATGGTTGGCACTATTATACTTGAAAAAGCGGTAGTAATCCAACATACACTGTTAATTAGAAGAGTGCTCAATATCTGTGATAGAGCGTTAATAGATCAATTAATGAATAAATAAAAGGTTTAGCTTCTTTTTTTTTAGCTTTTCTAAAGATTATTTTTTATTATTATAATAATTGTTCCAATGATAATAAAAAAATGCTAAACCTTTTATTTATTCAATTATTTCTCTCTCTCTCTCTCTCTCTCTCTTTCTATATATATATATATATATATATATATATATATATATATCAGTCTTTATCTGTTTTCTGTTTCTTTCTCTCTTTGTTATGATATAGATTTAGATGTATAATATCATATGAATACATACATATCCCCATGGCGTAAAGGATAATATATTGAACTGCAACATCAGACTAAGTGAGTTTGAATTCCAGTTGAGGTATTATGTTCATTCCTGGACAAATACTTTTGGAAAGGTATGAAACCCCTTATCCCCCCATCTATGGGTTTATTAGTTCTACTACTGTTCTTCAACAAGGATAGCTTCAGCATTAAATAACCCATGCTGGTTGAAATACCATTAAGAAAAGAGATAAAACCAAATAATCTCTCTTTCTCTCTCAGACAGAAAAAGAATATATATATATATATATAATATATATATATATATATATATATATATATTATGGACTCTCTCGTCGATTTTCAACGCATGAGGGTTCACACACACAATGAACACCCACACAGTGATTTGTTTATAGTGGTGAAGGCTTGTGTTGGACCATCCACACTTTTTGGCACAGTTGATAGGAAAGAATTGGTGCATCAAGGGTTACCACAAACCCAATCAACGGCCGACCTCAGGAATTTTGAATTCAGAGTTATCCCTCTCCTAGACTGGTTACCTACCCAAGGCTGAAGGGCCCAATCTACCCTACTATTTAACCCATAGCTGGAGGGAGAATATATGGATTCATACCATTCCCAAGGTTATTAGCGCTATGTGAAATGCCAACAGTTTCGTCTAGGAATTGAACTCGAATCGACGAGTCCATTTCCCACGACTCTCTCTCTCTCTCTCTCTATATATATATATATATATATATATAAAAACCATCATCTGAGGATCACAAATTAATCACAAACCTTTTCTATTATTATTTTATATATGTTAATATTGATGTTATAGTTCGCTGTATCTATGAATAATGAGTGCTCAATATCAGTGATAGAGCATATATATCTAAGTTAGAGTAGTATAGACATCAAGTCAATGGTGGTTGGTAACTGTCACTTTAACGTCTATTCGATTATCAAACCAAACAGGGGACTGAAAAATTCTCACAATGGGCCAAAGATTTTCTGTTTATGTACATATATTCATACATAGATATAGATATTTAAGTTAGGGTAACATAGACATAAAGTCAATGACACTTTGTAACTGTCAATTTGTCACCTTTGTAATCCTCAAACTATATATGTATATATAGAGAGAAAGTGAGAGAAAATAAACAAATATATATATATCAATATTTATATGGATGTCCTTATATATACTTGTGCAAACATACGGTGCTTTTACCGATGATTTCAAATCTTATATAGACGTTTGTATACATATTGTTGTACAGTTTTCCTGAAGATCTTTTGGGTGAAACCTGGGTAATAAGCTTCTGTTACTCATTTGGTTCTCTAAACCAGCTTTGATTATTATATTGGGACTCACTGGTCTTCTGCAAGGATGGCTTTGGCATTAAATAACCCACAATGGTCAATATGCCATTAAACAAAGAAACCAAGCCCAACTTCAATAAAATATCCAATCAGAACACTTGAAAAGTTACCTATACGAGGTATTGTCCACTGCGAGTTCTTGCCACAGGACCAGATGATCAACCAGTATGTCTACAAAGAGATACTGCAGCGTTTTCTTTGTTCAGTGTGTGAGAAGAGGAGAGATGTGGCAGGACAACTCATGGGTGCTTCATCATGACAACACACCTGCCCACACTGCCTTGAGTATCCAAGAGTTCCTGGCCCAAAAGAATATCACTGTGCTGGAGCGACCTCCCTACTTGCTCATCCTGGCTCCATGTGATTTTTTCCTCTTCCCCAAGCTCAAGGGGGTCATCAAAGAAACCCGTTTTGAGGATGTGCATGATATCAAAAAGCTGTGATGACAGAGCTACAGAGAATCCTGGAAGAATTCTTCCAGGAGTGCATGCAAGCGTGGCAGAGAAGGATGGTAAAGTGCATTAGACTCCAGGGGGATTAATTTGAAGGGAATAACTTGTAGTTTGTATTTGAAATACATTTTTTGTGACACCAGTCCTGGAACTTTTCTGTCATACTATCTGTATTTATGGAAATCAGGCAAAAGCATAGCAAAAATGTCACCATCATGAAACATACCAACAATCCCTGTCTGTAACTATAGATCAAAACCCTAATGTCCTTTAAAGGGAAACCTTCAATCATCAGAGTTAAGGATATTCAAAAATATTTTTACATTTTTTATTGATAGGAAAATATGCTTACAGCATGTTCCTTTTAAAATATTTTTAATATTATAAAATATTTTTTGGATCTGAATAACAAAAAAACAAAATCACACTAAGAATATCATGTGAAATATTTAAAAAAAATCTACATACATACAGCAACATATCAAAGTATGCAATCCTTGTTTAGGAGGTAAAATGGCTACTAAAACAATTCCAAATCAACACAAACAGGTAAAAAAAATATGAGCGCTAATCTCAAAATACAGGCACAAAAATAAGTTTTTATTATGTTGTTTTTCAGATCAATATTGAATAGAAACAATTCAACAACTACTAATAAAAATCTAAAATTTAATCTTTAAAAAAATTTGAATTTAGCTTTAAGGAAATGAAATGCTGTAATACATAAAAATAAGTTTAACGAAATCAAACAAAACAACTTAGTGTAATTATACTTAAAAATATTCAATATCTATGCCTATAAGGTAAGGTGGGCAATTTCAACCTTGAATAAAATTATAAAGGTTAGTGAATTAAATATAAATAATGAAATATTTATAAATCTTCTTAGATTTCTAACTGAATGCCCTAAATTCAATTTATAATTAAGTAAATGGTTATTCATTTTCAATTTAGACAAACATAATTCTTGCATGCTTTTCAACATTGGTATATGTGTCATGATATTTAGTCCATGTGCCATAGATGCTACTACAAGCCACATTTGATAATAGATGATAAAAGCAACAGAAATTATGAATTATTTAAAATTATGTATTTGATCTTTTCCATATATTATTTTATCAGTATGTCTGTCATGATATCTAGTCCGTGTGCCATAGATGCTGCTACAAGCCACATTTGATAAAAGATGATAAAAGCAACAGAAATTATTAATTATTTCAAACTATGCATTTGATCTTCTCCATATATTATTTTACCCTCAGATTAGATTTAAATTTATTTCTTAAGAACATAATCAACACCATATATATATATATATATATATATATATATATATGTGTGTGTGTGTGTGTATGATGGACATGCTGGAAAGGTAGGCACAGTGTCCAGCGCCTACCCTGACTAAAATTATGAAAATTAATATAAAAAGTAAAATATTTCCAATTCCTTGTAGATTTCTAACTGACTGCACTAAATTCAATGTAGAATTGACTAAAAATTAAGTATTTACCTGTTTATTTACCTTACATTGATATTGCAATTTCATAGGAACAATTAATTGAAGATACATAATTGTTAGCAAATAACTATTGTTGCTGTTGTTGTTATTATTAAATAGGAATAATTACTTGAAGTGATATTGCTTGCAAATTATTAGTATCATTTAGAAATATGTGAATCTATATAACTGTGTGCAAATTATTTTTATTAAGAATAGGTTCTCAAAGCTATAATTGTTTGTAAACAATTATTATCATTAGTTATTTGAAATCATAACATTAGTTGCAAAAAATGATCAACTTCAGCATTAAATAATCCAACAAGGGTTGACATACCATAAAACCAACACATATATACATCTATCACTATCTCTCTCTATATATCAGGGGTCACCATACTACGGCTTGTGGGTCAGATCTGGCCTGCGAAGGCATTTTATCAGGCCCGCTAACGGTACTGGAATTTAGTTTCACAAATCTTACTAAACCTTTCTGCTAATGTTACGTTCTTTGATGATGTTTTAAAAATATGCTGGTTAGATTTGTTTTTGTACATTTTATGCCACTCATCCGTGAATATAACATGGAAAGATAAATTTTGTTTTACATCCTTTTCTCAGAGCTTTCACAAATACAAAAAATTACAATAAACCCTCCCAGATGAAAACTCACAAAACAAAACAAAAAAAAAACTACAACCAATAATCCCTTGAGGACGACCAATGACATGGTTGAAAGTGCTTGGATAAAAATATGGGACACTTCTCTACCATACAGTCTTAATTATTATCTATCTTCAAATATATATATATATAAATAAATATTAATTAAATAGGAATTATAACTTGAAATTAATTGCTTCCAACAAATACTTGATTGTAAATAACCCTACAAGGGTTGATATGCTATAAAACCAGCCAAACAAATCAAATGTGAGTGTGTGAATATATATATATATATATATATATATATATATATATATATATATTTATGTATGAGTTAGGATAGCATGAACACAAAGTCAACAGTGCTTCGTTACTGAAAGTTTTTTGCCTATGCATTTCTTAAGCTCTTGGTTTGAGAATCACATTGGTGAGAAACTGTCAGTAATCAAGCCCAATTGATTTTATGTCCATTCTTCCCTAACTTAGATGTAAATGCTCTATCAATTATATTGAGCACTATTTTACTCATAAATATGACACATAATATCATCAATATATATACGTATATATATATATATATTTACCAACCCCTTCACATGGGCAGGATGTGACACAAGGTCAATTTCTTAAGTGGAGTTCAACAGTTTTGAATTCAGCGTTTTCCTTTTCCTAGACTGGTTGCCTAACCAGGGTTAAAGAGCCCTGTTTGCCCTACTATTTATCCATAGCTGGAAGGAGAGTAGGATTCATACCTTTTCAAAGGGTATTAGCGCTAAGTGAAATGCAATTACCGCATCCAGGATTTGAACTCGGGGCAATGAGTCCATTTCCCATGACTTTAACCATTACACCACACGCTTCCATATATATGTATATAATCTATATGGAAATGAATACCAATTGTATATATAGATTTATATATAATCAAAAATCTATCTATATTTATCTCTGTATCTTTATGCATATTCACTGACAAGTAAGTATGTAGGTATATATGTAAAATCTCATAGAGTTATATAGAAGCACCTGTACACTTATATCAAAACACATGTTTAAATAATGGCTTCTGGCTGCTGCAGCAAACATTTCAGATTTGCAAGTTTATTATCTGGCCGACTAAAAACGCAGATTCAAATAAACAAACACAACAAAACAGTTTTTAAAAAATTCCATCTATTTCTGTTGTATTTACTGTAATGCAATTTATCAGATTTTTAAATCGAAAATTTGCATTTATCCCCTATTTATACTGCGGTTGTTTTTTTGGTCTTCTTTCTTTTTTTTCTTTTCACCCTGGAGATGAATTATGAGTGTAGAGGAGATTTTTATCTCGTCTTTACAGCATGTTTTGTTATTCAAGCAAAGAATCATTAAATAAAAAAGATAAATTTAAAAAAAAGTAGAGAGATATTTAAAAAATTAAACCCCTCTCCCCCCAAAAAAACAAAAAAGATGATTAAAAAAAAATCCCCAAAAAACAAAACAAACAAACAACAACCCACAAGAGATAAAAATTTAAATCCTGGGAGAGATCAACCCAGGAAAAGGGGGGACCTTAAACTATTAGAGAAAATGTGATACAGGAAAATATGTGAAATAAATAAATACAAAAACAGGACAAGTTGAAGAGACATTTATGAAATCAGTGTGCCTGGAAGATAGATAATAATTAAGACAGAACACACACACACACACAACACACACATATATATATATATATATATATATATATATGTATATATGTAAATAAATGGAAGTTAATCCGACAGAATGAATTTAACATTTTGAAAAAACAATTAGTAATTATAATCTTCTGACAGAATCTGTTTCGACCGCTTAGTAGAAGGGTCATCATCAACGAGCAAAACATATGAAGGAAAGAAGGGATAAAAAACCGTTGGAAGAAATAGGGGGTACAAACACACGCTGGAATGCTTGAATTTTTAAAATGCGCATTCTGTATCAGCGTGTGTTTGTACCCCCTATTTCTTCCAACGGTTTTTTATCCCTTCCTTCCTTCATATGTTTTGTTCATTTTTCAAAATGTTAAATTCATATATATATATATATATATATATATATATTTCAAGAAGCCTCAGTCAGTAGAGCACCCAACTTGGAATTGCAAGGTTCTAAGTTTGAGACTGGTCCCCACCAACTCTGTGTATGAGTAGTTGGTGATCTGGTAGATTGGTAATGTATATATATATATATATATATATATCACGTGAGGGGACTGAACGCCGATATCGGAATACTCTGTTATTACAAATATTTTACAGACGCTGCCGCTGTCGATAACAACAAAGATAAAGGATCCGTTGAACAGGAGTGATATTCATTTGAAAAAGGGAATCTAACGATCCCGAAAATTTATGATAGCAAATAATAAAAAATAAGTGAATCCAGTACTCCATAACATCGAGTTCCTTCATTTATTTTTAAATGCTTCATAATAAAGCCCAACATCAACATAAAAAACATAATATATATATATATATATATATATATATATATATATATATATATATATATAGAGAGAGAGAGAGAGAGAGAGTAAAAGATAAATATAGTTTTATGTGTTTATATATATATAGATATAGTTAGTTGGTTGGTTTTATCACATGTCAACACTTATTGTGTTATCTAATACTGAAGTCATCTTTTTTTTGCAAGCAATTATCTGCTTTCCCATAACAAATAATAATAGCCATTTGTAAACAATTATAGCTTCAAGCAACTATTCATAACACACATAATTGTTATACTAGTTATACACTTTCAAGTATTTCTATCAGATATATAGTAATTTATTCACAGTTATATTGTTACAAGTATTCTCATCTAATACAAATAAGTTGCACAGAGTTATATGGATTCAAGTATTCATATCTAATACAAATAAGTTATACACTATTGTGTGCTCTCTCTCTCTCTCTCTCTATATATATATATATATATATATAAACTAAAATGAAAAACAAGGCAGCTATCTAATATTATATAACTATTTTTACTTGAATAATGACTAGTATCTAACATAATATGGAGACTAAAAAAACTTAAAACTGTTGCAAGGATATCTATTTAGAAATAATACACACACACACACACATATATATATATATATATATACAGAGAGAGAGAGAGAGAGAGAGAGAGAGAGAGAAATCCTGGTCAAGGCTGTTTGCATTTCAAATAGCGCTGATACCCTTGGGAAAGGTATGCATCCACCTATTCTCCCTCCAGCTAAGGGTAAATAGTAGGACAGTCTGGGATCTTTAACCTTGGTTAGGCATCCAGTCTAGGAGAAGGAAAACTCTGAATTCAAACCAGTCAAATTCTGCTTAAGAAATTGACTTTGTGTCACATCCTTCGGAAGGATTGGTAAATAAATATATATATATATATATATATATATATATTATATGTTGTTGTTGGCATCCTTCCATCTACTAAAAACGATGGCGTAGTGTTCACTTTTTTCTTTTTTTTTTTAATCTGCAACTGTACGAGCGGCTGAAGAGACCAGTTTTTGAATGTCAATCTCTGTACAGTGATTGCAAACAAATGGTGATGCTTGCTGGAGATGCTGTTGTCTCTCCTTCCTTATGGCTCTCTTTTCTGCAGCGACTTCTTTCCTCTCTTTTTCACTCCTTGTTTCGTTGTTTGACGAGGAGGCGCCAGGTTGTACGGTCTTCTGCATAAGCCTCCCATGTGTTGGTGTCGATGTGGCATGTCTTTATGTCCCTTTTGCAGACATCTTTAAAGTACATATATATTTACATACTTTAATAAGCGTGTATATATATATATATATATATATATATATATATATATACATACTTAAATATATGTAAAATGTATTTAAACTGACATATAAATACTATAAAAATATAAAATATTCATGATCATATTTGGAGAGTTCTTTCATACCTGTTACCCAGGGATATAACATCTTAATTATAAACAAGAAACACATTTTAAACCAACAGAGTTTGTCTGTTGCTTTTAATAAAACCTAAATGTTCATATCCATATATACGTATATATATATATAATATATATATATACATATATGTCTGTTTATAATATATATATTGTTTGGGATTTAGTATGAAGCATTAGGTATGGAATATAAGAAACTCAGTTTTTTAGTGTTAAGTTTTGTTTTATTTTGTTAGATTTTCAAGACTGCTTGCATCTCTTCATCTGAACACACCACACACACATATATATATATATATATATATATCTTATTATAATGGAGATTGGGGGTTTGTCTGTCTGTAACCGAAACTATATTACTATACAAGTCACAATTCCCTTTGTTATTTACATCACATTTCCCATGATTTTATTTAAACCTCCATTATTAATAAAATTGTTTGACATTATTAATATTGTTGACCATATCTACATACTAATAACATGCAATTGTATTTATATATACAACAAAATAGCGGTTTACAGTGTGAATGGGAAGGCTAATTTGCATATTGATCTTAAAAATTTGATTTTAATAAATATATGCTTAATATTATTGATTTCTAATTGTTTGGTTTTATCTTAATGAATATAAGCAAAAATCTCAGGGAAAAATCTTAAAAGAAATCCCTGAACAAGAAGAAATAACTGTAATATTATTCTTTACTTCCTATTTTAACTAAATAGTTAAATTAGGAAAATTTACCTATGAAAGACGGGAGTAACGGAAAATGGTGGAAGAGTTAGTTTCAAAGTTGTTCTATTTTTCAATCATACCCCCTCTGTTTCAAATCTTTTTATCTGTATTCTTATTCAGTTTCATTAGCCTTTCTAATTTAATATGATATTTTATTATATTAAAACTTAAATACTTGCACCCGGAGGGTGCATATATTTGCTAGTATATATAAATATAGTGTGGGATTGGTACTGTTTCAGCTTTTACTGGAATGGTGTGCCAATGTGCAGTATTATTGGGAGAGTGCTCAATATGAAAAATAGTGCTATTATATAATATAATAAAAATAAATATATAAATGTTTTATATATTTAATGACATAGGAACAGTTTCATTAAATATATAAAACCTTTATATATTTATTTGTATTATATATATATAACCAGAAAATGTTTTGCCCAATGTGAGAATTTTTGAGCAGCCCATTTGGTACAAAAATAATTTTATTTTCTGTCATTTTAATTTAATTAGTTTATATCTATCAATCTTAGGAATACTGGTCTTTATTTTCATTTGATATTTTTAAACCATTTGATATTTTTATTTTCTCATGGCCTGTTAATTCTTTTAATAATTCCTTCAAAACTATATCACACCATAGAAGGCAAGTCAGAAACATAATAATATTCCTTTTTGTATTTTAGTTCCATTGTTTGAGTCTTTGTACAGTTGCTGGCATTTCTTGGAGTCTTCCGTTAATAATGATGCAAAAAAAAAAAAAAAAAAAAAAAAAAAAAGAATTTGCAAACAAGTTTGGACCATTTTTAAGTATGTTATTGAAGGACCTCTTTTTTATGATTTGGAAAAACTACACATGTTAATATAATCACTGCTAAGGGGGTTGGAAACAGGATGTATAAGCTGAATTGCTTTTATTATATGTGACTAGTGGAAAAATCTGACATAGTCAATCAGTCTTTTATATATATATATATATATATATATATATATATACTTATATACATATATATGGGGGGGTGCGTGTGTATGTGTCTCAGAGTGAGAGACAGAATGGGGCACACAAAAAAGAGATTTAAGATAAAGTATCAGGCTTGGGAAACTGTAATGATATACTGGAAGACTTGGGGCCTATTGTATTAGACAAAACACTGTATTCATTCGTAAGTGGATTTTCAATTCAAAGCAAGACAGACAGAAATAAGGAAACGCCATGATAATCTTTGATTTTGTCCATTTAACAAAGGTTTTGTATTTTAATGCATTTGTGAGTGTATTTCTATGTAAAAATGATAAGAAACACAAGTAACAAGAAAAGGAGATTCGGTGAGCACATTGGTTAAAAAATTTAAAAAAAGAAGAAAATCCAGGGTGATAACGAAATATTTCTACAATACAAAGATATGCAGTACAAGTCAGATAACACTTTGAAAGGTGCTTAACTCTTTAAGAACTCAAAACAGACCAGAAGATTAGTTGTCGAGCATAATTACATCGCACAAAGTTCCATGTTCGATACCGGCCGTCACCAAAGTGCATGAGTAGCACAGCTTCAGTGTGGTAAAGTGGGGAGCTGATGGTAAGTGTGGCGCTCCACAAATTATGCAAACTAATGAAAGCATTACAAGCGAGGAAAGCCATTTGCGAGTGTAATTACATCAGGCGGAATCCACACTATCTAATTCAGTCGTTTCCTATCTATCTCATTCTCTTTTAACTTCCTCTATTTTTGCACAGGTTTATATCTATGTGTATATGTGACTGTATGTATAAGTGTATTTGCCTTCATATATGTATATATATATGTCTGAATATGTGCTAGATTGATTTTATAAGAACACATCTATCTAAAAAATAAACACAAGCTATCGTGAAAAATAATTTCCTTCTTATAACAGGTTAGATAAAAGAAAATTCTAATTATTTTTTTCTATTTTTTTCCACACTATTCATACCCTAAAAAGATATTTACTCACACATTTTCCATTTAAATTGATGTCATTGGATGCTACTCTTGTATGGCCTTGTGCCAGACTCACCTAAGTTGTGTAAATGCCTAGGGTACCTTGCTATGGAGCATTTGTTAGCAAGATAGTAGTCTTGTAGACTATTACAACAGTAGGCGCCTGTTGTGTAATGGTTATCATTATATATATTTCCCAACCCCTCCGCACGAGCAGGATGCGACAAAAGGTCAATTTCTTAAGCGGAGTTTAACAGGTTTGAATTCAGAGTTTTCCTTCTCCTAGACCGGTTGCCTAACGAAGGTTAAAGAGCCCAATCTGCCCTACTATTTACACATAGCTGGAGGGAGAGTAGAATTCATACCTTTCCCATGGGTATTAGCGCTAAGTGAAATGCAATTACTACATCCAGGATTTGAACTTGGGGTGATGTGTCCATTTCCTATGACTTTAACCATTACACCACGCGCTTCCTATAATGGTTATCATTATAGCAAATGGACACAATGACACAGGTTCAAATTCTGGACAAGGCTGCATTTCATATAATGCTAATACCCAGGAAAAGGTATGAATCCAACTATTCTCCCTCCAGCTATGGGTAAATAATAGTTAGGGCAGACTGTTCTTTAACCGATACTGGTCCCTGCCAACTCAGCATATAGGTAGCACAGATTGAGTTATCAGATCTGTGTGGTAAAGTGGGGATCTGACAGTAGGTGTGGCGCTCCACCTCAGAAAAAAATCCAATCTCCCTGGTTTAGCACTAGCAAAAAGGGGATAGACTCTCTTACTGTCCAGCTGATACCAACAACAGGCCACCCCGCCAACAACAACTTTACTTATTACTGCATGATTTTGATATTTCCAAGCACTCCAGCCATGTAGCCCTGTGCCAGTCTAAGCTAAGTATTGTAAATCTATATTTACTCTTTGAAACTTTACAAATCCCATCCTAAGATATCAGCATTTTGCAAATAATTGACTATCCGCAATGTCTTGAAAAATATTTCATCCGACGATTTCAATAAACTCTGAATTTATTCATGTCAATATATACTTATATATCAGAATGCAAGTGTCAGAACCTGCTGTTAGCTATACATACCCAATTACGCACGGCCTCCATCAAACGAGCGACAAGGTATTTCTTATTATGTTGTTGAATATTAAAAAGTGTCCACCATCTTGATTTTATTTAAACACAGCAGACTTCACAAATAGGAAGAAAAAAAAATCTTCTTTTTTATTTTTTTAAACAATTCTTTGTAAAGTAGTTGTTGGAAAATATTTATTTAATTTCATTTGAGAGGGTGAACAGAATATAAAGACTTTTTTTTTTAGTGATATTTCAATGAATACTATTCAAGTCATGAATAGATTGAAGATTGTTTATATATATAAATGTAAAGTTGGCGGAGTGGCCTTCTGTCAGTATCAGCTGGACAGCGAGGGAGTCTATTCCCCTTTTGATAGCGCTAGACCAGGGAGAATGTTTTTTGCTGAGGTTGAAGTGGCATACCTACCGTCAGCTCCCCACTTTCTGGCATAGATCATATTACCAATCTACCAGATCACCAACTACTCATACACTGAGTTGGTGGGGACCAGTCTCAAACTTAGAACCTTGCAATTCCAAGTTGGGTGCTCTATTGACTGAGGCTTCTTGAAATATATATATATATATATATATATATGAATTTAACATTTTGAAAAAACAATTGGTAATTATAATCTGCTGACAGAATCTGTTTCGACCGCTTAGTAGAAGGGTCATCATCAACGAGCAAAACATATGAAGGAAAGAAGGGATAAAAAAACCGTTGGAAGAAATAGGGGGTACAAACACATGCTGATACAGAATGCGCATTTTAAAAATTCAAGCATTCCAGCGTGTGTTTGTACCCCCTATTTCTTCCAACGGTTTTTTATCCCTTCTTTCCTTCATATGTTTTGCTCGTTGATGATAACCCTTCTACTAAGCGGTCAAAACAGATTCTGTCAGCAGATTATAATTACTAATTGTTTTTTCAAAATATATATATATATGTGTGAAGAGAAATGGAAGTGAATCCGATGGTATGTAGTATAGTGAGAAATTTGAAAAAATACAGGTTTAAATAAAATGAGTGGTAAGTTTATTAGCCGACTCTACCAGATTACCAACTACTCATACACAGAGTTGGTGGGGACCAGTCTCAAACTCAGAAACTTGCAATTCAAAGTTGGGTGCTCTACTGACTGAGGCTTCTTGAAATATATATATATATATATATATATATATATATATGTGAAGAGAAATGGAAGTGAATCTGACGGTATGTAGTATAGTGAGAAATTTGAAAAAACACAGGTTTAAATAAAATGAGTGGTAAGTTTATTAGCCGACGCTGCAGTGTTTCGATCTGTTAAGTAGATCTTCTTCAGGGCTTTTGTTGATATAAGGAAGAGTAAAAAAAAAATTTATCACAGAATAATGAGGAAGACTGTGATAGTCCTTGTTTATCAATCTGTTCAAAATTTGAAATTTGAAGAGAATGCTGGAAAGGTAGACAGTTTGAAATATGACGTCAAGTATTCTTCTTTTATGGTGTGTGTGTGTGTGTGAGAGTGTGTATCGAAAAATGACATTGAGCATTTTTTTCTAGGTGTTATGTGTGTGCGTGTGTGTGTATATGTTATGTATATGTGTGTATATATGTGTGTGTGTGTGTGTGGTAAAGAATAAAGGAAAAAGTGGACAAAAAGAGAGCAAAGCTCAAACAATTAGATATAGGAGATATATTTCGTTCTGCATTGAGCAGGACTTCATCAGTTAATTTTATTAAAGCATCAGTGCAACATACATTTGTATTTATATACTTTTGATCTTCTCTCCCACCCCTTCCATGACAGATTTCCTCTGACCAATCAAATCCACATAAACTCTTCCCTTCCTCCTGACTTAACCACCAAAATAACCCCCTCCCACTCACTTTCTCTTCTATAAATATAAATGTATGCTGCACTGATGCTTTAATAAAATTGACTGATGAAGTCCTGCTCAATGCAGAATGAAATATATCACCTAGATCTACTTGTTTGAGTTTTGCTCTCTTTTTGTCCACCTTTTCCTTTATTCTTTACCACATTCTGTCGGATTTACTCCAACCCTCCTATCCTTATATATATAATATATATATATATATATATATATATATTATTGTACTAATTTATTGTTACTATAGTTTCATGCATATTATGTAATCCTCAGAAAATTTAATATTGAAAAAGTGGTTTGTTCAGCATGTATGTGCAAACACTCTTCATATTTGCTATTCTCCATTATATCATATATATCGTCGTCGTCATTGGGGTGGCCTAAAGTCGGTATCAACCAGACAGTGAGAGAGTCTATCCCCTTTTCATTAGCGCTAGATGAAGGAGATTGTCTTTTTAGCATCTGAAGCAGAGTACCACGTCTACCATCAGCTCCTGACATTACCACACAGATCCCTGTGCTACTCATACACTGAGTTGGCAAGGACCGGTATCAAACCAGGAAGCTTGAGGTTCCCAGCCTGACTAATATATATATATATATATATATATATATACATACATAAAGACTATATACTAAGATACTACATATTTGCTATGCTCAATTAAATATATATATATATATATATATATATATAAATAAAGGGTCCGGATTAGCTCAGTTGGTAGAGCATTCGGCTAGAAACCACAAGGTTCCTAGTTCGATACCGGTCCCCGCCAACTCAGCGTATGAGTAGCACAGGGATCTGTGTGGTAAAGTAAGGAGCTGATGGTAGGTGTGGCGCTCCACCTCAGATGCTAAAACAATCTCCTTGGTCTAGCACTATTGAAAAGGGGATAGACTCCCTCGCTGACTGGCTGATACCAACTTTAGGCCGCCCCGTCAACTTTACTTTACTTATATATATAAAGACTATATACTAAGATATTACATATTTGCTATTCTCAATTATATATATATATATATATATAAAGACTATCATATACTAAGATACTACTGGTAAAATGTAATGGTATTTATACAAGTATTGGTTCTTCTGCCTATGATCAAAGTGTAGTATCTGCACATTCTGCCTTGGATCACTTGGGTTGTTATTTCTATAGCATCAAGACAAAGACAAAGTAGATGTGTTATAGGCATGGTTTAGGTTTCTTGAAATACAAATAGTAACAAAATCCCAACAATGTCATATTGACTTCATATTGAAGTCACTGTTTAGTAGTACTAATCTTCAATACCAACTTGATGACCTAAACATCATGAAGAGATAAGAGAAAAAAATGTTTCAATGTAAATCCTCTTTTTTTAGAAAAAAAAAAATACTTAGAAATATCCCCAAGTCCTGATACACAAAGTTGAAGTAATCTGGTAAGCTAATGTTTACCCATATACCATAGACTACCAGTACTTGTATCTAGCCCAACTCTATGATACTGTAATATCAAATGGAAATGAAGAGGGTATTATCTGTAAAGGTATCTTGTACGTTAATATTTACCCAGATGCCATAGACCACAAGTGTTGTATACCAATAAACTTATATGTTGTATACTCTCTTTATTATTCTTCTGTTCATCTTTGGTATCTTATGTTCTTATTCTTATTCTTCTGATTGTCTTTGGTATATTCTTCTAGCGTCTGGACTTCGTCTTGGGGACTTTGTGTCTGGTCTTCTCTTGGGGATTTCTCATATATCATAAGCCCTGGGTCATTGGTAGTTTTTAGATAATAACCCAAGAATGTTTTAGATCATATTTTATTCCGAAATCCCCACCAGACAACTGCGCAGATTGTGAGTATGGCAACGCTCCTAAGTGCGACTTGCTCCCTTCGCGGTTTGGCCGATACTGACTACCCCTTTCTAATCTAAACCGGAAGAGTCCATCTTCAACAATTCTCATGGTATCCACTGGAAAGAGAGATCAAGGTGAGATCAAGACATGTCACTCAATCCTCCATGACATCGTACTCAAGGCTGCTAGCTGTAACTTATTCAGCCATTTTGGTTTTTACACATAAGTGTTAGCAAAGCGTAAGATAAAATAGTGTTTAATCTGAAAATGATAAAAGTGATGACATCTAGCAAAGAAGAAGATAAAATAGTATCTCATCTGAAAAAAAAAATGATACCCAAGAAATCTAGCAAAGAAGAAGATAAGATAGTATCTCATCTGAAAATGACAAAAATGATAACCCAGAAATCTAGCAAAGAAGAAGATAAAATAGTATCTCATCTGAAAATGACAAAAATGATAACCCAGAATCTAGCAAAGAAGAAGATCTCATCTGAAAATGAAAAAATGATAACCCAGAAATCTAGCAAAGAAGAAGATAAAATAGTATCTCATCTGAAAATGACAAAAATGATAACCCAGAAATCTAGCAAAGAAGAAGATAAAATAGTATCTCATCTGAAAATGACAAAAATGATAACCCAGAAATCTAGCAAAGAAGAAGATAAAATAGTATCTCATCTGAAAATGACAAAAATGATAACCCAGAAATCTAGCAAAGAGAAGATAAAATAGTATCTCATCTGAAAATGACAAAAATGATAACCCAGAAATCTAGCAAAGAAGAAGATAAAATAGTATCTCATCTGAAAATGATAAAAATTATAACCCAGAAATCTAGCAAAGAAGATGATAAACTAGTATTTTATCTGAAAATAATAAAAATTATAACCCAGATATCTAGCAAATGAGAAGATAAAGTAGTATCTCATCTGAAAATAATAAAAATGCTTATCCAGAAATCTAGCAAAGAGGAAGATAAAATAGTGTTTCAGCTGAAGCAAAATTAAATTTGCAGGTTGGTGTTGAATTATCATGTTATAATGATACTTTATTAATATGGCAAAGATAAGAAGTGTGTCTGATAAGATAACAGAATTTAGAGGAAATTCTATAAATAAGATAGAAATAATGATCTCAATAAATTATTGAAAAGCAATATTTTTCTCATGAGCTCAGCAATGGTATGTAGACATTGTTCAGCTGTGACAAAATTTCATCATATAGATGCAATAATGATGATGATGATCTAAGTATATCTGAATAAACGAGTTTTTGATACACAATAGATAAGACTGTTACTGAGAAATCTAATAAATGTAACAATTTTATAAAATCTTTATGACATGAAGAATCCTGTGAATTCAGGGAATTATAAGAATTGCTTATTTTTCTTGGTATAGCAAAACCTGAAGTAGAAGATACTTCCCCTCACCTTATCATTGCCTTAGGTTAGAGCACTGGCTATAACCATAAGAATTTTTACATGAACAGACTATATATATATATATATATATATATAGTGGTTAGAGTCGTGGGAAATGGACTCGTCGATTCGAGTTCAATTCCTAGATGAAGCTGTTGGCATTTCACATAGCGCTAATACCCTTGGGAAAGGTATGAAACCATATATTCTCCCTCCAGTGATGTGTTAAATAGTAGGGCAGACTGGGCTCTTCAGCCTTGGGTAGGTAACCAGTCTAGGAGAGGGATAACTCTGAATTCAAAATTCCTGTGGTCAGTCGTTGATTGGGTTTGTGGCAACCCTTGATTCACCAATTCTTTCCTTCAACTGTGCCAAAAAGTGTGGATGGTCCAACACAAGCCTTCACCAATATAAACAAATCACTGTGTGGGTGTTCATTGTGTGTTTGTGAACCCTCATGCATCGAAAATCGACGAGAGAGTCCATAATATATATATATATAAACCTTGTTTACAACTTACCACATCGTCGTGTAATAAAAGTCACTAGAAGTGGAATGTTAACCTACTCTAAACAAATCATAAAAATCTAAGAAGTTCGTTTGGTGTTGGGGTTATGAGATCGGCCTGTCAGCCTGGCAGTCCGGTTTCAAATCACGCACAGGGCGGTCTTCCGATCTATAGCTCTGCTGATGAGGCCTAATAGGCCGAAATGTACATACAGAGATTGATTTTTCTCGATTTGTTTAGCCATACATTAATAGGTATTCCCGCCTAATTCATTATTAATTAATTAATTTTCAAAATTAGGTACGACTCCAATTAAACACTTATTCTCCAAAAAATTATCGGCAAAAAGCCATTCTAAACAAACCTTATATATATATATGTATATATATATGTTAAAAAGGCACTCCTATATACTCAAACAAGAACAACAACCACAATGTGAAACATATCAAACACCTTTTACAGTTAAACACTTATTCATGGAATGCAGGTTTTTTGTTCACATCAGAAAACTGTTATTTCAAAGCAAACAATATGAAAGATCTGTTTGAAAATGTCAACATGGAGGATATTCTCTCCTTTTTGAGGGAAATAAAATTACAACATAGAATATAGACATGAAACAAATCCATACCATACAACATAATCCCCAATAATGCTAACACATTGTTAAAAGCAATTACTAAAAAGTATAAATATAAATACACGATATGCTTTAGTTCCTAACCGTTAGGTATGACATAACCCCAGATGGGTTGATATGCTGTTAAAATCAATAAACCAACCAACCACGGAAGAAAAATATATACATACTTTAGTATGGATAAAATCTATTATTATTTGCTGACTAGTGTTTCGACCAAATTCGCTTACACACACAGTATTCGATCTAAAATTATTTCAGAAATAAAAATAAAATAAAATGATAATAATAGAAAACACAAAATTAAGCATGCAAACAGAAGGTCATAATCGGGGCAGAGTTGGTTTTTTTAACCAGGCGTCATTTAATCCATGTCTACATTAGCTAAACTTTATATATATATATATATATATATATATATATATATATTTGTTTGTGAATAAAAAGGCCTTAAATTGTGAATTTGATTTGCAAGTTTGAATAAAGAAGTAGTCTGATGAAACTCGGTGGGCCTCAGATACCCACGAGTGGAAATGGTCCATAATTACTATACCCACGGTATTTAAGGCCTTTTTATTCACAAATTGATTTGCTCTGTTTATTTAAATTAAACATTGAGTTCTCATATGTGACCTGAACTCTGTAGCAACATGCTGTTAGAGAAAAGGACCAGCTTAGAATCACCCTTATACAAAGAAACTTGGTACCCCACCAGAGAATATATATATATATATATATATTCAGGGGTGAGCAAATGCTGAGGTGCCCTGAAAAACAAGGCATGTCCAAGGAAATTTTGGCCTTTAAATTAGAGAAAACAAATTCTTATTTAAAAGCAACAGGAGAAAGAGAAAGAAAATGAGAGAATTAACTCATTTTATCATCACAAAAACTTTTCTTGGAATTCAAAACCATGCACCATTGTCGAAAGCTGAAAATATATTTGTTCAGTAAATATTTGTTTTATTTTTGACCAGGCCAAATATCTACCATAATACAACAATTCTTCATTTTTTAAAACTTTGGCTAGGTAACAAGTCTAAGAGAAGGAAACCTCTGAATTTAAACCTGTTAAATTCCCCTTAAGAAATTGATCTTGTGTCACATCCTGCTCATGCAAAAGGATTGGTAAATATATATATATACAAGGCAGTACTGAAAAGTTAAACAGATAGACTATTGATTTTCCACTAAACTTGCTTCCAAAACTCTGCCAGATTATCCATTTTACCAAAAGTTACATGATAATAATTTAATAATACATTTCTGACTCACCAATTATGCATATCTCATATCTTTAAAGGGTAAAGAATGTTCAAAACTTAGATTAAATATTTATTTCTCATATCAAATTCTTTAATAAATTTCTTAACCGTCGTTTCAGAATTGACCAGATCTAAAATATGTTTCATGAAAAGTGACCAATACGTATTTGTTGGTCTTAGGCATTGGATAAAGGATGCACTGTTTGGTGGTGTGCGTGTGTGAGAGAGAGAGAGAGACAGACAGACAGACAGATTGTTATATACCCACTTATTACATGAATGGTAGGAATGGTATGAATATGTAGGAAGTGTGTGGTGTAATGGTTAAAGTCATGGACTCATTGCCCCGAATTTAAATCCTGGACGTGGTATGGGAAAGGTATGAATCCTACTCTCCCTCCTGCTATGGGTAAATAGTAGGGAAGACTGGGCTCTTTAAACTTGGTTAGGCAACTGGTTTAGGAGAAGGAAAACTCTGAATTCAAACCTGTTGAACTCCGCTTAAGAAATTGACCTTGTGTCACATACTACTCATGCGGAGGGGTTGGTAAATATGTATGTATCACATGAATAGTATATCTATATTATGTAGACAGTATATCTGTTATGAGAGGGACATCCATGATCGTGTTCTCATATTTAATTTTCTACTTATTTTAATCTTACTTATGAGTCTGTAGTTCCAATTGGACACATAGCGTAGTGGATAAAGGCATGGGTTAAGACAATTCTAAGTGACAGTTATCTCTTGGCTGCAGGTTCAACCTGTAACATAGACAGTAACATAGAATAATAATTAACACAGCTTAACACCTGTAGCCCAGCTATGGTTAGCGGAATGAGATCAAGATACCCCCATGGATTGAAGGGTTGGGTTCAAAGTTCTATGATGGCTCTTGATTATGACAAGAAGGTTCCGCAGTTCAAGAAGGCTCCCAAATCCAACAAGAAATACCTGAAGAAGGCAGGAGAGAACATCAGTTGAAACGTTGTACAGATAACAATAAAGATGAGGATAATAGTTTGAATAATCCAAATAATACTAATGTATATATTCATATTATTATATATGTATGTCTAGATTAAAAGAGGTACAAAAACACCAGCTACTAAAGTATTGATGATGTTAAAATGCTAATATATTAATGTATAAATAATTTTTAAATGAAGGATTTTAACATATATATATATATGTATGTATGTATGTGTGTGTATATATATATATATATATATATATATATTTATGTCTGGATTAAAACAGGCAGAAAAAAAAAACAAGCTACTAAAATATTGATGACTTAAAGGCATATTTTAGAACTGATAAAAAATCAAAAAGATCCCAAAATTTTTAATTGATAAACTTTGGTTGGCATCCGTCCGTTTACTGAAAACAATGGCATAGTGTCCACTTTTTTTTTCCATTATTATTATTTATCTGTAGCTAAGTGAGTGGCTGATCAGACCAATTTTTGAATGGCAATCTCTGGTGCAGTGACCACAAACAAACAGTGATGCTTGCTGGAGTTGTTGTTGTCCTTCCTTCCTTTTGGCTCTCTTTTCTGCAGCGGCTTGTTTCCTCTCTTTCTCACTCCTTCTTGTTCCTTGTTTGATGCAGAGTCGCCAGGTCGAATGGTCATTTGTACAAGTCTCCCATGTGGTATGTCTTCATGTCCCTCTTGCAGACATCTTTAAAGTGTAGGCATGGTTTCCCTACTGGTTGGGTGCCCTCCACTAATTCACTAATGGAGGTGAATTAGTGGTAAATTGATAAACTTTAGAAAGTATAGATCCTGGTGAAGGAAACAATAGAAATTTTTGTAGAAATTTGAATAATAAACTTATTATTTCAAATTTTAAATAAACAAGGGAATTCGATTTTTGGAATTCTTGATGCTATTATCAATGTGTTGTGCCTATTCCTTCTGCTTTTATTTCTTCAGAAAACGATGACAGAAAAATAGCCATTTATTTATGGGTGATACTGTATATATTTTCTTAAGTACACACTTAATAAATATTTCTGTATTGTTTTAAAGTTTGGTTATAAACAATACCTAATGATATCCATTTTTATTGCATGATATTTTATAAGAAATAATAGAATCTTGGTATCTTTGTTTTAGAACAGGGATCACCAAACTTTTTTCACGGTGGGCTGGATAATTGAAAAAATAACAAGCACATGTCATATTATTATTGTATTTAATATTTGCTAGCCAGAATGAAAGCTCTGAGAAAAAGATGTAAAATAAAATTCATCTTTCCATGTTATATTCATGGATGAGTGGCATGAAAGGCACAAAAACAAATCTAACCAACATATTTTCAAAACATTATCAAAGAACATAACATTAGCAGAAAGGTTTAGTAAGATTTGTGAAACTGAATTCAAGTACTGTCGGTGGGCCTGATAAAATGCCTTCATGGGCCGGATCCTGCCCATGGGCCATAGTTTGGTGATCCCTGTTTTAGAAGAAAATTAATTTTTTATAAAAAATTGTTAGAGGTGGATTTATTTATTGGCAACACTGTATTATTCATGACTATTTTTCTGTCATCTTTTCATGACTATTTTTTCCTGATTCTTAAGATTGATTTTAAAATTGTGTTAACAAAATCAAGAACACTAAAGAGGATTTTAATTATGTGAACAAAATTTTGAATTTTAATAACTTTTCTGAAAATTATAGAAAATGTAATAACTGATGGAGAGTTTGTAATTTTTATGTATTTTGATTAAGATTTTGATTCAGAATATGAAACAAGATAAAAAAAAGTCTTTTCCTTAAGAACTTCAGAATTCTGAATGGGTAAATCAAAGACATGAAAAAGTAAAAAAACAAAAACAAAAAAAAACAATAATAAAAAAATGGAAAATTAAGTGCATCTTTTTCATTGATTTTTTTTATGTTTCAAAATATCTAAAAAGAAATAATGCAAATACAAAACTAAATAAATAAATAAAAAATAACAAAAAATTCTCCAAATGATCAATGAAATTAATATTACATTAAATCTTAAAATTAATAAATTTTGGTGAGATAAAAAAAATAGTTTGAATAAAAAAAATAATTTCAATAAAAGAAAATTTTTTAGATTGATATTTTTTTGGCTAAATATGCATTTATGAAATTCAAGAAAAAAATTTTTTTCTATTTACTTAAAAATAAAAGATAAAAAGAAAGACTATTAAAAAGATTCTTGTTTTAAAAAATTGATATGCAACAAGCCTGGAGGTGAAGAGATGAAAAATAAAAGAAAAGAAAAGAAAAAAAAAAACAGAATTTCTATTTATTGCAATTCTTGGAAGGTCTAATCTTGGGGCATCATCTTCATTGTCATCTCTTGAAAATAATCAGTCATAAACTACCCAATCCTTTTTTTTCTGCCTTTAAGTTCCTGCAGTATGAGTACTAATCAATATTAAGATTGATTTTAGCCCCTCAATTTCGATCATGTACTGCATGACCTTTTCCAGATCAAATAAACAGAAGCCCATGCAGTTATCTGCCGTTCAAAAATATCTATTGACAACCTTATTGAATTAAACCTTGTGATTTTATTTATTTTTATTTTTATCATCCCTGCATGTTTGTGAGTGATCAAAGGAGCACATTTGAGATGCAGATATTTCACAATGTATTTGTCAATTGAAACACTTAGTGAACTTTGTTAATTTAAGGGGAAAGAAAAGGATACGATTTTTTTATTTTTTTTTATTTCTCTATTGAATCTTTTTTTAAAATTTTTTTATATTATTTATGATAAATTTAGATGAAGGGGGAGAGTTCAATAATTAATATGTAAATGTAACGATTTCCCAATACAAAAATACAAAAATAAAACCTGAATTGATTCAAAAGTTTACATCAAGAAAAAGAAAATTTTCGTATTTTGTTTTCAGTCTAAAAAAAACCCATCTTTTAGAAATAATTCAGTGATTCTGTTCATGAAAATTCTTTTAAAAAATCATTAAACATATATTTCTCATCTTTTAGGAAATTAGTACCGATAAATATTTAATATATTTCTTTAATGCTCTTCTATAAAATGAATGGGGTACTCTCTGGCAGCCTTTACATATATACAGATGTGTGAATGGAAGCGCGCCTGGTATCATGGAAAATGGACTCATCGTCCCAAGTTCAAATCCTCGACGAGATAATTGCATATCACTTAGCGCTAATAACCTTGGGAAAGGTATGAATCCTACTCTCCCTCCAGCTATTGGTTAATAGTAGGGCAGACCGGGCTCTTTAACCGTGGCTAGGTAATCATTCTAGGAGAAGGAAAACTATTCATTCCAGCCTGTTGGACTCCGCTTAAGAAATTGACCTTGTTTCACACCCTGCTCATGCGGAGGGGTTGGTAAATAAATATATACAGATGTGTGTATTCATCCATTAAGATCCTCCTCCCAGTTAGTAGGTGATGATGGCTGAGTGTTTAAAGAAGCTTGACTGATTATGAATCGATCGGGTTTTCTATCCCAGCTGGAGGTAGCTTGCAAATGTCTAGCCACACTGAAAAGACATGATACGTCGAAACACGGTGTCTGTGGATGGCTATATAAGTTAGAGCAGCGAAGATATGAAGTCAAAAGAGGTTGGTAACTGACGGTTTCTTCCTTGGTTTGAAAATTGCATAGTTTACCAAGTGCCGTTGACTTCATATCTCCACTACCTTAACTTAGATATACATGCTCTATCAAAGATATTGTATGGACTGTATTGAGTTACAGCTTGCCCTTTGACTGCCAACTGGATGCTAGTGTGAATCCCACTGCAACTGTGAGTATCATATTGCTTCTACAATATCAGGAAAATAACTTCTACAAATACGTTATGACTCAAACAAAATGGACAAGCAAAACAATTTGCATAAATCAGTGTCCAATAATATGCGACAAAATACGACTTTCTTCAGCAAAAAATCAAAATGTCCATTGTTTGAGCGTACATTCACTGGAGACTTCTGAACTTATTTTTGATCAAAACACATCAATAATTTTACAACAAGCTGATATTTTGAAATGTATATTCATGCATAAAAAACCTGTTAATGACAGTTAAACAAATTAAGACCCCCCGCACCTCCCCCAGAGGGAGTCAAAACTTGCATCACATGATCCTGTAATTAACATTCCTTCTTATGCGATTCAACCACTCATCTATGACAGCTGACTAAATAGTCGGAATAACACAAAATATATACGTGGAATTGCCATAAATCTTGTTTATAGAAATATGCTACTTTTTATGTTATCATTGCTTTGTAATAAATAAGCTGATAAATCTAATTTATCTTTGAGAATATAAAGATATTTATTTCATAATGTTATTGTTTTTCACACATCCCAAGGATATTAAGCTTTGGATTTATTATCTTAAGATATCGGGTGATATCAAAAGTATTTTCAATTTTTAATCAGCCGAAAGTTCATCAGAGGCCTTGTGAGAACTCCTACATATTTGTGAAGCTGTAGCGTGGTGTAATGGTTAAAGTCATAGGAAATGGACTAGTTCAAAACGTGATTGCATTTCACAACAGGAATATTTCTTTTTGCAATCGTCTAAGACTGAATCCAAACCTGTTAAACTCCGCTTAAGAAATTGACATTGGTAAATATGTATAAGTAGCTTACGAATCATGTACATACCTGTAGTTAGATATTTGAATACAGTTTGTTAGAGTCAGAAGAACAGGATTTCAGTGGAAAGTTACTATGGCCGATGATTGAGAATAAGCTGATAAATCTAATTTATCTTTGAGAATATAAAGATATTTATTTCATAATGTCACACATTTTAGATGTATTTTGTTCATCAGAGGCCTTGTGAGAGCTCCTACATATTTGTGAAGCTTAGTATACATAAGATGAACAAAAAGTGACAAGACCAACAGGAATATTTCTTTTGTTAGTAGCTTACAATTTATGTACATACCTGTAGTTAGATATTTGAATAAAGTTTGTTAGAGTCAGAAGAACAGGATTTCAGTGGAAAGTTACTATGGCTGATGATTGACAACCGGTGACATTCTGCAGACCTTCCCTTAGAAAGCACGTGATTAGGCGTGAGATAGCTTGAGATTTCAGAGCGAGCAGACTCAAAAGTTGATCGCTCTGCTGTTGGTCTCCCCTGCAGAATCATGGGCTGGTTGTTGAAATAAAGCTTTATCAGAAAACAACAAGTCTTGTTAATTGATAATTAAAAACAAGAAATGACCAGTCCAACAAGAAAGAAGAAGCAATCCTTAACAGAAAGCCCTAAAGAGAAAACAGTCCAACTAAAGAACATGGCGGTTGGCCGAGTTAGACGAAGGAGCGGATATTAACAAGAACCATCATCTATCATCTCTGCTTTCTCCCATTTATAAAACCGATGTCTTATAAGGAGTATATAATATTTTATGTTATTTATTATTTGATTGTTCGCAACTAGTTTCAACCTTAGGTCATCATCAGGAGAACATTTCTTGTGAAAGAAATTGGGTTAAACTTGCAAATCGTTGTCAAAATTAAAACGGAAACATATTTGGTGGTGATCCATGACAGTTTAACTACAGTGTATGAATGAGCTTTTTTGCGAATTGGGTTACGGTTTGGGGATTAAGGTTGTTTTTAATTTTAATTTAATATTGCTTAAAAAAAAAAAAAAATCAAATTACTATACATTTAATTAACCATTGAAATTAATTATTGATCCAACGATAGACACATTAGTCTCAATTTTTTGTGTTAATATTGTAAAGTATAATTTCAATTAAACTTGGTTTAAAAAAATTATTTTCAACATTAAATGTATAGTAATTTGGAATTTTTTGTGGTTGTTATTTTTTTAAGCAATACGTAATTAAAAACAACCTTAATCCCCAAACCCCTAAACCGTAATCCAATTCGCAAAAAAAGTTATTCATACACTGTAGTTAAACTGTTATGGAAAGTTTTCGTTTTAATTTTGATGACGATTTGCAAAGCTAAAAAAAAGTTTCCAAGTATTTGACAAGCCACAATATTCTGTGTAGAGAAATGTTTTAGAAGTGGTGAGTCATTTCTTCAGTGAAAAATCTTTTAGTTAAATATATATATATATACCAACTTCTCTGCATGAGCAGGATGTGACACAAGGTCAATATCTTAAGCGGAGCTTAACAGGTTTGAATTTAGGGTTTTTCAACATTGATCTCTCCCACATAAATCTTATTATAATGGAGATTTGATGTCTGTCTGTGTGTAACCAAAACTATGTCACAATACTCTCAGGAATTGTGTAAGTTTATCTGTTTAACGGCCGATCCTCTGCTATCTGGCTTGTCTGTCTTTTTCATAAGATGTTGTTAAGATACCTGGTTGTTAGTTTTTTCTTAATAAACAACGCAAGACATTTCTTTTGTGAATTCACATTTTATTTCTTTTTTCTTAGGTCCATACCTCAATCGTAGTGAGAGACTTACTAACTGCTTTTATAAGTCAGCAGCTAACTAGCAACTGACTTGCCTCATAAAACAGAAAGTGGAGGGGTCCAAATAAATGTTATGAAATGTCCATCAAAGGGTTAGGTTTGAATTCAGATAATATTCTCTACACTTACTGTGCATAATTGATAGTACATCCATCAATTATGCTACAATCCTAGATTCCCCAAAGTTGTTGAACTGGAGCTTCACCACCAAATGGATTTTAATGCCACACCCAGAACACATGGTTCATTTGGTACACACACACATACATATATATATATATTATGTATGTATGTATGTGCATATATGTATATTTACCAACCCTTCTGCACGAGCAGGATGTGGCACAAGGTCAATTTCTTAAGCAGAATTCAACAGGTTTGAATTCAGAGTTTTTCTTCTCCTAGACCGGTTGCTTAACCAAGGTTAAAGAGCCCACTCTGCCTACTGTTTATCCATAGCTGGATGGAGAGTAGGATTCATACCTTTCTCAAGGGTATTAGCGCTAAGTGAAATGCAATTACCACGTCCAGGATTTGAACTCAGGGCGACGAGCCATTTCCCATGACTTTAACCATTACACCACGCGCTTCCATTGTATGTGCATATATAAGTATGTGTGCGTGCTCCAATATGTATATAGTTGGACATTTGCCTAGCAGCAATTATGTCATTTTCATTTCCTGTGTTAAGGAAGATAAACAGTTCATCTTATAAATCAAAGAATCTCCCAGTGAAATTGCATAGAAGACGAACATGGTATTGAAGATGAGCATTGATTCTACAGATATGAGCACAAAAGTTAATCAATACAGACTCTCTAAAGTCAGTCGCCTTTACAACTAAAGATATTGACATATTATCAGATATTTCTCACTTTAATAGCTGTATCAACACCTCTTATAGAATTGCATCTATCTGCTATTCAAGTACACTAACCTGGACATGTGCTGCCCTCACCAAGATCACTTTCATCCATTGAGAGGTATTTTAGTTTCTTTATCAAATGGTTCACAAGATATTTCAAGAATCTCTTGCACTCTATCTTTTGCCTTTTGTCTCGTTGTTGCACAGAGAGAGAGACAGACAGACAGACAGACAGGGAGAGAGACACAGAGAAAGAAAAAGAGAGAGAGAGAGAGAGACAAACAGATAAAAAGAAGAGAGACACAGAGAGAGAGAGAGAGAGAGAGAGAGACAGACAAAAGGGAGAGAGACACGGATAGAGAGAGAGAGAGAGACAGAGAGAGAGAGAGAGAGAGAGAGAGACAGACAGACAAAAGGGACAGAGACACGGATAGAGAGAGAGAGATACAGACAGACAGGGAGAGAGACACAGAGAAAGAGAGAGAGAGAGAGACAAACAGATAAAAAGGGACAGAGAGACAGACAGACAGACAAAAAGGGAGAGAGACACGGATAGAGAGAGAGAGAGACAGACAGACAGACAGACAAAAAGGGAGAGAGACACGGATAGAGAGAGAGAGAGAGAGAGAGACAGTCAGACAGACAAAAGGGAGAGAGACAAGGACAGAGAGACAGACAGACAGACAAAAAGGGAGAGAGACACGGATAGAGAGAGAGAGAGAGAGAGACAGACAGACAGACAGACAAAATGAGTGAAAGAAAGAAAGAAAGAAAGGAAGGAAGAAAACAGGTAATAATAAAAAAAGAGAGAAATAGAGACAGCCAGAAAGAGAAAGCATGACAGAAAGAGATACAGACAGAGAAACAGAAAAGAAGGAAACAGTTAATGATGATTCTTTCTTCTTCTCTTTTTCTATTTTGACAATAGACATTGGCAAGTTTAGATAACCCTTTCATTCTGTGTCTTATCATGACCACCGGCATCTGCGTTCCCATTAAGGGAGAAAAACTTCCCCAAAATTCTATATCTCATTGATTTGATACAGCAAGACAGTTCCATGTCAGTTTGCCATCTGCTGGAGACAAGAAAAAAAAATTGCAAAGGGAGGTAAATCAACAGACTTGCTCTTTTGATCTTTAATTGCAACATTTTGTGTGAATATTTTAATCTTCTGGGTCGTTTGATCAGCAAGACAATTTATTTTAGATATTTCATTTTATGGCCAGAAATAGACATGGTTTTCTTGTAACCATGGTAGATCACTGGTGCACCTTCAATGTTCAACTGAGGCAGGTTATTGTTCATCATGAGCAATTCCAGATTATTTGTAGAGCATTTATATTTACTGCTTCTATGAGCAATTTAATTTAAAGTTTTTTTTTTTAAATTGGAAATTAGGTAATTATTTGCCTTACTAAATCGTCACCATCATCCTCATCAGGCTGTGCCCATAGCGTGGATTCTTTGACACTCTTTCACCATCTATCCCTATCAGTCATTGTTTTTTGAAAGTTCTCTAGATGGCATCCAGCGTCCGCACAGATCTGATGCATGTAAGTTTTTTCTGGACAGCCAACACTGATATGACCATGTGTCTATAGGAGAACATCCCTTACTTCTCCAGTCCCTCCAATCAATCAGGTGGTAACATCAAGCCCTAGCATCAATATGATTGTCCCAACCCTATTAACCTCATGGCAAACCCCCAACACTTTTTATCCTATATGTGATAGGAGGTGTTGGCTGGGAGTCTTAGTGTCCTGGGCATGATGTTAAACTGCATCTAATGGTGAAGTTCCAATTCTGGAGCTCTGGGGCATGTGGAGTAGTCGTCATCACCATTACTTACAGGTCCACCCTGACCTGAGTTGTAGTAACTGTTAGAGATCCATCTATGGGTTAAATATGAGAAAATAAGTTAACAAAAATGTATTTAAAAAAAAAGAGTTAAAAAAAAGAAGAATTTTCAATACCCATCAAGAATGAATAAAAGAAACAGCTTTGACATAAAATAACCCAACAAGGGTTTACATTTCTGTGAATGTTTGAGATGAGGCTTGATGATTAGTATTATCTGCATTATTCAGACTATTGTCCTCATCTTCATTGTTATCTGTACAACGTTTCGATCAATGTGCCCTCCAGCCTTCTTCAGGTATTTCTTATCGGACTCAGGAATCTTCGGGTATCATCCTCTGTCTTGCGATCCAGATTTCTCATAGCTGATGTTATGCTATCAGGATAATTGTTATGATAGAGGTATAGAATACTAAGTCCAATTACCGTTGAATTGGCAAGACAAGACAGCAAGTAGTCGTAACTCAATACGATTCTGACAGGCTGTAAAGACCACTGCAAAGTGGCAGGATTTATGGAGCCTCAGAGGTTCATACTAACCAAGCAGCCAATCAGGACTCAGGGAATGGAATCACCCAAATGCATGAGTGGACTGTTCTGAATTCCCATAAGTACCAGTTGTCTTGACACTGGTTCAGTTGTGCTTGGCCAGTCACATTGCTCAAACCAATTGTTGACTGACTGACTGACTTCAATAAGAGGGTATCCCTTAAGCTGACCATTTCCTTCTGGTATACCTCATCACTGCAGTAGCATAGAATAATAATTAACACAGCTATGGTTAGCGGAATGAGAACAGGATATCCCTGTGGATTGAATAAAGGGTTAGGTTCAAAGTTCTGTGATGGCTCCCAATTACGACAAGAAGGTTCATGATTATGACAAGAAGGTCCGATTATAACAATAGTCTGAATAACACAGATAATACTAACGGTTTACATGCTGTAAAATATTTTTTTAAATTATGTTACCAAACACAAATCAAAACATCATTCTTAATTATAAATGTCTTACTTTCGAATTCTTGCGTAATGGAAGTTTTATTTGTTTATCGGATAAATGAGAGAAATGTTATCTTATTGAATCGTCTTACTTCACTGACCTACTTTTAAAAATTTATCACTTAAAGCTTTTATAAGACTAACACAATAACTAATAAAAATGCTTAAATAATGTATAGAATTTGTGAATAGATAATATGAAGACATTGCTTTGTTGACAAGGCACAGATTTCAAAGACAACAATACTCAAGTGATAAGAGCTTATATGATTGTTTTCCTCTTGTTTGTATCTACATCAGTACCTATGTTTATCAATAATATGTAGATATCTATAATTGTCATCATCAGGTCACACTGTCAGCATTGATTCCCATAACTCTTTCTCGCCAACCATCCCTATAAGTCATCGCCCTCTGCCGGTAATCATACAGCATCTAGTATCCGCACAGAACTGATAGATGTAGGTTTTTACTGGTTGACATATACTGGTGTGTCCATGAGTAGGTGTCCATAAGAGAATGTCATATATATTTACCAATCCCTCCGCACGAGCAGGATGTGACACAAGGTCAATTTCTTCAGCGAGTTCAACAGGTTTGAATTCAGAGTTTTCCTTCTCCTAGACCGGTTGCCTAACCAAGGTTAAACAGCCCAGTCTGACCTGCTATTTATCCATAGCTGAAGGGAGAGTAGGATTCATATCTTTCCCAGGGGTATTAGCGCTAAGTGAAATGCAATTGCCACATCCAGGATTTGAACTCGGGGCGACGAGTCCATTTTCCATGACTTTAACCATTACACCACGCGCTTCCAGAGAATGTCACTTATAAGTTTGTCATTGCTTCTCCAGCAGTGTCTTGTTTTTATCACCTGGATGGTTTGTGTGATAGAAGGCAGATGATTGTACTGCTGTTTTCTTGTGGGATGCTGCTTCCAAGACTTGTTTAAGACAGTCCGCAGCATCCTTGTATAGCTCCCATCTAGCTTTTTATCGAATCCCTTTATTAGGATCCAGGTGGTGCAGCCATACAGTAGCACTGATGCAGCTACGGCTTGGAAGATTTCTCTCTTTATCTTATCAGATTTCCTTATTATAGATAACTTGTCTATAGCAGTCCATGCTATCTAATAACCACACAGAGCAGATCAATGTAAGTCTTTGTTGTTCGGTCCACTCTAATGTGTCCATGTGTAGATATCCACAGGAGAGCGTCACATCCTGCTATGCAGAAAGGTTGGTAGATATATATGTATGGCTCAGAATCCTTGTGTAGCTCCCATCTCGCTTTGTCTCTAATCACTTTGTTAGTGTTCAGGTAGTGCAACTGTACAGTAGCACTGATACAGCTATGGCTTGGAAGAATTTTCACTTTATCGTATCAGTCATAGATTTCCCTATGACGGATAATCTGTTTATAGCAGACCAAGCCTTTCCTATGTGCATTGACATAGCTCTCTGTAGATCTGTAACTGTAAACCAGTAAAAAATGGCACATCATAGTGAGATTTTAGTTTGAGCAATACACGTAGAATGTTCAAATTTAGAGGACAAAGTAATTTCCAGTCCAATAAGCAATTGGATAAAAAATCTGTACACTCTGCTGAATGCAATTCTTTAGTCATCCAAATTTTTGATATAACAGAGATAACTTCTAGACTGGGTATTTGCCTCATACCCCACTTGTATGGGCTGGGCACAAGGCCTCGTTTTAACGTGGGCCCACCCACAAGCCGAAGCTCATGGGTGGGAAAGAACAAAATTGTGTTATTGCCTGGGGAGATAGCCCCTGGTTGAAGCTATAAGTAAACTCTCGAGAGTCAGCTGCCAAAGCTCGCTGGACCCCCGGTGTTAACTGGAAAACAAATGTGCAATGAGTTCTTAAAAAAAAAGATACCTTCTAGAATGGTTACCTTGCCATGGTTAAAGAGCCCAGTCTGCCCTGCTATTTACTCATAGCTGGAGGGGAAATTGAATTCATACCTTTCCCAAGGATATTAGTCCATGAGAAATGCAAACAGGTTCGTCCAGGAATTGAATTCGGGTCGATGAGTTCATTTTCTACAACTCTAACCAATAGACCACATGCCTCCATGTTTTATTAATCGGTTTATCAATATATAACACAAACTTATTGGATAGAAAAGCAAATAACATTTTGAATAAAGTTCAACAGACTTTTATAGTTACTAAAACAAAGAGGAAGTAATTGTGGAGATAGTAAATCTTTTGTAGAGCACAATCAGTCTGACTTCAAATAAAAGGGATATTGTACTTGTAGCCAATGAAATGTTAATGTTTATTGCATTAGTAAAAAAGATTACAATCTCTCCTATACTTTAATTCACTAATTACTTTTATAGGAAATCTACAAAAAAAAAAAAAAAGAAAAGGGAATTACGCCCCCTTCCCTACTCAAAAAATAGAATTATTTAAGATATTGACACTCATTATACACAGTTTTGTAGAGAAAAAAATTAAAGGTTATCATTACAGCTCACAGCTGACTTATCAAAAAAGATGCTGTATGAGTTTACAGAGAAATAATAGGAAGAAATTCAATGGGTATTAAGGATAGAGTAAAAGGTTTACTAAGCTAAGATACAAGGTGAATAGAGTAATTAGCAACTGCTAGGTTCAATTAACAAATCCCATGAGATCTTGATGTTTCTCTCTTTAGAAGTTTTATCAGACATTATTTATAGGAAAAACAGATGATTCCATTCTTATTATTTAGGTACTATATGACTATTTCTTACATCAATATTGTGTTCAATATTTTTAGTTAGTTCAAGTACAAAAAATGCCTTTTTAACAGATATAACTTTTAGTAAACTTATCAGAAAAGCTTTAATAATAAACTTTATCATATTGTCTTTTGTTTAGGTACATTTTTGAAAGTGTTTATTTCTTTTGTTTGCACTCTGTATTCTATTTCTTGTTGAATAAAAAAATGCACTTTTAACAGATATAACTTTTAGTAGCCTTATTATCAGAACACCAGGTGCTGCTGAAATCTTTAATAATAAACTTTACATCTTTTTGTTAGATATATTTTTGAAACTGTTTATTTCTTTTGTTGACGATCTGCATTTTATTTCTTGTTTGATAAAGAAATTCCTTTTTAACAGATATAACTTTTAGTAACCTTATTGTCAGAAAACCAGGTGCTGCTGAAAGCTTTAATAATAAACTTTATAATATTGTTTTTCCTTTAGACACATTTTTGAAACTATTTATTTCTCTTGCTGGCACTCTGTATTTCATTTTTGATTGATAAAGAAAAACTGTCATTTAATGGACATTAAGAAAACTTCATCACCTCTAGCAATCACTTTTATGCCTCACCATTTTCCCCTTTGGATGTTGTTATTTTCTTATTCAATAAAGACATTTCTTCATTGGTTGGTTTTTCTTCTTCTACATTTTTTTCTTTTGAAATTACGTTTTTTTTTTACAAAAGCATTCAAGTTATGCTGAACTATTGAATAAAACATCAAGCTCACAAAAAGGTTACATCACTTTTATGATAATTGACTATTAAAATGTTATCAGTCTTTAGAAAAGAAAACAGATCTATATTGTGATGATTATATACAGTATCCACCAAAAGTAATTTATCATTAGAATTAGTTATTTATTAGTAAAATGACATTTTTGACAAATGGGCTTTAGTGTTCGGATAAATCAACACTCTCAATTATTTGTCTTACAAGAGGAATCAAAATGAATTCTAACAAAATGCAAAAAGTATAAAAGGAAAGATAAATTAAACTTTTCAAAGATATATATATATATATATATATATATATATATATATATATATATAAAGTTAAACCTTAAGTCAGATCTTTGCCCTGAAGAGCTGCTATGCGAAACTGTTAGTAGGTATATCTGATTCATTGGGTTTAACTTTATTATTTGCTCTACTTAAGTATTGAGCACTCTTTACTTTTTAGCTTTAGATAATCCTGACAGTTTATATATATATTTTTCATATATATATAATTTTTTTTCTTTTGGCCAAGTATGAACTAATTATTTTTAGTTAGTACAACTATCTTGGTCTTTTCTTTTTTACAAAACTTTTTTTCCCCAGGTGATGTTTGGTAGTATATTTTTGCAATGAAACCATTTCCTGTTTTTTTTCTTACTGCAAGGGTTTACCAACAAGTTTGGTATATCAAATTATATATATATATATATATATAAATGTTGTTCTGGTTCCAACGGGAGAAAATTCAATATTTTATAAAAAAAGAAGGTCTGCAAAATGTATTTTGTTCTCAGAAAAAAATTTTAAATTCTTTTTGTTTTACATATGCAACACGTGTTTCAGATCTTCTGGTATCTTCTTCAGGCTTTGATTGATAATATATATATATATATATATATATAGTTGTGGAAAAAGTTTTTCTCTACCATGGCTTTGGTGTTTAAGATGCAGCTTTTTCTGAAGAAGGTGTATTGTAAACACCAAAACTTTTTCTACAGCTATTAATGCTTCTGGGATTAGAATAAAATTCAAATAAAAAAAAACTCCCATGAGCCTTCATCGAAAGACCCTCCGAGCATATGCAGGAAAAAGTACCCACTTCTGACCCCAAAAGAATCTCTTGGGCTTTCTGACAACTATGTCTAGATACTACTACTGGCCACGTGGGTGGTTAAGACCCATGAATAAAGCCTAAATCTTAAAACCACCTTTTGTCTTCGTCTCTTCCTTCTTTCTTTGAATTCTCTTTCAGCACAACTACCAAACAAAATGGGGTTAAAAGCAAACCCTAGGAACAGACACCAAGAATAACAGCTACCCTTTTAATCCTTAAAACGCTAAACCTCTTGCCATCCATCATGTTTTATGTTTTATAAAATATATTGATTTACAGATACTTCTCCATAAGGCATACAAATGTTTGGTTTGGTTTGTTTTGTTTGACGGCATATCAACCTCGGTGGGTCATTTAATGCCGATTAAGTTTTGAAATAAATCAATTCTTAATGGATAATACAATTTTTTTATAAATACATTTTTCTATTTAACCCATAGATGGGACCCTAACAGGTACTATCACTCCGGTTCAGAGTGGACCAGGGAGCAATGGTGATGAAGGGGTTCTCCACATTCCCCAAACCTCCAAAACTGGAACCTCACCATCAGATAGTGTTTAATGTCATTCCCAGGGCATGTAGACCCTCAGCCACCGCCTTCTAGCACCCATATGATAAAAAGGGTTGGGGTTTGCCATAAGGGCAATAGGATTGGGGCAATCATATAGTTGCTAGGGCTTGACGTGACCAGCTGATTGACAGGGTGGAAAAATGGTGGGGATGTTGGCAGATTGCAGTCCAAGAAGAGCATGCAGGAACCTGCCAAGTTCTAAGGGGAATAACTCCTATAAATTTACACCAATCTGTCGGCTGGGGCATTAGAATGCACCAACTGCACCTCTGCACAGGGGTAAGACTCCCTCAAATGGGGCTACCTGTTGGCCATGGGTGGCTACCCGTGATGCTTAAGAACAGAGTCTTGGTGGATGAGCAGTCCATGACCTGCAACACTCCACTTAGAACCTTACTTAGGCTAGACGAGCGGTCAGAGAGGCCCCCTCTGATCAATTGGCTGGTCACGCATATGTAGATGTGTACACAAGATGCCACCCAAGCAGAACTGAGGAATCTGCTGATATAAAAATGCAAGCGTTAGTGAAAAGGGGATAGACTCCCTCACTATCCAGCTGATACCAGCAATAAGTCTCTCCGTCTATTTTACTTTTATTACTGCCACACCACACATATATGGATACTCTCTCTCTCTCTCTCTCTCTCTGAGTCTCTCATACACACACACACACACATGTACCTGCATACAACCAACCAAGAAGAACTGAGGAATCTGCTAATATAAAAATGCAAACATTAGTGAAAAGGCGATAGACTCCCTCACAATCCAGCTGATACCAGCAATAAGCTTCTCTGCCTATTTTACTTTACTTTTATTACAGCCACCACACACATATATGGATACTCTCTCTTTCTCTCTCCGTCACTCTCTCTCTCTCTCTCACACACACATGTAGATGTGTACACAGGATGCCAACCAAGCAGAACTGAAGAATCAGACTGTTGATATAAAAAAGCACTGATTCAATTCTTTGGGATGATTAGAATGGACAAATCTTATCTACATGTCAGCCACTTGATAGCTACCTTTCAACCTTAACAACATATCAGTATGTACGTAGATTTACACTGAGTGAATAGAAGCATGTACGGTTTTTTTTCTTCTCTACTTGGGATAATATTAGACCAAAGCCAAAAACAAAAACAACATTTCTTTCACAACAACACCAAAAAAAAAAAAAAAAAAAAAAAAAGCAAAGAAAGCAAAAAAGGCTAACAAAAAACATTTCAAATTTGGCAGAGAACGTATATGGATATAGGCCAGACTCAAATGTATATTGTGTACATATCCTGACTGGACTGATGGAATATATATATAAATACATACATATATATATATTTGTGTTATACATTTTAAACATCCATGAATGCGAGCGTTTCATTCAACAATTTTTAAATAGACTGACCGACAAAGCAAAAGAGTCTCGCAGATATCTTATTTTCTGTGATACATTTATTTTTTTCCTCCAACCAACGAAAGCCCTGATGAAGATCTATTGAAACAGATCAAAACACTGCAGCATAAGCGAAATAAACATTACTTGTTTATGAACTTGTGTGTTTTTTCAATTTTTCATAATATTATATATATAAGTGTATGTATAGATAAAAGGGTATGAAAAACACACTTTGTTGTTAAAATGAATATATTTTTATATCGTTTTTCATTGCTGATATTGACAATATTGATATATATAAGTGTGTAGTGTAATGGTTACTGAAGAATAATCAAACTAAGTTCAAATTACCGTCAAATTGGTAAGACATGGCAACAAGTGGTTGCAACTCAATACAAACCCGTCTTGTTGCAATTCTACTGCAGAATGATATGGTGTTTATAAAACTCCACAATATCATTGAAACCAAGCAGCCAATCAGAACTCAAGGAATGGAATCACCCAAATGCATGAATGGATCATTCTTGATTTCTATAAATACCAACTGTCTTGGACACTGCTTCAGTTGTGCTTAGCTAGTTGCTGTTATTCAGACCAACAGTAGACTAACTGACTTCAATAGTTACCAACATAGGAAATGGACACAATGAGATGAGTTCAAATTCTGCATGAGGCTATTTACATTTCATATCACACTGATACCCTTGAGAAAGGTATGAATTCAACTATTCTCCCTCTAGGGATAGGTAAATAGTAGGGCAAACTGGGTTCTTTAACCTTTGCTAGGCAACCAGACGAGGAGAAGGGAAACACTGAATTCAAACCTGTTAAACTCTGCTTAAGAAACTTACCATGTGTCACATCCTGCTCATGCTGAAGTGTTGGTAAATATATATATAGTTTCAAGTATCCCAATCAAATCTTTTCAAAGAGTCACATTCTACTTGCAGCGTAAGTGTTGGGTATATATATATATATATGTTCTACTCATGCAAAGGGGTTGGTAAATATGTAAGGCAACCAATCCATGAGAAGGAAAACTCCATATTCAAACTAGATGTACTCCGATTAAGAAATTGACCCTGTGTCACATTTTACTTGCAATGTGTTGGATATATATATATATATATATATATTAATGGAGGTATGTAGAACTTAATGCTTATAAGGAAAAATGGAATTGGTGAACCGAGTTCAAATCCTGGACAAAGCTGCATGCAATTTACTTTGTTCCAATTCCCCAGTGATAATAGGGTAGACTGGATTCTCTAGCCTTAGGAAAGCAGCTAGTCCCGTAGAAGAACAACTGAATTCAAACACCCGGCCACTATATTATGGGCTACCATAGCAGGTTAAGGTCCAGTACTCCCAACATCTTGCAGACCTTGGGGAAAGTTTTGCAAAGGCCAATGAAATGGGATTTGGGGTAGATCAATATTTTTCATTCTTAACCTCGTATATAGTACGCACTAGGGATTTTGACCTTTAAATTTTGGGGAAAAAGTGCGGATTATACTCGAGGATTTACGATATATTATACATTCTTTGCCAGTAACTAAAATTAGCTGAGTGAGAATCCGACTTCCTTGCAATAGTTTACTAAGCCTTACCACAGGTGAGGCACTCTTCCCTTTTTTATGTAGGAGAGATTAGATTTTGGGGTACCTAGTGAGAATCACACTCACTCTTCATTACTAAGTGATCTTCAAGACTTGTTCAGTAAAGATTACATTATATGGTGATCACTGCCACTATCACAGTGTTCATTTTGTATTAATATCCCTATAAAAAGCATGCATCCACTTCTCCCTGCTTTTTTGTAAACCAGGTGATGAAAAGGAAGAGAAGAAAGAGAAAGAGGAAAACCAGGCGATGAATATTGAGATGAAAGAGAGAAGAAAGAATGGAGAAGAGAGAAAGAGAGAAAAAGAAGAAAAAAGAGAAATAGAGTAGAAATAGAGAAGGAAAGAGAGAAGAAGGGAAACATGTAAACTAGGTAATAAATATTGAGGAGTGAGAGATAAGGAAAAGAGAGAAAAGAAAGAGAGAAGCAAGAAGAGAGAAGGAAGAGAAAAGAATGAGAGAGAATAAAAGAAAGAGAAGAAAGAAGGAAGAGAGAGAGAGAGAGAGAGAGAGGAGAAAGAATGAATAAAGGAAAGAAAGAAAGAAAGAGAGAGAGAGGGGAGAAAGAATGAATAAAGGAAGAAAGAAAGAGAAAAGAGAGAGAGGAGAAAGAATGAATAAAGGAAAGAAAGAAAGAGAAAAGAGAGAGAAAGAGAGAGAAGAAAGAATGAATAAAGGAAAGAAAGAGAGAGAGAGAGGGGAGAAAGAATGAATAAAGGAAAAGAAAGAGAGAGAGGGGGAGAAAGATGAATAAGGAAAGAAAGAAAGAGGAAAAGAGAGAGAGAGAGAGAGAGAGAGAGAGGGGGAGAAAGAATGAACAAAGGAAAGAGAGAAAAGAGAGAGAGGAGAAAGAATGAACAAAGGAAAGAAAGAAAGAGAGAGAGAGAGAGGGGAGAAAGAATGAACAAGGAAAGAGAGAAAAGAGAGAGAGAGAGAGAGAGAGAGGAGAAAAGAATGAACAAAGGAAAGAAAGAAAGAGAGAAAAGAGAGAGAGAGAGGAGAAAGAATGAATAAAGGAAGGAAAGAAAAAAGAGAGAAAAGAGAGAGAGAGAGGAGAAAGAATGAATAAAGGAAAAGAACGAAAGAGAAAAAGAAAGAGAGAGAGATAGGGAGGAGAAAGAATGAATAAAGGAAGGAAAGAAAGATAGAAAAGAAGAAAGAGAGAGAGAGAGAAAGAAGAAAGTGAGAATAGAGAGAGAGAGAGTGTGAGAAAGAAAGATCACTGTCAAAGACAAAGGAAACAATGTTTGAACTTTTATCAATAAATGAAGAGTTCACAAACTGTAACGTCCTGGGGTTTTTTTTATCCATGACCCTAACGATTCTTTTATAATCTTTTTTTGGACTTACCTGCAGGCAACTTTTCTTCCATGCCATTGGACTTCTTATTCATGCATAGATGACAACTTGACTTTGTGGAAACTAAAAAAGAAAAAGAAAATAGATAAATAAAAAATATAATAAAAGTAGATAAACAAAAACAGGTCAATATTTCTGTTGTATCAATTTTTTTTAATTCAATTTTTTTGTGTTCTATTTCTACATGTAAAACCGAAAAAGATATATCTACAAAGTTGGGATACAAAAAATTGACTTAAAAATAGGAAAAAAAAAACAAGATATAAAAATGAAAAATATTTTTCAAAAATAAAGAAAATAACCTTTTCCACATCAAATGAATAAAAAAAACAAAAAAAAAAAAAAAACTGGTAAAATTCTAACTTCTACCTTTTCTAGAAATAAATAAACATATTATATATTTACCAACCCCTGCGCACGAGCAGGATGTGACACAAGGTCAATTTCTTAAGCGGAGTTCAGCAGGTTTGAGTTCAGAGTTTTCCTTCTCCTAGACCGGTTGCCTAACCAAGGTTAAAGAGTCCAGTCTGCCCTACTATTTATCGATAGCTGGAGGGAGATTAGGATTCATACCTTTCCCAAGGGTATTAGCGCTAAGTGAAAATGCAATTACCATGTCCAGGATTTGAACTCAGGGTGACGAGTCCATTTCCCATGACTTTAACCATTACACCACGCACATAAACAATATATAACATGAAATATACTAGAGAGGAGCATCCCCGTGGTGTAGTGGCTAACATGGCTCAACTGCAACATAGTAGTAACCAATTATTCTATCATGTTCCTTTTTGGACTAATACCATTGGGAAAGGTATGAACTCTCATCCTGCCTGCTATGTGTTAAATAATACCACTAATGTTCTTCTGCAAGAAAGATATGAATCCAACTATTCTCCCACCAGCTATGGGTAAATAAGAGGGCAGACTGGGTTCTTGAATCTTGGTATAGCAATCAGTCTAGGAGAAGGAAAACTCTGAGTTTAAACCTGTTAAACTCTGCTTAAAAATAGACTTTATGTCACATCCTACTCATGCAGAGGGGTTGGGTAAATAAAAACCTAATGTTATTACATTTAGTTTCAGACTAATACCCTTGGGAAAGGTATGAATCTCCTCATCCCCCAGCTATGGGTTAGATAGTACCACAATTGTCTTTCTATAAGGATTGCTTTGAAATTAGATAACCTGTGGTGTTTGATATGTCATTAAACAAAGAAACCAAGCAAACCAAATCTACCTTTTATTTTAACTATTTGCCTACTTTAAACTGCTCACAGCTGCTCTTCCACAACTGCAATTCTACCATAAACCATTGGCAGTGGTTCTCGCACTTGTATTTTAAAGACATTATAATAAACAACTGATGGTTGTCCACTTCTTTCACAGATCAATATATTGCTCTTAAAATGCTGAAACAGATTTGGGAAGTATGGTCAGATATTGTTTCATTTCCATTCATGTCTTAAATTCTTCAAGCAGGTTTGGCAGCTTTGATGCCAAATCTAAAATAATGATTCAGAATTGCCAGAATCTTAACTCTTTGCCCACCAAATTTCCTCCACATCTGTATAAATTCTTTGGGGTATTTTTTACTTGTATGATGGGATCTTTCAAACTTCACTATCTATTCACTTCAACCTATTATTATTGTAATCTGAGACCTTCTGCTCAATCATAATGAACTAACCATCAGTTTTTGAACTTTGCTTAGGTGTGGTGGGAGAGATGCTGTGAGCAGCTTTATATTAGGCCAAGAGTTAAAACTTCTATTCATGATTATAACATCTAAAACAAAGAATACTGTGGAATAGCATTGGTGATATATATTTATTAACCAACCCCTCCACATGAGTAGGATGTGACACAGGGTCAATTTCTTAAGTGGAGTTTAGCAGGTTTGAATTCAGAGTTTTCCTTCTCCTCTATACCAAGGTTAAAGAGTACAGTCTGGTGTTATAAAAAAAATGTCTTCAGATGACCCAAGAATTAACATGCCATAAAATCCAACCAACCAACCAACAGTTTTCACAATGTTTTAATTCTTATGCTAAACTGAACCTTAATTTCTGAACATTGCCTGCAAGAAGGATCTCAGATGCTTTGGCATTGCCCCTTCCAACTGGGAAAATTTGGCTCAGGACTGCCCTCGGTGGTGGCAGACTCTCCATAGAGGTTTGCTCATGTCAGAAGTCACCCTGATGCGACACCAAGAAGCTAAAAGGTCTAGAAGAAAGTAGCAACAACAAAGCACTGACACATCAACATCTTCAGGGAGAGCCTTCAAATGCGACATCTGTGGTCGAGAATATTTTTGAAACATCGGACTTCACAGTTACAGGAGGTGCTGTAACTTCAGGGGCACAAACACTTTATCATAGTCTTCCGAGACTGAAATGCCAATAAAAAATAAAAATAAAATCTGAACCTTAATTTCTGAATATTGCCTGAATATAACTTGATAAAAATTTTGCATGGGACAAACCATTTCCTAGTTTGAAAAAAAAAAATTTCTTGAAATAAATATTTTTACAAATTATTTACATGATAATTTTGAATAAAATAAAAAAATGTAAAAGAAATTCAGAAAGAGACAGATAAAAAAAAAAAAAACATAAGAAAAAAATCTTATGAATACAGAAATAAAACTCTGAGAATTTGTGTAATGTAGAGGTGATATTTCATAAATTTATGTTTTAAAAGAAAACTAACCTTAAAATTTTGATATTACATATAGACAAACAGACATATATATATATATATATATGTACACAAATACACATATATATGCGCAGGCATATGCGAGGATATAAAGAAAGTTTTAGTTATGTGTGTCTATGTTTAAAAAGCATATATATCTACACATATATTGCATGTATACATAGTATATATATATATATATATGTGTGTGTGTGTGTGTGTATGTATGTGTTTGTCTTGTGACTATGCATATTAAAATTAAGAAATGAAAAACAAACTTTTACTTTCTTGATAAATAATTTTTTCTACTTCCATTAAAAATATGTGCACACATGTTTAAATATGTATATATATTATATATATATATATATATATATATATATATATATATATAAGAACATTTTCTCTACTTCAGGCTATAGAAAACAGTTTACGCTTTAAACTTGAAAATTCATTCTCAAAATAGAAATTATATATATATATATACACACACATACAGATGTCTACAAATACATAGTTACATATATAAGCATATATTTATATGTATGTGTGTGAATTATTAAACTTAATCCAAACATTAACATTCGTCTGAAATACGCAATAAAATCTGCATTTTTTTTTGCATTGTAGGAAGGGTAGGGTTAAAATCAGAAAATTATACTTAGCTTTAAACGCAGATTTGACTAATTGGATGCACAGGTGCAAGTGTTACAGGTACAAAAAAAAACCTAAAGCGCTCCAAATATAGAGTGAGTGACAAATAAAGATCTGTAAAATTTTGGGGTCATCAAAAGTAGAAAAGTTTAAGATTCTCACTGTTAAGATTAAGCTTCTTTATCAAGTCAAATTCACAGATTCAAATATAAAGTAAAGTCATCGGTGTGACCTAAAACCGGTACCAGCAAGACAGCGAGGGAGTCTATCCCCTTTCCACTAGTGCTAGACCAAGGAGATTGTTTTTGGCATCTGAGGCAGAGCACCACTACTACCATCAGCTCCTCACTTTACCGCACAGATCGCTGTGCTGCTCATACACAGGGTTGGCAAGGGCTGGTATCAAACCCAGAACCTTGTGGTTCCTAGTGAGGCGCTCTACCGACTGAGCTAGGGGATTTAGATATAAACAATCCATAATTCTTAACTCTCTGCCAACCAAATTTCTCAACCACAGCTGTTTCCAATTTTCTTTGTACTTTCTACCTGTATGAATGGATATTTCAAAGTTTCACTATCTATTCACCTCAGAACTCAATCTATTCAATAATACCTGATTATTATTGTAATAGGAGTTTCTGCTCAATTAAAATGAACTAAACATCAGTTTTTTACTTTGCTTATGGTAGGATTGTAGTGTGGGAGAGGGCTATGAATGGCTTAGAGTTAAAGCGAAGAGTTAAATTGAGTGATGACAGCTTGAAGAAATCTATTTGATTCCATACACAGAAGAGGTGCCCATTGTATAATGATTTTCATTGTAGGAAATTGACATAGTGAATCAAGTTCAAATCATGGGAAATATTTAATCCAATTATTCTCCCTCCAGCCATGGGTAATTAATAGAGCAAAACGGACTCTTTAACCTTGGTATGGCAACCAGTCTATGAGGATTATAAAGTGCATGACTATCAGAAACACACACACACACACATATATATTATAATATATATATATATATGTGTGTGTGTGTGGTGTCGAGAGTAGAGGGAAAATGTGGATATAAACAACACAAATGACTATGTTCAATTGATATTTTGCTTTATAATGGTTGAGGCTTCCTCAGAAGTTTCATTTACCTTTTCACTATAAAACAGAATGTACAAGCACTTAAATCAATAAAACTTCTGAGAAGCTCAACCATTAATGAGGCAAAAATATCAATTGACATAGTCGTTTGTGTGTTATATTCACATTTTTCTACTCTCAACCACATTTTGTTGGATTTAATCAATATTTCACTCTATATGTATGTGTGATATATATATAATATATATATATATTATATAATATATAATATATATATATTGCTGTTTTGGTTTGATTGATTAATTGTTTAATTTTAATAATATTAATCTTTAATAAAAATTCTACTTCAAGTACTTATTCTTCATACAAATATATTACAGTCTATATTATGAAGTATTCCTATCTAATGTAAATAATTTTAAAAGGTTATATGGTTTCAATTTAACTAATTATAATCCTTAGTAAACAATTATAACTTCAAGTAACTATTAATAGTACAAATGCTTTTGTAGTTATGCAAGAGGGGTGGGGGTCTTGTGCATAATGGCTAACAACAAAGTGACATAGCCAAAAAAGCAAGTACATTAAAAAGTTTCATAGTACATATACAAATAGTTTTAAGTTCATTTGTTGTATAGCCAACATCGGGGCTATACAATCGAGAGAGGAGATTCGGGTGATATATACATAAAAAGAGAGATTCAGACTTACTTTTTGCTTCATTTCTTCCCGCTATCTTGTGTGGCTGTTTCCTTTTCTTCTTCTTATGCAATTAATCAACTCACAGACTATTATTTCTTGATCAAGATTTATTTAACCCATTCTGATTCGCCACGTGGGGATCGTTAAACCTCACAAAGAGAGGCCAATGCTCTCTGCCCAACATCGGTTAAAACTAAATCTAACTAGATATGTTTTTCTCATGGTGCGCGAAGATTTGGGGGTCATCAACTGAAATTACCTGCCTATGCTTTTAACTCCAATGACCTATTTTAAACTAACTACAGGATCTTGTCACAACCCATGACACCACAAATATGTAACACACTTCTTTGTTTCCATTTATTTAAAAAAAATCAAAACACCATGCAGGTGCAATTTGAAATAAGAGTAAGTCATAAAAATAAGTCATTAATGAATGATTGGTGAAAATTTCATTAAAATCGACAATTCTCTGAATTTGGTATTGTTTTAAAATTGAAAATAAATGCAAAAACTTAACCTACTGAGATAGATAAATGATAGATAGATAGATAGATAGATAGATAGATATTAAAATACTGAGATAGATAGATAGATAGATATGAACACGCTTAGATAGATAGATAGATAGACAGATAGGCATCATATTCATAAAATCATCCAAATAAAAAAATAGGGATTTGTTAATGCTTTATTAATATTATTACTATCACTACTACTACTGCAAATATCTGAAGACCACGAGAAAATCATTATTATTTCAAAGAAAACATGACTTTTTCCTGGTTTTTATTTGTCATGTTTTTCTTTCTGTTAGAAGTTCAAAAAAATTGTCAAAATTTCAAGTTTTTAATAATACCTGTGATTGTGCAGGAAACACCTACACACACCCACACACAAACACACACGCAACACACACATGATATTATTATATATATAAAATGTTCTTGACTTGTGCCTTGAAAATGATAAAATTCTACAGGGAATTGTCTATCATCATGCAGAGGTGATGTTATGGTTTGTTTTTTGAAAGACCAACGTCAAAAGACTAACCTGGTTATCACAATTATTTTAATATCTTTAGAACTTTGACATACTAAGTATATATATATATATATATATATATATATATATATATTATTTACAAACCTTCTGCACGAGCAGGATGCACACAACAAGGTCCAATCTTAAGCAAAGTTTAACAGTTTTGTATTCAGAGTTCCTTCTAGACTGAGTTGCCTTACCAAGGTTGAGAGCCCCGTCTACCCTACCATAGCTGGAGGGAGTATAGTTGATGCATACCTTTCCCAAACGGTATTAGCCGCATATGTGAAATTGGCAAACAGTCGGCCTAGGATATAATATACTATAATTTATATTATACAGAGGCACGTGGCATAAGGAAATGGGACTAGTGACTATTGAGTTCAAATGCTGGGACAAGGCTGTTTGCATTTTCATTATAAGTAATATCCTTGGGAAGTAATCCAACTATTCTCCCTCCAGCTACTGGATTAGGAGACTGGGCTCTTTACTTGGTTAGCCAACTTGGTCTAGGAGAAGGAAAACTCTGAATTTCAACCCCGTTAGACTCTACTATAAGAAATGACTGTGTCACATCCTGCTCATGCGCGAGGGATGTTGGTAAATATATTAATTCAAATGAAAAGGAAGATGCCTTTGTTTAATACTATATGAATTGGAGACCATAATTTTTAAATGACAATTATAATAAACCCAATGAGGTTTATATGCCATAAACACCACCAACCACCAGCATGTCACTTTAAATAAAAAATAAAAAGATTAAAAAAAAAGATCCATTGCCTCTTTCAGAAATATTATTGTACTGTTATTATAATTGGAGACCATAATTTTAAAACTGACTTTGGATAAATAACCCAATGAAGGTTTGACATGTCATTAGGCCTCTTTCGGAAATCACAGTTTTCCTTCTTACATAGTTTCTGAATCGATGGTAATGGTGAGTGTCATCATTCATTGTCTTGGCATTTCTTTATATTTCCAATGTAATCAATTTTTCCAAGACGGTTGAAATCCGTTATCTGGACAGACCCATTAAGAAAGATTAAGGAATTTTCATTTTGTCTGGACTGGTCCCAGACGGCTACAAGTCCAATATAGGAATTGATTTAGAGATGCACCATTTGAAGGTGCGACATTAATGGGTTGGTTTAGAATTGCACAAACTTGTCCTTGTCAAACATTACACACAACTATCCTTTAACAATCATTTGGCTTAGAACCTTTAAGATTTAGAGCAACATTTCGGACATATCCCATAATTTTATGGACAAAGACACTGTTGTCTCACGTTGGTCATTTAGGATGCTTTGATGGCTAGAGAGTCAGAGGGAACATTGGGAAGTGATCCTCGGAGTTCATTCTTCTTTTT
>CM042142.1:43734875-43773282 GCA_023376005.1 Doryteuthis pealeii
GAAGAGAGTGAAGAGAGAGATACAGCTCCAGCTACGTTTATCAAAAAGATGCTAAAGTATGAGTTTACCAGAGAAATAATAGGAAGAAATCTGGTATTAAGGATAGAGTAATAAGGTTTTTAAGCAAGATACAAGGTAATAGAGTATTAGCAACTGCTAGTTTTCAATTAACAAATCGATGAGATCTTGATGATTTTCTCTTTAGAGTTTTATCAGACATTTTTATAGGAAAAAGATGATCATTTTATTTTTAGGTATATATGACTATTTCTTAATAATATTGTGTTCAATTTTTTGTTATTCAAGTACAAATGCCTTTTTACAGATTAAATTTAGTAAAACATTATCAGAAAAAGCTTTAGATATAACTTTCTATTGTCTTTTGTTTAGGTCTTTTTTAAAGTTTTTTTTTGTGTTTGCTTCTGTATTCTTTCTTGTTGAATAAAAATGCCTTTAACAGATATAATTTTAGTAGCTTATTATCAGAACCAGGTGTGCTGAAATTTTAATAATAACTTTCATTTTTTGTTGATATTTTTGAATGTTTATTTTCTTTTGTTGAGCTCTGATTTTATTTCTTGTTTGATAAAGAATTCTTTTTAACAGATAAGATTTTAGTACTTATTGTAGAACAGTGGTGCTGAAAGTTTAATAATACTTTATAATTTGTTTTTCTTAGACACATTTTTGAAACATTTATTTCTTTGTGGACTCTGTATTTCATTTCTGATCGATAAGAAGTCATTTAATGGAATTTTAAGAACTTATCACTCTAGCAATCACATTTTATGCCTCCCATTTTCCCTTTGGATGTTGTTATTTTCTTATTATAAGACTTTCTTCATTGGTTGGTTTTTCTTCTCTACATTTTTTTCTTTGAATTAGGTTTTTTTTACAAAGATTCAAGTATCTGAACTATTGATAAAACATAAGTCACAAAAAGGTTGATCATTTTATGATATTGAGACTAGGTTAAATGTTATCAGTCTTTGAAGAAAAGATCTATATTGTGATATTATATACGTATCACAAGTAATTTATATTAGAATAGTTATTTTTAGTAAAATGACATTTTTGAAAATGGGCTTTAGTGTTGATAAATCAACACTCTCAATTATTTGTCTTACAAGAGGATCAAATGATATCTAAACAAATGCAAAGTATAAGGAAAGATAATTAAACTTTTCCAAGATATATATTATTATATATTATATATATATATATATAATATAAAAGTTAAACCTTAAGTGTCTTTGACTGAAGAGCTCTAATGCGAAACTGTTAGTAGGTTAATATCTGTTCTTGGGTTTACTTTATTATTTGCTCTACTTAAGTATTGAGACTTTTACTTTTTAGCTTAGATAATAATGACGTTTTTATAATATATAGTTTTTTATATATAAAATTTTTTTCTTTTGGGCCAGTATGAATAATTATTTTTAAGTTGGTTACAACTATTTGGTCTTTTTTTTTTTACAACTTTTTTTTCCCCAGGTGATGTTTGGTAGTATATTTTTGCAATGAACCTTTCCTGGTTTTTTTCTCTTACTGAAGGGTTTACAACAAGTTTGGTTTCAAATTATATATTATATAATATAATATATATATTATATATGTTGTTCTGGTTCACGGGAGAAAATTTCATATTTTAAATAAAAAAAGAAGGTCTAGCACAATGTATTTTGTTCTTCAGAAAAAAAGTTTAAATTTTTGTGATATAGTATAATATAGACACGATGTTTAGATCTTCTGGTATCTTCTTCAGCTTTTGATTGATAATTATATATATTTATTATGTTGTGGAAAAAGTTTTTCTCTTACAATGGCTTTGTGTTTTAAGATGCAGTTTTTCGAGAAGTGTATAGTAACCAATTTTTCTACAGCTATTATGCTGTAGATGATGAAATTCAATAAAAAAAACTCCATGAACTTATCGAAGAATCCTGCCGACAAAATACAGGAAAATGTCCCACTTTGACTCCAAGTGAATCTCTTGTTTCTGACTTAACTGTGTCTAAGATACACTATGGATTGGTGGTTAATTACCGTGAATAAGCCAAATCTTAAACATTTTGTATTGTCTCTTTCTTCTTTTTTTGAATTCTCTTTTGCAGCACAACTACAACAAAATGGGGTTAAAGCAAACCCTAGCAACACCAGAATGACAGCTACTTTTAATCTTAAAATGCTAACATCTTGCTATCCATCATGTTTTTGTTTTATGAAATATATGATTTACAGATGCTTCTTCATAAGGCATACAATGGTGGTTTGTTTTGTTTGGTTTGGTTTTGTTTGTTTTACGGCATATCAACCTCAGTGGGTCATTTAATGCGATTAAGTTTTGAATAAATTCCATTCTTAATGGATAATCAAATTTTATTTTAAACTCATGTTTTTCTATTTAACCATAGATGGGACCCTAATAGGTACTACTATCGGGTCAGAGTGGAACCAGGCAGCAATGGAGAATGAAGGGGTGCTCACATTCCCCATCCAAACTGGACTCACATCAGATAGTGTTTAACGTCACTTCCGAGGACATGTAGACTCTAGCACCACGTTCTAGCACCATATGATAAAAAGGGTTGGGGGTTGCCATAAGGGCAATAGTTTTGGGGCAATCTATAGTTGCTAGGGCTTGACGTGACAGCCGATTGACAGGGCGACAAATAGTGGGGATGGTGGCAGTGATCAGTTTGCAGTCCAAGAAGAGCATGCAGGAACTGCCAAGTTCTAGGGGAATAACTCCTATAAATTTACACCACTCTGTCGGCTGGGGCATTAGATTGCACCAACTGCACCTCTGCAGAGGGGTAAGACTCCCTCAAATGGGGCCACCTATTGGCTGTGGGTGGCGACCCGTGATGCTTAAGAACGGAGCTTTGGTGGATGAGCAGTCCATGACTTGCAACACTCCACTTAGAACCTTACTTAGGCTAGACGGGCGGTCAGAGAGGCCCCTTCCAATCAATTGGCTGGTCACACATATGAAGATGTGTACACAAGATGCCAACCAAGCAGAACTGAAGAATCTGCTGATATAAAAATGCAAGCATTAGTGAAAAGGGGATAGACTCCCTCACTATCCAGCTGATACCAGCAATACATCTCTGTCTATTTTACTTTTATTACTGCCACTCCACACATATATGGATACTCTCTCTTTCTCTCTCTCTGGGGTCTCTCATACACACACACACACACACACACACATGTACCTACATACAACCAACCAAGAAGAACTGAGGAATCTACTAATATAAAAATGTAATTAGTGAAAAGGAGATAGACTCCCTCACAATCCAGCAGATACCAGCAATAAGCCTCTCCGCCTATTTTAACTTTACTTTTATTACAGCCACACACACATAATGGATACTCTCTCTTTCTTCTCTCTGTCTCTCTCAACACACACATGTAGATTGTACCAGGATGCCAACAAGCACTGAGAATCAAGACTGTTGATATAAAAAGCACTGATTCAATTCTTTGGGATGATTAGAATGGACAAATCTTATCTACATGTCAGCCACTTGATAGCTACCTTTCAACCTTAAAACATATCAGTATGTCGTAGATTTACACTGAGTGAATAGAAGCATGTACGGTTTTTTTTTCTTCTCTACTTGGGATAATATTAGACCAAGCCAAAAACAAAACAAATTTCTTTCACAACAACCCAAAAAAAAAAAAAAAAAAAAAAAAAGAAGCAAAGAAAGCAAAAAGGCTAACAAAAAATTTCAAATTTGGCAGAGAACGTATATGGATATAGGGACTCAAATGTATATTGTGTACATATCCTGACTGGATGATGGAATATATATATATATATATATATATATATATATATATTAATATATATATTTGTGTTTATACATTTTAAACATCCATGAATGCGAGCGTTTCATTCAACAATTTTTAAATAGACTGACCGACAAAGCAAAAGAGTCTTGCAGATTTCTTATTTTCTGTGATACATTTATTTTTTCCTCCAACTAACGAAGGCCCTGATGAAGATTTATTGAAACAGATCGAAACACTGCAGCGTAGGTGAAATAAACATTACTTGTTTATGAACTTGTGTGTTTTTTCAATTTTTCATAATATCATATATATAAGTGTATGTATAGATAAAAGGGTATGAAAAACACAGTTTGTTGTTAAAATGAATATATTTTTATATCCTTTTTCATTGCTGATATTGACAATATTGATATATATAAGTATGTAGTGTAATGGTTACTGAAGAATAATCAAACTAAGTTCCAATTACTGTGAAATTGGTACAACACGGCAAAAAGTGGTTGTAACTCAATACAAACCCATCTTGTTGCAATTCTACAGCAGAATGACAGGGTATTTATAAAACACAATATCATTGAAACCAAGCAGCCAATCAGAACTCAAGGAATGGAATCACCCAAATGCATGAATGGATCATTCTTGATTTCTATAAATACAGTGTCTTGGACACTGCTTCAGTTGTGCTTAGCTAGTTGCTGTTATTCAAACAACATTAGACTAACTGACTTCAATAGTTACAATAAGGAAATGGACACAATGAGATGAGTTCAAATTCTACATGAGGCCATTTCAATATCACACTGATACACTTGAGAAAGGTATGAATTCAACTATTTCTCCCTCTAGGGATAGGTAAATAGTAGGGCAAACTGGGTTCTTTAACCTTTGCTAGGCAACCAGACAGGAAAGGGAACACTGAATTCAAACCTGTTAAACTCTGCTTAAGAAACTTACCATGTGTCACATCCTGCTCATGCTGAAGTGTTGGTAAATATATATATATAGTTTCAAGTATCCCAATCAAATCTTTTCAAAGAGTCACATTCTACTTGCAGTGTAAGTGTTGGGTATATATATATATATATATATGTTCTACTCATGCAAAGGGGTTGGTAAATATGTAAGGCAACCAATCCATGAGAAGGAAAACTCCATATTCAAACTAGATGTACTCCGATTAAGAAATTGACCCTGTGTCACATTTTACTTGCAATGTAGGTGTTGGATATATATATATATATATATATATATTAATGGAGGTATGTAGAACTTAATGCTTATAAGGAAAAATGGAATTGGTGAACCGAGTTCAAATCCTGGACAAAGCTGCATGCAATTTAATTTGTTCCAATTCCCCAGTGATAATAGGGTAGACTGGATTCTCTAGCCTTAGGAAAGCAGCTAGTCCCGTAGAAGAACAACTGAATTCAAACACCCGACCACTATATCATGGGCTACCATGGCAGGTTAAGGTCCAGTACTCCCAACGTCTTGCAGACCTTGGGGAAAGTTTTGCAAAGGCCAATGAAATGGGATTTGGGGCAGATCATTAAGTCCATGGCCTATAAAGTTATTAGCATAATTTTGATCTGAAATTTTGGGTTGTACCTCTGAAAAAAATGTGTCTGAATAAACATTGCTAGACAGCATATAGAGACTTGGACATTGCTTAGAAAATATTTTTCACTTTTAAACTTGTATATAGTACACATTAGGCATTTTGACCTTTAAATTTTGGGAAAAAAGTGCGGATTATACTTGAGGATTTACGGTATATACATGTAAATATCAGTGCATATTTTTACATATACATAGTATATTATAAATAAATATATGAAAACCTTTACATATCAGAAATAAATTTATTTCGGCTACCTTTGCCTCTTCCTATCTAATTATTTCTTGATAGTGTTTCTGTGATAGGATTCAACAAAAATTGAGAAATCAAGCCTACATATAAAGGTTTTGTGTACCGTAAATCCTCGAGTATAGTCCGCCCTTGAGTATGATGCGCAGGGGATTTTTTAGGTGGCTGTACCTCTGAAAAAAATGCATCTGAATAAACATTGCCAGACAGCAAATAGAGACTCGGACATTGCTTAGAAAATATTTTTCATTTTTAACCTCGTATATAGTAGTACGCACTAGGGATTTTGACCTTTAAATTTTGGGAAAAAAGTGCGGATTATACTTGAGAATTTACTGTATATTATACATTCATTGCCAGTAACTAAAATTAGCTGAGTGAGAATCCAACTTCCTTGCAATAGTGTACTAAGCCTTACCACAGGTGAAGCACTCTTCCCTTTTTTATGTAGGAGAGATTAGATTTTGGGGTACCTAGTAAGAATCACACTCACTCTCCATTACTAAGTGATCTTCAATAAAGATTACATTATATGGTGATCGCTGCCACTATCACGGTGTTCATTTTGCATTAATATCCCTATAAAAGGCATGTATCCACTTCTCCCTGCTTTTTTGTAAACCAGGGGATGAAAAGGAAGAGAAGAAAGAGAAACACGAAAACCAGGCAATGAATATTGAGATGAAAGAGAGAAGAAAGAATAGAGAAGAGAGAAAAAGAGAAAAAGAGAAAGAGTAGAAATAGAGTAGAAATAGAGAAGAGAGAGAAGGGAAACAGGTAAACTAGGTGATAAATATTGTGGAGTGAGAGATAAGGAAAAGAGAGAAAAGAAAAGAAAAGAAAAGAAAAGAAAGAAAGAAGAAAGGAAGAGAAGAAGATAAAAAGGAAGAGAGAATAAAAGAAAGAGAAGAAAGAAGGAAGTGGGGAGAGAGAGAGAGATGAGAAAGAATGAATAAAGGAAAGAAGAGAGAAAGAAAGAAAAGAAGAGAGAAGAGAGAGAGAGAGAGGGAGAAAGAATGAATAAAGGAAAGAAGAAGAGAGAAGAGAAGAAAGAAAGAGGGGAGGGGAGAGAGAGGGGAGGAGAAAGAATGAACAAAGGAAGAAAGAAAGATAGAAAAGAAGAGAAGAGAGAGAGAGAGAGAGAGAGAGAAGAGAAGAGAAGATAAAAGAAGAAGTGGAAGAGAGAGAGAGAGAGAGAGAGAGAGAGAGAGAAAGAAAGATCACTGTCAAAGACAAAGGAAACAATGTTTGAACTTTTATCAATAAATGAAGAGTTCACAAACTGTAACGTCCTGGGTTTTTTTATCCATGACCCTAACAATTCTTTTATAATCTTTTTTTGGACTTACCTGCAGGCAACTTTTCTTCCATGCCATTGGACTTCTTATTCATGCATAGATGACAACTTGACTTTGTGGAAACTAAAAAGAAAAAAAAATATAATAGATAAATAAAAAATGAAACAAAAGTAGATAAACAAAAACAGGTCAATATTTCTGTTGTATCAATTTTTTTTAATTCAATTTTTTTATGTTCTATTTCTACATGTAAAACCGAAAAAGATATATCTACAAAGTTGGGATACAAAAAATTGACTTAAAAATAGGAAAAAAAAAAACGATATAAAAATGAAAAATATTTTTCAAAAATATAGAAAAAATAACCTTTTCCACCTCAAATGAATAAAGAAAAAAAAAACTGGTAAAATTCTTACTTCTACCTTTTCTAGAAATAAATAAACAATATATATATTTACCAACCCCTCCGCACGAGCAGGATGTGACACAAGGTCAATTTCTTAAGTGGAGTTCAACAGTTTTGAATTCAGAGTTTTCCTTCTCCTAGACTGGTTGCCTAACCAAGGTTAAAGAGTCCAGTTTGCCCTACTATTTATCCATAGCTGGAGGGAGAGTAGGATTTATACCTTTCCCAAGGGTATTAGCGCTAAGTGAAAATGCAATTACCATGTCCAGGATTTGAACTCGGGGTGATGAGTCCATTTCCCATGACTTTAACCATTACACCACACACATAAACAAACAATATATAACATGAAATATACTAGAGAGGAGCATCCCCGTGGTGTAGTGGCTAACATGGCTCAACTGCAACATAGTAGTAACCAATTATTCTATTATGTTCCCTTTTGGACTAATACCATTGGGAAAGGTATGAACTCTCATCCTGCCTGCTATGTGTTAAATAATACCACTACTGTTCTTCTACAAGAAAGATATGAATCCAACTATTCTCCCTCCAGCTATGGGTAAATAATAGGGTAGACTGGGTTCTTGAATCTTGGTATAGCAATCAGTCTAGGAGAAGGAAAACTCTGAGTTTAAACCTGTAAAACACTGCTTAAAAATTGACTTTATGTCACATCCTACTCATGCAGAGGGGTTGGGTAAATAAAAACCTAATGTTATTACATTTAGTTTCAGACTAATACCCTTGGGAAAGGTATGAATCCGCTCATCCCAGCCATGGGTTAGATAGTACCACGACTGTTTTTCTATAAGGATTGCTTTAGCATTAGATAACCTGTGATGGTTGATATGTCATTAAACAAAGAAACCAAGCAAACCAAATCTACCTTTTATTTTAACTATTTGCCTACTTTAAACTGCTCACAGCTGCTCTTTCACTACTGCAATTCTACCATAAACCACTGGCAGTGGCTCTCGCACTTGTATTTTAAAAACATTATAATAACTGATGGTTGTCCACTTCTTTCACAGATCAATATATTGCTCTTAAAATGCTGAAACAGATTTGGGAAGTATGGTCAGATATTGTTTCATTTCCATTCATGTCTTAAATTCTTCAAGCAGGTTTGGCAGCTTTGATGCCAAAACTAAAAATAATGATTCAGAATTGCCAGAATTTTAACTCTTTGCCTACTAAATTTCCTCCACATCTGTATAAATTCTTTGGGGTATTTTTACTTGTATGATGGGATCTTTCAAACTCCACTATCTATTCACTTCAACCTATTATTATTGTAATCTAAGACCTTCTGCTCATCATAATGAACTAACCATCAGTTTTTGAACTTTGCTTAGGTGTGTGGGAGAGATGCTGTGAGCAGCTTTATATTAGGCAAAGAGTTAAAAACTTCTATTCATGATTATAACATCTAAAACAGAATACTGTGGAATAGCATTGGTGATATATATTTATTAACCAGCCCCTCCACATGAGTAGGATGTGACACAAGGTCAATTTCTTAAGTGGGGTTTAGCAGGTTTGAATTCAGAGTTTTCCTTCTCCTCAATACCAAGGTTAAAGAGTACAGTCTGGTTTTATAAAACAAAAATGTCTTCAGATGACCCAAGAATTAACATGCCATAAAATCCAACCAACCAACCAACAGTTTTCACAATGTTTTAATTCTTATGCTAAACTGAACCTTAATTTCTGAACATTGCCTGCAAGAAGGATCTCAGATGCTTTGGCATTGCCCCTTCCAACTGGGAAAATCTGGCTCAGGACTGCCCTCGGTGGTGGTAGACTCTCCATAGAGGCTTGCTCATGTCAGAAGTCACCCTGATGCAATACCAAGAAGCTAAAAGGTCTAGAAGAAAGTAGCGGCAACCAAGCATTGACACATCAACATCTTCAGGGAGAGCCTTCAAATGCGACATCTGTGGTCGAGAATATTTTTGAAACATCGGACTTCATAGTCACAGGAGGTGCTGTAACTTCAGGGGCACAAAAACTTTATCAAAGTCTTCCGAGACTGAAATGCCAATAAAAAATAAAAATAAAATCTGAACCTTAATTTCTGAACATTGCCTGAATATAACTTGATAAAAATTTTGCATGGGACAAACCATTTCCTAGTTTGAAAAAAAGAATTTCTCGAAATAAATATTTTTACAAAATTATTTACATGATACTTTTGAATTAAATAAAAAAAAATGTAAAAGAAATTCAGAAAGACAGATAAAAAAAAAAACATAAGAAAAACAATCTTATGAATACAGAAATAAAACTCTGAGAATTTGTGTAATGTAGAGGTGATATTTCATAAATTTATGTTTAAAAGAAAAATAACCTTAAAATTTTGATATTACATATAGACAAACAGACATATATAATATATATATATATATATATATATATATACACAAATACACATATATATGCGCAGGCATATGCGAGGATATAAAGAAAGTTTTAGTTATGTGTGTGTCTGTGTAAAAAGCATATATATCTACACATATATTGCATGCATACATGGTATATATATATGTGTGTGTGTGTATGTGTTTGTCTTGTGACTATGCATATTAAAATTAAGAAATGAAAAACAAACTTTTACTTTCTTGATAAATAATTTTTTCTACTTCCATTAAAAATATGTGCACACATGTTTAATATATATATATGTATATGTATATATATATATATATATAAGAAAATTTTCTTTACTTCAGGCTATAGAAAACAGTTTACGCTTTAAACTTGAAAATTCATTCTCAAAATAGAAATTATATATATATATATATATATATATATATATATATATTTATATATATATACACATACACATACATACAGATTTCTACAAATACATAGTTACATATATAAGCATATATTTATATGTATGTGTGTACATATAAGTACAGAATGTATGTATGTGTGTGAATTATTAAACTTAATCCAAACATTAACATTCGTCTGAAATACGCAATAAAATCTGCATTTTTTTTTGCATTGTAGGAAGGGTAGGGTTAAAATCAGAAAATTATACTTAGCTTTAAACGCAGATTTGACTAATTGGATGCACAGGTGCAAGTGTTACAGGTACAAAAAAAAAAACCTAAAGCGCTCCAAATATAGAGTGAGTGACAAATAAAGATCTGTAAAATTTTGGGGTCATCAAAAGTAGAAAAGTTTAAGATTATCACTGTTAAGATTAACCTACTGAGATAGATAGATAGATAGATATTAACATACTGAGATAGATAAATAGATAGATAGATATCAACATATGAGATAGATAGATACATACATAGATAGATAGATATCAATATACTGAGATAGATAGATATCAATATACTGAGATACATAGATAGATACATAGATATCAATATGCTGAGATAGATAGATAGATAGATATCAATATATGAGATAGATAGATAGATATCATATACTGAGATAGATAGATAGATAGTATATATACTATAGATGATAGATAGATAGATAGAATAGATAGATATCAATATACTGAGATAGATAGATATCAATAACTGAGATAGATAGATATTAATACTGATAGATAGATATTAACATACTGAGATAGATAGATAGATAGATATAACATAATGATAGTAGATAGATAGATAGATATTTAACATACTGATAGATATAGATAGATATTAACATACTTAGATAGATAGATAGATATTAACTGAGATAGATAGATAGATAATTTAACATAGATAGATAGATAGATATTAACTGAGATAGATAGATATCAACTACTGATAGATAGATATCAACATACTGAGATAGATAGATAGAATAATAGATATCACATGAGATAGATATCCTGGATATAAGATATCAACATACTGAGATATATAGATATCAACATACTGAGATAGATAGAAGATAGATAGATATCAACATACTGAGATAGATAGAATATCAAGATAGATAGATAGATTTAACATACTGAGATAGATAGATAGATATTAACATACTGAGATAGATAGATAGATAGATAGATATTAACATACTGAGATAGATAAGAAATTCACTTGGTAAAAGCTTTTCTGTTTTACAGGAAAACTGAGTCTGCCCATTGCTTCTTTATTAAGTCAAATTCACAGATTCAAATATAAAGTAAAGTCATCGGTGTGGCCTAAAACCGGTACCAGCAAGACAGCGAGGGAGTCTATCCCCTTTCCACTAGTGCTAGACCAAGGAGATTGTTTTTGGCATCTGAGGCAGAGCACCACTACTACCATCAGCTCCTCACTTTACCGCACAGATCGCTGTGCTACTTATACACTGAGTTGGCAAGGGCTGGTATCAAACCCGGAACCTTGTGGTTCCTAGTGAGGCACTCTACCGACTGAGCTAGGGGGATTTAGATATAAACAATCCATAATTCTTAACTCTTTGCCAACCAAATTTCTCAACCACAGCTGTTCCAAATTTTCTTTGTACTTTCTACCTGTATGAATGGATATTTCAAAGTTCACTATCTATTCACCTCAGAACTCAATCTATTCAAATAATACCTGATTATTATTGTAATAGGAGTTTCTGCTCAATTAAAATGAACTAAACATCAGTTTTTGTACTTTGCTTATGGTAGGATTGTAGTGCTGGGAGAGGTGCTATGAATGGCTTAAAGTTAAAGCGAAGAGTTAAATTGAGTGATGACAGCCTTGAAGAAATCTATTTGATTCCATACACAGAAGAGGTGCCCATTGTATAATGATTTTCATTGTAGGAAATTGACATGGTGAATCAAGTTCAAATCATGGGAAAGATATTAATCCAATTATTCTCCCTCCAGCCATGGGTAATTAATAGAGCAAACCGGACTCTTTAACCTTGGTATGGCAACCAGTCTATGAGGATTATAAAGTGATGACTATCAGAAACACACACACACACACATATATATATATATATATATATATATATATATTGTGTGTGTTGTGTGTGTGTCGAGAGTAGAGGAAAATGTGGATATAACAACACAAATGACTATGTTCAATTGATATTTTGCTTTATTAATGGTTGAGGCTTCCTCAGAAGTTTCATTTACCTTTTCACTATAAAAACAGAATGTACAAGCACTTAAATCAATAAACTTCTGAGGAAGCCTCAACCAATAATGAGGCAAAATATCAATTGAACATAGTCGTTTGTGTTGTTATATCCACATTTTCTTCTACTCTCAACCACATTTTGTTGGATTTAATCAATATTTCACTCCTCATATATATATATGTATATATATATTGCTGTTTTTGTTTTGATTGATTAATTGTTTAATTTTAATAGTATTAATCTTTAATAAATAATTCTAGCTTCAAGTACTTATTCTTCATACAAATATATTACAGTTATATATGAAGTATTCCTATCTAATGCAAATAATTTTAAAAAGGTTATATGGTTTCAATTAACTAATTATAATCCTTAGTAAACAATTATAACTTCAAGTAACTATTAATAGTACAAATGCTTTGTAGTTATGCAAGAGGGGTGGGGGGTCTTGTGGCATAATGGCTAACAACAAAGTGACATAGCCAAAAAGCAAGTACATTAAAAAGTTTCTAGTACATATACAAATAGTTTTAAGTTCATTTGTTGTATAGCCAGCATCGGGTATACAATCGAGAGAGGAGATTCGGGTGATATATACATAAAAAGAGAGATTCAGACTTACTTTTTGCTTCATTTCTTCCCGCTATCTTGTGGGGCTGTTTCCTTTTCTTCTTCTTATGCAATTAATCAACTCACAAGACTATTATTTTCTTGATCAAGATTTATTTAACCCATTCTGATTCGCCACGTGGGGAGTTAACAACCTCAGCAAAGAGAGGCCAATGCTCTCTGCCCAACTTCAGGTTAAAACTAAATCTAACTAGATATGTTTTTCTCATGGTGCGTGAGATTTGGGGTCATCCAACTGAAATCTACTTGCCTACGCTTTTAACTCCAACGAACCTATTTTAAACTAACTACAGGATCTTGTCAACAACCCATGACACCACATAATATGTAACACATTCTTCATTCCATTTATTAAAAAAAAAATCAAAACACCATGCAGGTGCAATTTGAAATAAGAGTAAGTCATAAAAATAAGTCATTAATGAATAATTTGGTGAAAATTTCATTAAAATTGGACAATTCTCTGAATTTTGGTATTTGTTTTAAAATTGAAAATAAAATGCAAAAATTAACCTACTGAGATAGATAGAATGATAGATAGATAGATAGATAGATAGATATTAAGATACTGAGATAGATAGATAGATAGATATGAACAAGCTTAGATAGATAGATAGATAGATAGACAGATAGACTCATATCATAAAAATCATCCAAATAAAAAAATAGGGGATTTGTTTAATGCTTTATTAATAATATTACTATCACTACTACTACTGCAAAATATCTGAAGACCACTTGAGAAAATCATTATTATTTCAAAGAAAAAACTGACTTTTTCCTGTGGTTTTTATTGTCATGTTTTTCTTTGTTGTTAGAAGTTCAAAAAAATTGTCAAAATTTCAAGTTTTAATAATACTGTGATTGTGCAGGAAACACCTACACACACCCACACACAAACACACACGCACACACACACATGTATATTATTATATATATAAAATGTTTTGACTTGTGCCTTGAAAAAGATAAAATTCTACAGGATTGTCTATCATCAGTGCAGAGGTGATGATGTCATGGTTTGTTTTGAAAGACCAACGTCAAAAGACTAACCTGGTTATCACAATTATTTTTATATCTTTTAGAACTTGACATCCTAATATATATATATATATATATATAATATATTATATATATATTTACCAACCCCTCTGCATGAGCAGGATGCAACACAAGGTCAATCTTAAGCAAAGTTTAACAGGTTTGTATTCAGAGTTTTCCTTCTCCTAGACTGGTTGCCTTACCAAGGTTGAAGAGCCCAGTCTACTCTACCATAGCTGGAGGGAGTATAGTTGGATGCATACCTTTCCCAAAGGTATTAGCGCTATGTGAAATGCAAACAGTTTCGCCTAGGATATATATATATAATTTATATATACGGGAGGCACGTGGCATAAGGAAATGGACTAGTTGACCTGAGTTCAAATGCTGGACAAGGCTGTTTGCATTTTCATATAATGCTAATATCCTTGGGAAAGGTACAAATCCAACTATTCTCCCTCCAGCTATGGTAGGGAAGACTGGGCTCTTCAACCTTGGTTAGCCAACTTGTCTAGGAGAAGGAAAACTCTGATTTCAACCCCATTAAACTCTACTTAAGAAATTGACCTTGTGTCACATCCTGCTCATGCGGAGGGGTTGGTAAATATATTAATTCAAATGATAAAGGAAAGATGCATTGTTGTAATCTATATGATTGGAGACCATAATTTTTAAACTGACATTGGCATAAAATAACCCAATGAGGGTTGATATGCCATAAAACCAACCAACCAACCAAGCATGGTCACTTTTAAATTAAAATAAAAATAAAAAGATAAAAAAAAGATCCCATTGACCTCTTTCAGAAAATATTATTGTACTGTATATAATTGGAGACCATAATTTTAAAACTGACTTTGGCATAAAATAACCCAATGAGGTTTGACATGACATTGGCCTCTTTCGGAAATCACAGTTTTCCTTCTCTTACATTAGTTTTATGAATCCGATCTGGATAATGGTGAGTGTCATCATTCATGTCTTGGCAATTTCTTTATATTCCATGTAATCAATTTTTCCAAGACCGGTTGAAATCGTTTATCTGGACAGACCATTAAGAAAGAGCAAGGAATTTTCATTGCTCTGGACTGGCCCAGACGGCTACAAGTCAATATAGGAATTGATTTTAGAGTGCCACCATTTGGAAGTGGACATTAATGGTTTTTTAGAATTTGCACAAACTTGTCCATTGTCAAACATTACACACAAGCTATCCTTTAACAATCAACTTTGGTAGAACCCTTAAGATTTTAGAGCAACCATTTCGGTGACATATCCATAATTTATGGGACAAAGACACTGTTTGGTCTCAGGTCTGGTCACTTAGGTGCTTGATGGCTAGAAGAGTCAGAGGTAACATTGGAAAGTGATCCTCGGAAGTTTCCTAGTTTGGTAATAAACCACAAAAATCTATTGTAACTTTTTAATGTTTTGTATTTTGTTGGTGTTGGAAACCATTTCAGAACATCCAGCTTTTAATTTCTATAATTCCTTTTTTTAATTAAATTTGCCAGAAAACTAGAAATTTTACAGAAAATTAAGCTCACAGTGATACCAATCATAGGAGAAGTGTAACATAGTAGGGAGAGAGAAAGAGAGAGAGAGAGAGAGAGTGGGGGAGTCCAGGATTGTAAGAGTTATGTGTAGTTTCACATGGAAAGTTTTTAGGATAAGTCAGCACAACACCACATGGCATTCTCTTACTGGTCGAGAGATGTCGCATAGTGAAGTGAGTAAGAATGAGAATGTGCGGTCAGTTTGGAATGAAATGGTGACAAGGTGAGATGTGTCTCTCACCCAAGGCAGTTTGACATCCGGGGAAAATAAAAATATCTCATGAGAAAAAAATATGTCGCCTTGTGTTATTACTAAAAACTATAAATGGCTCAAGGCAAAATATCCTCCAGCATCTCAAATTGATTCCAGACTCAAAAAATCAAAGCTAGATTCGAGCTTCTCCAAGTAGAACAAAAATAAAGATAAGGAAACCACAGATTATTTTTACTGACACATCATCCCTCCATCTGAAATGAGAGCTGTAACTTAACAGTGAATGTTGGGGGTGCATGGTGTAATGGTTATCATTGCACAAAATGAAGTTCAAATTCTGGGTGATGCTGTTCGGATTTTATTAGCAGGATAGACTGGTCTCTTAAACCTTGGTACAGCAAAACTTTGAATTCAAAACCTTGTGCTGTTTGAAGAATCTATTGAACACTGGTGCACCATTCTCCTGTTATCAACTAACCCACATTCCATTTCTGACTTCATTTTTTTTGTTACAAATTCATTCATGATCAATTTCTCTTCTTTGCTTTGATTTTCCTATCTTTATTCTCACGATGAGTATTTGAAGTCTCATCTTTATGCTACAAAGTGAATGTCATTGGGGATGTAGCTCAGTGGTAGAGCATTTGCTTTGCATGTGAAATGTCCTGGGTTCAAATCCTGGCATCTCCATTCCCGTTTTATTGTACAATCTGCATTGAAAAAATTTTTTTAAGAAAAAAGAATGCCAAAGTGAATGTCATAAGATAAGATAATTGTAGAAGCAATACAATACTCACTGTCGCAGTGGGATTCCAACTACCATCAAATTGGCAAACAAGGCAGCAAGCAATATGTAACTCTATACAGAAACTGCATTGCTACAAGAATAATGAAGCACCATAGCCATACTAAGAGCAGCAGCCAATTAGGACTCAAGGAATGGGATCACCCAGATGCAAGTGTGGAATATTCCAAAGTGCTATAAATAACAACTTTATTGTCAAATTCAGTTAATGCTTAGTTGTTGTTGTAGTTTTTATTCAATTCAAGAGTGCACTAACTCACTCAATTCAATAATTTGGTATCTTTGTATTATTTGGACTATTGTACCCATCTTTATTGTTATTTGTACAACGTTTCGGCTGATGGGCCCTCTGGCCTGAAATAATACTAATCATTAAGCCTCATCTAAAAAATTCATATATATATATATATATATATATATATATATATATATATATATTTTATAATGTTGGCAGTGTGTCCTATTGACGGTATAAGCCAAACTGCTGGCACTAGACCTTTAAATCTTTTTATAAGCCTTTTTATTTAGTTTTGTTACTCTTTTTAATTTAATATATTTCATTACATTAAAACTTGAATACTTATGCATGTGAAAGAGCATATATTCTTGCTAATATTTTTTGTCATAATCAGGTGCCTTCATGGAACTTTGAACCCAACCATTTATTCAATCCATGGGGAAATACTATTCTAATTCCACTAACTATGACTGAGTACAAATATTAAGCTGTGTTAAAATGAAAAATCTATGTGATCACAACTGAACAGTTATATTTTTGATTTATTGTGTTATATGTAACTTAAATAAAATTAAAATAAAACTTGTAAGGGAAAAAAATTATTTTGTAAAAAGAGGGGATGTTATGTTATTGTATTGAACCCTTAAGAGTTACTGCCCTTGATCTAGGCAGACAGCTTGTGACAATAAAAATGGCTCCTTAAAACTTCACACGTCGTTCGAGTGTACTCCATTTAATTCAGATATCTAGACAACCAGGATTGAACCTGCAGCCTAGAAGTATCTGTCATTTAGAACTGACTTCATCCAACACCTATATCCACTACTGCATGTGTCCAATTGGTTTGGTTTGATTTGTTTTGTTTTACGGCATATCAACCTCAGTGGGTCATTTAATGCCGATAAAGTTTTGAAATAAATCAATTCTTAATGGATAATACAATTTTTTTATAAATACATTTTTCTATTTAACCCATAGATGGGACCCTAACAGGTACTACCACTCCGGGTCAGAGTGGACCAGGGAGCAATGGTGATGAAGGGGTGCTCCACATTCCCCAAACCTCCAAAACTGGAACCTCACCAACAGATAGTGTTTAACGTCATTCCCAGGACATGTAGACCCTCAGCCACCGCCTTCTAGTACCCATATGATAAAAAGGGGTTGGGGCTTGCCATGAGGGTTGTGTCCAATTGGACAATTCTGAGAAATAATTTTGTATCTTCATTTCTTTTTCTAATGTATAATCCATGATCAATTCATAAATTGTAACTCGTATTATTTTCTCTTCTTTGCTTTGATTTTCCTATCTTTACGACTGTTTGAAGTTTGTCTTTATGATACAAAAGAGCCAGATAAGATAATTACATAAAGTGAGAGTAATTCCAAGCAATAAAATCAGAGGAAATCAATATTTAGATGTTTATTTTTTTCATACCATTCCCAGAATGATGTAAATGAAAACGTTAAAATCTTAAATAAAACTAAATACTCATGTTTGTAATACAAATTACCTTCATCGAAAAAACTCTTTTCATCTTTTGTATACAGACATGCTTTTACATTTATGACTCTAGTATCTTTGATATATATTTTACATCTACACATATTTGATCAGCGATTATATTTGATGCCATTATAAGACATATATATATATATATATATATATATATATATATATATATATATATATATATGCATTAATACATTTTTATCTTAAAGATCTACTTTAGTACAAGGTTTCTCCTCTATGTTAAAAAAATAATATTAACAGTTTTAATATTCAAAGTTCATTTATGTACAAGATAGAGAGAGACTAAGATAGATGGAGAAATTCTGAGATAGGTGGAGAGAGAGAAAGATGGATAGATGGATAAAAAGAGAGAGAGAGAGAGAGAGAGAGAGAGAGAGAGAGAGAGAGAGAGAGATTGAAATGCCAGTGTGAATGTGGGAAGTTAGCTAGAGAAAATCATTTTTTGGCTAACCATTGAGCGAGACAGACCACAAAGTCATCTCTCAGCCAAGTAGCTAAATTCTCACACATATGTTGTTGATCTGGGATTTTAAACAAATAAACTATGAGCTCAAAACAAAGCAAAGTCTTGTGTTGTTACTAAGAACAAACAAACAACACAAGTACAGAAGATCCAGCCGTGATGAAGAAACATCTACCAGATCCAAAGATAAAAAGATTCAGTCCAAGTTAAGATGGCAGATAATTGAAGATAGTTGAGGATTGACCCATAGACAGATATAACAGCTTCATGAGGAGAGGAAAGCAAAGACAACCTGTAGACAACCATTGGTTTACAGGTATACAAGATATATATGCATTCATTTTAAGATGGCTATATAACATAACTACACAAAATTTATTTGGAAAAAATATGGATGCTGACTTCTCTTGAAGACTTCCTTTTCTGTTGCTTGAAAATCTCAGCGGATAGTTGCTTCAGGAAAGCCTCAAAATCAGAAAGTAACAAACAAACACTTCAAAGGTCCTAAGTTCTTCATTGATAACCTCCCCTTAAAAGCTGAACACCTTTGCAGCAGTTATGACTTTTAGAAGAAAAAACAACAACAACAAAAGAAAACAAAACAATTCTAGAACATCTTTTTAGAAACAATTTTTTTCAAAAATAAATTGTTTCAGTCACTTTCATCCAAAATGTTTTAGAAGTGTTTGATGGATAAATTAGTGGATAAAATGTTTGATGATACAAACAATCATATAAACAACAATATCATTAACTTAGTTGGGTGACCACTTAGGCAACATCAGGTACAGTGAGCAACCTGAGGACTTTGTGCCATATCTAAGCAAAACTTAGTAAATAACAACAACAATATCATCTATATCTATAAAAGAAACATTTTGTATGTCTGTTCATATGTCTGTATGTTTTTTGTACAATGATTGAGTGCAAATACTTTATAAAAGAAAAATAGTAGAGATCAGCAAATACCAATATTCAATAAAATCCACAACCTATTTTTATCAGAGAGGGACTTAAAAAAAATTTTTACCCCTCATTTTCCATAAGAAAAGCAAAATCAAAATATAATAAGGGTATTCATCAATGATATTTTGGTTATTTCCTATAACTCCAACCTAAAAAAGGGGAACCACTCTGAATGAATTTTATCTGCTAATTAATCTACCCATTATTTTCCTATTAAACTAACTCTAAACCCTAACCCTGTCTTCTTTTTTTCTAGTAGATCAATAAATAAATAAATAAATAATTTATAAAATTCTTTCAGAGTGGTTCCCCTTTTTTAGGTTGGAGTTAGAGGAAATAACCAATATTTAAAAAATTGATTTTTAAAAATTATCAAAATTATTAAAAATTAAAACAAATTGATAGAGGATAAAACATAATAAAAGACAAATAAAAGAAAAATACAAACAAAAAGAATAATAGAAATAAACAACTTAAAAACAAGAATACATAAAGAATAAAAGATAATAAAACAAATATAGAGAAAAAGAACTTTTCTTAATCTATATATGAATATATATAAGAGACTCATATTCAACTTTTTAAAACCCATGCAATGCCGGGTAGCTCAGCTAGTTAATAATAAGCATTTCTTCAAATTAGAAATTTCTGCTAAGTACTTAGGATGGTCAACATAGACCAAAGATCTGCTCAAATGTCAGATAAGTAATTTACAAGAGTTTTTACTCTCTTTTATTAATTAAAGCTTTATTTTATTTCTTTGTTTAATGTCATATCAACCTTTGTGGGTTATTTAATACCAAAACAATCCTTGTAAAAGAACAGTAGTACTATTTAACCCATAGCTGGAGTTATGAGGGAGTTCTTACCTTTCCAATAGGTATTTGTCGGAGTTGGGATGTGGAGATAGAATACAAAACTTTTGATTCCGACTCCAACTCTCATTTTTGGCAACTATGACTCAGATTTCTCTTTATTTAATTAAGAGATTATGGCTCACAAATAAATATAAAATCATAATTTTTTATAATCTTTTTCTAAGGAGTATGCACTGAATAACTTAACAGAGTAAACTCTGGCCAGTGTAAGTTCAACTCCTTCTAACATGGGTTACCACAGAAAACAAAAGCGTCCTTTGGAAATATCCCCACACCTCTAAAAGAAGGGTCATAAGGCAACAAAAATTGTTGGGATTTTCTGGATATAAGGAGTGTACCAGATGGCCGCTTCTACTTATAGACTCGCCGATAAGCATGTGACCAGGGAAGGCAACCTCTTATCCAATCACTGGCAGTGCTCTTCTGCTTTTGTTGTATTTATACTGGCTGATTCTAATCTTAGCTCACTGCTACTTGGATCCTCTTGGACGACGGAACGTGGTATTATATCGCGGGACTTATTCGCTTACCAAAGGATTCTCTACCACAGGACTTATTCACTTACCAAAGGATTCTCTATCACAGGACTTATTCACTTACCAAAGGATTCTATAACTCGTGACTTACTTACTTATTTACTTTAAGTTCTTTGCAACTGGCCAAGGATGGCGGCTAGATACTTAACAAAAATAGCAATCCATTCCCGGCCTTTAACCCTGTTCAGAGCCATTTTATTGTTTTTGAATTGAATGTACCAATACAAAAATGAGATGGCCCTAATCTCAAGAATTCCAAACCTGCAATATCACCTGTCTCAATAGATCAAAGGGAGAGGGCTGTAGTAGTTTGATATTACCATAAAAGTGGTCATGGAGTCTGGAGATATTTTGGGCCTTGAACATGTGATCTTGTTAAACTGATCATGAGTTAAAACTCTCAATGAGGGTAAGTAATCTAACAAATTCATAGACTATGACAAAATATCAATATCATCGGTATATTACAAAGATTCACATTACATTTGTCTCTCCATCTTATATGTACACACACACACACACACACAGATATATATATATATATATATATATATATATATACACACTCACAAACATATACACACATCTCTCTATATATACACTCACAAACATATACACACATCTCTCTATATATATATACACATCACAAACATATACACTCTCTATATATATACTTACAAACATATACACACACATATATATATATATATATTACACACTCACAAACATATATATATATATACACAGACTCACAAATGTACACTCACAAACATATATATACACTCACAAACATACGCACACACACACATATATATATATATATATATGTATACACTCACAAACATACATACACACATATATATATATATATACACTCACAAAACATACACACACACACACATATATATATATATATACACTCACAAACATATACACACACACACATATATATATATACACTCACAAACATATACACACACACATATACACTCACAAACATATACACACACACATATACACTCACAAACATACACACACACACACATATACACTCACAAACACACACACACACATATACACTCACAAACATACACACACACACACACACACACATATACACTCACAAACATACACATATATATATATTATATATATATATATACAGCAAGGTCTAAATTGACATGGTTTTGAATAGCATGATACTTGAATTTACATGGTTTATAAATAGATACAAAATGCTAAATAATGAAGATCTGATCTCAATTAAGATATTTTCAAATGTTATTTCTAAGAAGATGAAAATTAAGATGTTGATGAAAGTGAACAACAAATGCAAGAAATTACCATAAAAGAATTCAATATGATTACTAAGAATTTGATACAAAGTTTCAAGAATTTGTAAAGTTCAACCAGTTAATAATACAGGTTGCAGCAGATTGATCTCCCACATTTTAACCTGTCCCCTGTGTGGTGCAAATAGAATATAAGTGGTAACCCAGAGCTGGGGAGATAAGGGGGTTCATACCTTTCCCAAGGGTATTAATCTGAAAGTGAATGTAATACTGTAGCTGGAGTTTGAACTCGCTTACTATGATATTCAGTACTGTTTGAGTTAACAGAGAAATAATAATAAGAAACACAATGAGTATTAAGAATAGGGAAAAAGGCTTACTAAGCAATGATACAAGGTGAACAGAGTAATTAGCAATTGTTTGGTTGAATTAACAAGTCCCATGGGGTCTTGTTGTTTCTCACTATGTTTATTTAGATATTATTTATAGGAAAAACAGCCAATTCCATTCTCATTATTTAGGTACTATATGACAAGCATGTTAGACCCTATACTATAAAGACTCCTCTTTATCATAAAAACTTGTGACTTAATTAAGTTAAGATCTCAATCAAAATCTTATAAATTATTATTTAGCTCTGAATTTAGTCCATTGGTAAACATTTAACCAAATTATAGAATACTTTTATAATAAAATAAAATATGATGAATTATGTGCAGCAATGTTCTTTTAGTGTTTATTCTTTTATAAATCATATTTTTCTTTGGCATAATAAGGTTGGAAACTGAATTGTTTTTAGTAAACTTATTAGCATAAGCATATCTGAAGCTCGCACATACCTCAAGTTTTAGCTCTCAACACAAAGCAAATAATCAATCAAGTGACAGCTCCCAACTCAGAAAACTCTGGGCCACTTGTAAGTCAAGGTACAACTATATATATATATATATATATATATATATATATGTATATATATATATCAGACTGAGACATTGATAGAAAGCACTAAAGCTTGTCCCTTATTTACCTGATTCCAGCAGGGTTTCCACAGATAAATAAAGTTTAAGGACATTTTGATCAATCTTGTTTACACATCTTGAAACCCCATTAATAAATTAGAACCTTTTATATGAGTTGCTAAGTGCTTCCCTGGGCTTAATCATTCGGTGGCATAGAAATATGAACCCTTTGAGGTCAAATGCAGGTAGGAACCATCAATTTTGTGTACAAACTTTGATGAAACCATGAGATTCAAAGAAAAAAAAAAGGAAATAAACAAACAAAAAAGATTCTGATATTTTGCCAGATTTACAGAAAAATAACTCATCTTTTTCTTTGAAAATAAATTGATTCTATGTAAGATAGAAATGTTTTTGACATTAAAAAACAAATCTGCTCTAAAACCAACCCTAACCCTTAATTCTATAAAATTGGCAAAAACAAAATAAATAATAAAGAAAAAAAAAGGAATTAGAAAAATTTAGTCTTTGACTTTAGCAGACAAAAGAAAAAGTGTACTTCTCTCTTTTCATGATTAGACATTATTTTTTGGAGAAAAATTTAAAAAAAATTTTTTATCATGGTAAGTCTTGAGTAAATATACGTGGAATATGATAAAACATAATTTGTTTTGTGACCAATATTATAAAAAATGCCTAAGTAAAAGATAAAAAAAATGTAATTAGCTCAAAAATGTAAAACTATTTGAAAATATAGGAATGACAGTCATCCCTATAATTGTTGGACAACTAGAAGCCGACGAAAACATAATTTTAAATAGATTGATTGATTGATTTTAATGGCATGTTAACCAGTATATATATTTACCAACCCCTCCGCATGAGCAGGATGTGACACAAGGTCAATTTCTTAAGCGGAGTTCAACAGGTTTGAATTCAGAGTTTTCCTTCTCCTAGACTGGTTGCCTAACCAAGGTTAAAGAGTCCAATCTGCCCTACTATTTATCCATAGCTGGAGGGAGATTAGGATTCATACCTTTCCCAAGGGTATTAGCGCTAAGTGAAATACAATTACCATGTCTAGGATTTGAACTCGGGGCGACGAGTCCGTTTCCCATGACTTTAACCATTACACCACGCGCTTCCTATGTTAACCAGTATAGGGTTGTTTTATGCTGAGAAGTTAGGGAATTGTATTCCTTTTTACACTTTTTGTCTTATTTATTGAGGTTGTTTTTTTGTTGAACACGGTCCCATAGAACTTTCAGATGTATTTTGCCCATAGATGGCATTCTAACAAGTACTACCACTAGTTTTGCTCATTTCTTGTTGCTTTTTTTTACCTCAACTCTCCTAAGTTCTTCTGTGTTGGAATAAAGAACAACAGTGACACATATATGTGCACATATTAGTTTATTTGTGATGACTTTTTTACCCGCTCACAGCTAATCGTGATTGAAGCATGATTAGAATATTTGCTAACTTTTATCTCACTTCTTTGTGTTGTGTAATCCTGTGACTTTTTAATCCAAACAAAGCCACATTCTCAAATGACTCTGTGGTCCTTACACATCTATTAAACTTATATGACTCAATGGTTTTTCTTGCGGCCATTTTAAAGTAAGTACACTATATGCCAATAATAGATTCTGCCAATCTATTTAAGAATATATATTTAATATTTAATTCAATCTATTTAACAATATGTAAATAAGAAGAAAATTGAAAAACAAATGGAAAGTATTTTTGACATTTTGCCATACATCTTGCCATGTAGAAGTGCCTAAAGAAGGCCGAAGGGTATATCGGACGAAACATTGTACAAATAACAATGAAGATGGGGACAATAGTCCGAATAACGCAGATAATACTAATCTTGCCATAAGATCAATTCAAGTCTTAATCTCTTATCTTGAATAGAAGGATACTTCAAAATAGTACATAAATTGGACCATTTGACCTTTAGGTACCCCTTTTGCGATCTGGATTCATAAGGACATTTTTTCATTTACACCGCCAAAATCCGGTTGTTGGTTAGGGTTAGGGTTAGGGGTTAGTTTTATAATTAAAAAAACCCTCTAAAAATCGTCTGTTAACAAACAACCGGATTTTGACGGTGTAAATGAAAAACATGTCCTTATGAATCAAGATCGCAAAAGGGGTGCCTAAAGGTCATATGGTCTAATAAAATAAATTTAGCAAATATTTAAGGCATATATAAATAAAAACCTAAAGTATATATACATTCACAAAACCCTCTGCAGGAATAGTATGTGATACATGGTCAATTTCTTCAGCAGAGTTTAACAGATTTGAATTTAGAGCTTTCCTTCTCCTAGACTGGTTGGCCAACCAAGTTTAAATAGCCTAGTCCACCCTACTATTTATCCATAGTTGAAGGAAGAATAATAAGATGCTTACCTTTCCCCAAATGCATTAACACTATATGAAATGCAACCAGCCTCATCCAGAATTTGAGATTGGGTTGCCATGTCCATTTCCTATGACAATAACCATTACACAACCTGCACCTCCACTATAATACCATAAATCAAAGTAGAGCTTCAAGCACTGAATAGACTTTGTCTATAGCAATCTGTGCACAAGATGTGCAGTCTATATGTTTTTTCTTTTTGCAAAGATTCAGAAAATTTCTATGACTTGTATAAAAATTACGAATCATATTAATTGCAGTAACAGTACAAAGGACCTTTATAATTTGATACATGGTATTTTATAATTTGATCTGATTTTTGCTGGGTAAAAATTTTAAAGATCTAATCAGCGCAATCAGTTTTCTGTCAAAACTGTTCACTTTCAATTTCCCATTGGAATTATGATTGCAGTAAAAGTAAACATAATTACGAAAGATTTTGATGGCACATTTATAACAAGAAATGCAAGATAAGTAAATTTAATTAGTTGGTATTACTTTTGCTAATACATTGATTTTTTTTCTAAATTTTTATTTTGCTTGTCTTATCTTTGAATATTTACTGGAGTAATTGCTGTAGTTTATCTTATTCATTTTGTAATAGTTGTGTGGTTAGAATCTTTAAATTAAGGTCATAGTTTTAATGGCATAATGATTTTACGTCAGAATTCAGCCTAAATGTAATAAATATAAACTGGAAGTGGTTTATAGCAAAGGTATTTGTTTTGAGACTATTCAAAATGGTGGAAAAGCAAAAAGAGTACTCTAAGTTTGGTGGGTACTCTACCAACTGAAAGGAATCACAAGATTCTGGGTTCAATACTTGTCCCTGGCAAGTCAGTGTATGAGTAGCACAGCTTGGGTAATTTGATCTGTGCAGTAAAGTAATAGTAAAAACATGAGGAATGCCAGTGGGTATAACAGATGAAACAATATAATAAAGACAGCAGAGAGAATGAAAGTAGGTTTTATGTCAGAATTCAGCCTAAATGTAATAAATATCAACTCTGCATTTTTGGAAGTGGTTTATAGCAAAATTATTTGTTTTGAGACTATTCAAAATAGTGGAAAAGCAAAAAGACCTAAAGTGGCTGAATTCTGATTTAGGTCAGAAAATTGAAATGGAAAGTTTTTTGGTGGTACCCAATGACATTTTAACTACAGTTTATGAATTAACATTTTGCGAATTGGGTTATGGTTTTAGGCGATTAAGGTTGTTTTTTATTACGTATTGCTTAAAAAAATAAACAACAAAAAACCCAAATTACTATACATTTAATTTACCATTGAATCTATTATTGAGACAATTGTTTGTGTTTGTATTGCAATGTATAATTTCAATTAAACTTAGTTTAAAAAAATATTTTTCAACATTAAATGTATAGTAATTTGTTTTTTTTGTCGTTTATTTCTTTTAAGCAATACGTAATTTAAAACAACCTTAATCCCCTAAAACCATAACCCAATTCGCAAAATGTTAATTCATAGACTGTGGTTAAACTGTCATTGGGTACCACCCAAAAACTTTATGTTTTAATTTGCCGACCTAAATCAGAAGTCAGCCCCTAAAGTGTATATACATTCACCAAATCCTGTGCATGAATAGTATGTGATACATGGTCAATTTCTTCAGCAGAGTTTAAGAGATTTGAATTGAGATCTTTCCTTCTCCTTGACTGGTTGGCTAACCATGGTTAAATAGCCTAGTTCACCTTAGAGTACTCTTGGTTTGGTGGGTACTCTACCAACTGAAAGGAATCACAAGATTATGAGTTCAATACTAGTCCCCGACAAGTCAGTGTATGAGTAGCACAGCTTGATTAATCTGATATGTGCAGTAAAGTGGTGAGCTGATGTAGGTGTTGCGTTCCACCTAAGCAAAAAATATCTCCTTGGTCTAGCACTAGCAAAAAGGGGATAGACTCCCTTGCTGTCTAGCTGATACTGACAATAGGTCACTCAATGTATATTAGTAAGAACCAGAGAGTAAAACAAATGAAACATTGTAATAGAGATAATAAAGAGACGGAAACTGGTCTGAAAGAATCAATGTATAATAGTAACCCTATTATGTCTGCTATGAAAGAAATATCAGATGATATAAGCACAGACACAATAAAAGATAATTGTCTTTAAATTACAGAACATTATTAATCATTTCTTTGTGGAAAACTGGAAATGACAACTAATCTAAGTTATGTGTCTGCAAAAAAATTTCTTTTGGAACATTATCTGCATTTTTTAAATAGCTTAAACATCAGGAATCGGTAAACCAAAACCAAAAAGCCAAAAAAAACCCAAAAAAAACCAAACAAACAAATCTAGCATTCTCAGAAACATTGGACTGACGATAGAAGATTCTATTCCTTAATGTCTAGTGCCAATAAGAAAGTGGTTTGTTGATCCAATTCTTCACTTGATAGCAACTAAGTCAGAAGTACTATTCCAATTAGTTATCAAAAGATGGATTTAAATTTTATGGTGCTTTATATAATGCTATCTTGGTAATCTTGTTTACTGATGCACATTATTCATGTATATATATATATATATTGTTACTTTTATGTGTATGTGTATGTATATATCTCGGGATATTTATATCATATAGAAATGCATTCAAACATAGATGCACACGCCTACATAAGAACATTTGTCAAAAAATATACATACAAAAATATACATATATGTATCAAGATACTATTTCTCTGAATGTTTGAGATGAGGCTTGATGATTAGTATTATCAGCGTTATTCAGACTATTGTCCTCATATTCATCGTTATCTGTACAACGTTTAGGCAGATGTGCCCTCCGGCCTTCTTCAGGTATCTATCAGGTATTCTTAGAACTGTCTTAACCTAACTCCTTTGTCCAATTGGACACATGACCTAGTGGATAAAGGAGTTAGGTTAAGACAGTTCTAAGTGACAGTTATTTTTGGACTGCAGGTTCAATCCTGGTCAAGGACAGCAGTAACATAGAATAATAATTAACACAGCTTAATGCCTCTACCCCAGCTATGGTTAGCGGAATGAGAACAGGATACCCCTGTGGACTGAATAAAGGGTTGGGTTCAAAGTTCTGTGATGGCTGCCAATTATGACAAGAAGGTTCCCAATTATGACCAGAAGGTTTCCGAGTTCAAAAAGAAGGTTCCTGAGTCAAAAAAGAAGGTTTCTGAATCTGTGAAGGTTCCCGAGTCTGACAAGAAATACCTGAAGAAGGCCAGAGGGCACATCGGCCAAAACGTTGTACAGATAACAATGAAGATGAGGACAATAGTCTGAATAACGCAGATAATACTATGTATCAAGATGTGATATAAATCCAAAAGGCTTTATCAATTCATTTAGATTTTCCCACAAACATGCATGTGTGTATATTTTATATATACAGGGTGCAATGGGTTAATTTTCATTATTTTGAATTATCAATTTTGTGCATGCACTTTGTTTTTAGGTGTGTTTCAAGCAACTCCATATTTTTCTCTGGAGAACATGTATTATGGATATCTTTCTGTTCTTTAATGTATCTAATTTTGTTTTGTAAAAAAAAAAAAAATGTACCCTCTGGGCGAAGTATTTAAGTTTTAATATAATTAGATATTATATCTAATTAGAAAAATTAATATAATTAAATACGAACACAAAAAAGATTACATTTATTTTTACTTTATTCTAATTGATTTCCATATAGAATTATGCAGAGGATTGCTTCCGATATGTTTGAGAATAAAACAATAATATTAGAAATCAGTAACGCCAAGTAATTATTTATCAAACAGCAGTTTACAGTGTGAACAGGAGCATATTGATACCAAAAAATTAATTTTAATAAATGTGTGCTTAATATTATTAATTTCTAATTGTTTGGATTTATCTTAATGAATATGAGCCAAAATCTCTGGGATAAATCTTAAAAGAAATCCATTAACAATAAAAAAAAATAACTGTAATTTTATTCTTTACTTCCTATTTTAACTGAATAGTTAAATTAGGAAAATTTAGCAATGAAAGACAGGAGTGATGGAAGACTAAGTTTCAGTTGTTTTCTTTTTCGATGATAACCCTATGTTTCAAATCTTTTTATCTGCATTCTTATTTAGTTTCATTAGCCTTTCTAATTTAATATATTTTATTATATTAAAATTTAAATACCTGTACCCAGAGTGTGCAACTATTTGCTAGTACATATAATACAGTTAAGTTATTATTCTATTATTCTCATTATGTACATGTGACATTACAAGAAGAATGAATTGTGTGTGTCAGACTCAACATGAAAGAAGTTGCTTATATCGTCAATGTGTTTGTCGGATCAGTCAAAGGCAATCCTCAGATCCATTCTGAAAACGTAAGTGAGGCTCTTTAAGTTATGCCTGCAACAATTGACAATCCACTCCCACACTAATTGCCGGATTTTGCTCCCAGTGACCTCTTCCTCTTTTTTTTCAATGATCCAGGAGGCCCCTCTTTTGACACAATGGAGGAGATCCTGCATGAATTGCATGTGGTACTTGACACACTTAAAGAGCAGGAGTTTTTAAGGAGCGCCGCAAGCGTGGCACAAGTGCTTAGAGTGGTCAGAGTCAAATTTAGATAAAGTGGGAATAAAACTTTTTTTTCCCGGAAAATCTTTTTTTGACTGTTCTAACATTTATGTTGGTTTTTCAAGTAAATTAGAAAATCCTGCTGCAAAAGAGTTAAAATAAATAATATGGGTAAATAGCAGGGCAGACTGGGCTCTTTACCTCTTAAGGTCCTATACCACCTCATTCCACCTGGCCGGAAGTCACATTCATTTTTTTAATCTACTCCAAATGATAACCTTTGTTTAAATGTAATATTAAACATATTTAGAAGTCTTTGATTTAAGGGAAATAACAGGTAACTTTAAATGAAAAGGCGATTTTTAGCCATTTTTTGATAAATCCTTATATGAATGGGGCTCTGGACTTAGAAGATTCTCAACAGGATATTAAGTGTTAACCAAGGCTAGGTAACCAGTCTAGGAGAAGGAAAACTCTGAATTCAAACCTGTTAAACTCTGCTGTTGCAACACCCTCTGGTTAAAAATGAGACCGTCCAAATTGTCCATGATGAAATGCAAAAATATAATACTGACTATCTGGTGCTGCTTATCTGTTGAATTCTTATTTCTTATGAGTGTCATCACCTCAGGTAAATAATGGACTATTCTGTTTTTTTTTATAAAGAAAGAAAGGACATGCTATGCATAAAAACTATAAGGGGGAAAGATTCAGAGAGATGGTGAGAACGCAAATCAATAACACTAATCTTTTTCAATTGAAAAAGGAAAAAAATAAAAAAAGAATGAGAGAGAGTTCAATCAAGATTATTATACATTTTACATATTGATTTAAAATGCAATAGCTCTTAAGTAAACATATCAAACGTAATAATTAGATTATCATACTGTGGTATATCCACAGGTCCTGAAAGTATATATATATTGTATGATTCCAAATTAAAACATTTCTTGAAAAAAAAAGCCATAATGAAGTGTGGATCTTATTGCTAGTGTATGTGTGTGTGTGTGTATATATATATATATATATTGGTCCATTGATCACATAGGCTAATAATTGACAATCAATCAAGTGCAGTCACTGTTTCTATGCAAACCCAACCTAGATATCTATATTCCATCACCAATATTGAGCACTCTTTATTTAAAACATAGCAAAGTACATAATTAATAATATATATATACTCAATTGAACCTAATAAAATGAGACAAGTTGAATACTAGTTCACCTGAGGATCAACAACATGAGTTTCTATTTTTTTTTGTTATCATATCATTTTATAGACTAAATATATTGTCTATGTATATATACTTAATAACAGCAATTTCTCAAAGATACTGTCTAAATATATTTGTGTATACACATATGTAACTATATATATATATATATATATATATATATATATATACATAGATACTTATTTATTCTTGAGAATAGCAGATTCTAATATATATATATATTAGAACCTGGAATTCTCAAGAACATATGCATATATATACATCTTGTGTGCACATGTATATATATGCACATATGGAGATTTTATATGTGTTTATATATATATATATATATATATATATATATATATATACTTGAGAATGTCAGGTTCTAAAAGATATTAAAGTGACTGTGATAGGCAAGTTAGTCTCTTGACATGTTTGGGCCATTTTTGATAACAAAATAAAGGAAAATATATAGAAAATGTTTTGCAAAAAAAGATTTGATTTGTGTTTTCGATGCAGCCTCTTCTGATATCGCAAAGAAGAAGAAGAGAGATTTGATCAATTCAATGTCTGAAAGAAAAAACAAAAACAAAAACAAAAAAACAACAAATAAACTTTAAAATCTGCAAATGGCAAGTCCACCAAATAGTAATTTGCATAAAATATTCTTCAATTGTTTAGCTTGTTGAATAGAGTTGTTTATTTCCATTTGTCAGATCTTTCTGTCTATATAAAGTTAATGAGTAGAGAAGAGACAAGACTGATTATAAGAAAAAAAAGTGTCTGTGTTTGTATTGACACACACACACATATATATATAGATATAGATATGTTGTATGTACTGTCTGTGTATATATAAGTTGTGAGTAAAATAAAGATTATTATTTATATTTGTGATGTCTTTGTCTGTATATGTTCAGAGAATAGAAAACCACTGGTTGTAAGTCAATGTGTGTGCATATTTATATATATATATATATATATATATATATATACAGTCTGTATATATATGTATATATATATATATATATACAGTCTGTATATATATGTATATATATATATACACATATATACACAGTGTGTGTGTATATATATATATATACACACACACATACAGTGTATACATATATATACACATATATACAGTGTGTGTATATATATGTGTATATACATATATACACATACAGTGTATACATATATATATATATATATATATACACATATATACAGTGTGTGTATATATATGTATATATATATATATACATATATACACATACAGTGTACACATATATACAGTGTGTGTATATATATGTATATATATATATACATATATACACATACAGTGTATACATATATATAAATACTGTAAACACACTCATATATATATATATATATATATATATATAATTTATGGAATTAGCCCATGTAGATAATATTCACCTTGTTTTATTTCAGCAGTAAAACATTGTGTTATTAATAATGCTTTCCTCAGTGTGGCTGGGAAAAATACTCTCAATTTAAATAATCTTATTTAGATTAAGGAATATTTTATGAAGCTAGAATGTTCACCTATTAAATAAAAGATGGTTTGCATATCATTTGTTATTAGGTTATTTACTGCCAAATAAAAAAAAAAATAAGTGTTAATTTTTGCCACCGATAGTATAAATTATGATCAATAAATATTGAAATTGAAGATTCAATTTTTCTAAAAAGAATTAAATGAAAACGTTTGCATAGATGAGTAACTTTTATAATAAAATGATTTACTGTACCTTTGACACAACAGATATTTTGGTTGTTTAAACTAGTAAAGCAAATTCTCTAATTAGACTACATTGCATGTTCATATGTGGGAATTTCAAAACTTTATCAGCATTAAATGACCCATTGAGGTTGATATGCCATAAAAGAAAAACAAATCAAACCAAACCAAAAAAACAAATTAATAAGGAGGAGGTAGCTCACTAGCAACAGACACTAACATGAATTTCCTTGATAGTCATCACTTTTGGCAAGTCCTCTAGTCAGCAACCAGTGTCTGTACAGAGCTGATGACTGTAAGTTTTTGATGGTTGGCCTATACTGTTGGGTCGATGTGTAGGAGACAATAGGAGAATGAGTTTGTTCTTACTTCTCCAGCCGCGTCCAGTATTTCTTATTTGGACAGTTAGATTGGAGGCAAGTGGCCGTACAGCTGCTGTTTTGTTGGATGCTATTTCCAGGATTTGTTCACACAGCATCCTTGTGTGAAGAAATGCATAATATGTCAGTACAGCAACCACCAAAATACTATCAACCATAGCAGGTACACTACTGACCAAAAGTTTGGGACCACATTTATGTTTTCTTCTAAACTTTTCTGAACTGTAAACCAGTTCAAAAAAGCTATCAGGTTGTAACAAAATTTATAAAGGTCCTGTAAATGAATTTATAATTGTTGCATAGGGCTAAATTCAGGTTGTAGTAGTAGTTGTTAGTAGTAGTAGTTGTCCTTAGTTCAGAAACAACATACGCAAGTCGTATAGTCACAAAGGGGTTGTTTATTCCTTTCGAGGCTCATGGGTTCTTTTTGAGAGAGAGAGAGAGAGAGAGAGAGGGGGTAAGGTCAAATTATTCTATTGTAAATCATGTTCAGTACTACTATGCAAAACCCATACAGGGGAACCCGAGAGGCCCTGTCTGCCTCTTAAGAAGGCCCAGCTGAAAAAGAATGGTATAACCTCCCACTACCAATGGTTATTACCTCCCACTTCTAATTCCTTGCTACTACTCGTTCTCGGTAAAAATGAGACACAAAACCATACCATCGTTTCTTACCTGAGGATGGCAAATTGTATTGCCGAAAGCGCTTGTTTTGAAACCTTTGGTGGACTGTTATACCAGTTACACCCCGATACCAGAAAGATTGCCCAAAAATTGGAACGGATCAACGAAAAACTTGTCTGACAGGAATTGTCTGTACAGTTCAACAAAACTTATATATATATATATATATATATATAAGAATTTGCATCTACACAATAGGTGGATATATTTATCCAAATATGCAAAAATACTGTTTCTTATGAAATTAGAAAAAATAATTCAGGATTGTCTCAACTTCTGGTCAGTAGTGAAGCTTCCATTGCTTTGGTCATGTTATATATGCACTGCAGTGTAACACATACCAAAGTATTGCAAAACTTTTGGCTCACCCAAGAGTATTGATCATATAAATAGAAGTCTCCCCAGAAAGTTTTTACAAAGATCAGTTGGTTAATACCAATTTTATTTGTCAAAACATTGACTTGTAAAAGAAAATCTGACATGTATACCAATTTAGAGACTTGTTTGAAAACTCAGGGAGACATTTTTTTCCTAATTGTGAGTGAATACCCCATGCACTTTTCAGTGAAAGCGAATTTGAACACAATTCTATTTCAGACTTGGGAGGACAGGGGAATAAAAAGAAAGAGTGAAACTTTCCTGCTCTCTGATCAGACTCAACAATGATGTTCATGGAACTGTAATATCTCAGTGATCAGAAAGACATGCCTGTCTATAGATACTGGCAGGTCTGGAACTTCAACGGGCAAGAAGACTCCAACTGCCAATGGCCGTCAGCACCAAATAAAAGAAGAACCATTTCTTAAAAGACAGACTACACAAAAGATGCCCGAGTGACTGGATGGATAAGGCAGGTCAGGGGAGAGAGAGAGGGAGAGAGAGAGAGAAAAAGATAGAGAGAGAAAGAGAAAGAACACGAAAGAGAGAGAGAGAGCACAAGAGAGAGAGAGAGAGAGAGAGAGAGAGAGAGCGCAAGAAAGGAGAGAACAAGAGAGAGCACAAGAGAGAAAGAGAGACAAGAGAGAAAGAAAGCACAAGAGAGAAAGAAAGAGAGCAAGAGCGAGAGAGAGAGAGGGCAGAGAGAGAGAGAGAGAGCAAGAGAAGAGAGAGCACAAGAGGCAAGAGAGGAGAGAGGGCACACGAGAGAAAGAGAGAGGGCACAAGAGAGAGAGTGAGAGAAAGAGAGAGAGCAAGAGTGAGAGAAAGAGAGAGAGCAAGACAAGAGAAAAAGATAGAGAGAGATAGAGAGAGAAAGAGAGAGAGCAAGAAAGAAGGAGAGAACAAGTGAGAGAAAGAGAGAGAGAGCACAAGAGAGAAAGAGAGAGAGCACAAGAGAGAAAAGAGAGAGCACAAGAGAGAAAGAGAGAGCAAGAACAAGAGAGATAGAGATAGAGAGGAGCAAGAAGAAGTGAGTGAGAGAGGAGCAAGAAAAGTGAGAGAGAGAGAGAGAGAAAGAAAGAGAGAAGAGAAAGAAAGTGAGAGAGAGAGAGAGAGAAAGAAAGTGAGTGAGAGTGAAAGAAAGAGAGAGAGAGAGTGAGCAAGAAGAAGTGAGTGAGAGAGAGAGAGTAAGTTTCAGATAAATGATAGCTATAGTACTTGTGGCGGTAGGACTGTGTTCAGGTGTGGTGTCTTTGGTCGAAAAATTTTTACCATCCTAATAGGAAAACAGTATTAAAAGCACTTAGACTTGAGAGAGAGAGAATACTTAAAATCAGTGTGTGACCAGGATTTTTTGGTCTAATGACATTAGTATTTCAAGTGTAGCTGCTTTTATCTTGCTATTTACCATTTTAACTTAAAGTGGTGGCATTGGTGGTATAGAGGGTGACTTTCATAATGTGTGAGCAGACATTTTCGTTTTCAGGTTGAAAACTCTCAAGTGAAAAATGGATAAAGTTGAAGGAATTAATGACACCAAATCATAATAAGACCTCATGAGAAATCAACAACAGAATCTTATTAGTATATATGTATTAATCTATTAATAATGGAGATTGTCTGTATTTCTGTCTGTAACAAAAACTACGTCATAGCTCTATGTCACAGCTTATGTCTCACAATATTTTTATGCTATATACACCCAAAATTTGAGTAAGCAATTTATAAAAATTTTTTTTTTACTCTTGTCCCTTTTTTTTTTTACAGTAACAAGAAGTTAACTAAAAAGTTTACAAATAAATAAATACCTACGATTTTGTGTAAAATTGATGTGGAAAATATTCAAAATAATTGTTTGATTATTACATGCAGGCAACATTTTTTTTTGAGAGGGACAAGGGGTCAGTTTTCATTTCAAATTGTTTTATTTTTTTTACTCCTTTAATAAATATGAGGATTTGTCTTACTTATGATACAAACCCTCTGACATTGAAATTTTAACTTCCACCCTCTCAGGCAATGTTTTTCAAAAATTAATTTTTACGACGCCCGGAGGGTGTTTTCTGTTGCTAGTATTAATAATGGAGATTCACTTCCAGTTTTTGTCTGTAACAAGAAGTAATAAAACCCAAGTATCTTTGGTTCAGTAGAAAATTAACTTTTTATGAGATATTGTTTGACATGAACTTATTTATGGGCAATACTATATATATATATATACATATATCAGTGGTGATTCTAGGTCATCAATGTTTGTCAGGCTCATTACAATCTTTAACAAATTATACCAGGGTTTCACAATGGGACCATGTTGCTCCTTTGGGAGGTGATGAGATTGAAGGGGGGCCACAAGGCCAAATTTGAAAATAGGAGGACACAAGGGGCCAACAATAGGTCACAGAAAATTTAGGACCCCCAATATGTATATATAGAGTATTTTGTTATTAATAATTATTATCTAGAATAAAATATCAAACTTATTGTTTAGTCAAAATGGCTTAGATTTATTTAATAAATATTTTTATAGAAACTGTGATTCAGCAGTGAACTATAAATTCTTTATATAAAATGTGATTCAGCAGTAAACTATAGATTCTTTATATAAAATGTGATTCAGCATTGAACTATAGATTCTTTATATAAAATGTGGCTCAGCAGTTAACTATAAATGTTTTATATAAAATGTGGCCCAGCATTGAACTATAACTTCTTTATATGAAATGTGGCTCAGCAGTGAACTATAAATGTTTTATATAAAATGTGGCTCAGCAGTGTACAATAAATGTTTTATATAAAATGTAACTCTGCATTGAACTATAAATTCTTTATATAAAATGTGACTGAGCAGTGAACAATAAATGTTTTATATAAAATGTGACTGAGCAGTGAACAATAAATTCTTTATATAAAATGTGACTGAGCAGTGAACAATAAATTCTTTATATAAAATGTGACTGAGCAGTGAACTATAAATTCTTTAATAAAATGTGACTGAGCAGTGAACAATAAATTCTTTATATAAAATGTGGCTCAGCAGTGAACAATACATTCTTTATATAAAATGTGGCTCAGCAGTTAACCATAAATTCTTTATATGAAATGTGACTGAGCAGTGAACAATAAATGTTTTATATAAAATGTGACTGAGCAGTGAACAATAAAATTCTTTATATAAAATGTGGCTCAGCAGTGAACAATACATTCTTTATATAAAATGTGGCTCAGCAGTTAACCATAAATTCTTTATATGAAATGTGACTGAGCAGTGAACAATAAATGTTTTATATAAAATGTGACTCAGCAGTAAACTTCATGTTCGTCAAAGGGCAGCCTTTAAGTGAGATAAATAGAGGCAAATTTATTCAAGATTTAGTATACTTTCTTATTGAAAGGTTAACTCAACATATCGTATCCCGGT
>CM042142.1:43773382-43817816 GCA_023376005.1 Doryteuthis pealeii
CCAGGAGAGAGATGCGCTTATGGTGATCATCAGGCATGAGGCTCTTGTATTATTCAGATCCATAATCGCACATTATAATTCTCTATTCTAGCTTATTTTGCTTGGTTATACTGTAATTGGTTGTCTGATGAAACTGAGCTAATTTATTGTTCCAGTGAAATAGATTTATAATAGCTAAATAGGATTTGTTAAGTTTTTCTTTCTTATTAAAGTGTAAATATTGCTCTGCATATAATTAATTTATTAATTATCTTACAAATTGAGCTCTGCTTGGGGAATTTTAACTAATGCCCTTGTATAAATATAGGTGTGCACTCAGCATCGCATGCATTGTGGATGTACAGAGGATATTGATGATCCCAATAGAATTATCGCCCAACTTATCAAGTCAATTGATAGCTTTTACCTTATATATATATATGTATAAAGTAAAGTAAAGTCGTCGGGTTGGCCTAAAGTCGGTATCAGGCCAAATCATGAGGAAGTCTATCTCCTTCTCAGCTAGCGACTTGGAACCAAAGGAGATTTTTTAGCATCTGAGGTGGAGCACGCACACCTAACGCATCAGCTCCTTTTTACGGCACATTATCCCTGTGCTATCTCAGGACGGCTGAGTTGGCGAGGGCGCAAATATCGACCGCAGGAACCTCATGGGTTTCTAGCCGAAGCGTCTGAGCAACTGAGCTAAACGCGCGGCCCTACCAATATTATATATATATATTATAATATATTATATAGTACATATATATAATTTACGCAAACCCCTTAGCAAGTGCGAATTTTAACAGGTTTGAAAATTCAATGTGTTTTCCCTTCTCTATAGACTGGTTGCCTTAAACAAGGTTATAGAGTGGGCAGTTTTACTATTTACCGCATAACTGGAAACGAGAGTAAGTTGGATTCTACCTTTACTGAGAGTATTAATGGTATATGAAATGCAAACAGCCTCATTCAGGATTTGAACTAATCTCATTGTGTCCATTTCATACAATGGTCACGCATTACACTACACCCTTGAAAGCATATATATTATTATATTAATATATATATATATATATTATAAATATATATAATATATATTATTATATATATATATATTTTAACTGTATGAATTATCAGAAATAAATGAATATAACAACAATGTGTATGAGAGTTCATCGAACTAATTGATAACATTATCTAACATGAATCAGAAAATATAAATGATGTGTGTGTGTGTATATATATATATATATATATATATTATATCTATAGTATTTATATATATATATCTAGACTTTTTGAGCTGTAAGAGACACCCTATTTAAATAATGTGGGTAGAATTTTTGATTATTCTCCTTAATATCTGATGACGGTCCTCCGGTATCACATAATTAAAACCAATTTTACTGACATCTTTTATTGCAATCAGACTATAGCAGATATTCACTAAGCCTACTAAAATACGAATAAGAAAAAAAAAGATTGATAAAATGATGTAAGTAAAGATAACAATCTACGTATCATATAATATTATAATATATATATATATATATATATATATATATATGTAGTATTGGGGGCCAGTGTGAGTTGCAATTATTAATACTTATATGTACCTTCATTTAAATCATTTATGTTCACGAGAAATTACTTACAGAAACCTCGGGTATAATTTAACCTTTAATTTACTTTTTTATTGCATTCAAAGACGTACATTCCCGAGGGTAGAGATTGATTATTTGAATTCTGTGGCAACAAACAAAGTTTTTGAAAGGTTGCTGAGGATTTTGAAAAATTGATGAAAATTAAAGTCAATAAACGAGTAATTATTCTGACATGACAAGATTTCTTTGACGTTGCGTACATTGGCCATGTTATCTATCTGAATTACTAGCGCTCCCTTCCGCTGCGTTAGTCATAGGTGGTGGAAGCAATCTGTTAGTCTTTTATGATGTATTGCTTCTAAATTTGAACACAGGCCTGGGCAAGTACGCAATAGTCCAAGGAAAGAGGCAAGTTTGGTTGGTTTTAATGGCATATCAAGCTCTTGTCGGATTATTTAATGCTGAACGTCAGACGCGTTTTTCAAAGAAGCAGTTTTGTTTCTAAAACGCTGAACACAAGGCTAGGAGAGCCAATAGTCCAAGGGAATGAGCAAGTTTGGTTGGTTTTATGGCATATCAAACCATATCGGGTTATTTAATGCTGAAGTCAGTCTTTTACAAGCAATATTGGTTCTTACATCTGAACACCAGGCCTGGCAAGGACCAATAGTTCAAGAAAGATAAGTTTGGGTTGGTTTTCATTGTATATCAACCCTTGTTGGTTTGACTGGTTTGGTTTGGTTTTACGGCGATATCAACCTCCCAGTGGGTCATTTACTGCAGATAAAGTTTTGAAATAAAAATGCAATTCTAATGGATAATACAATTTTGTTTATAAACCTCATGTTTTTCTATTTAACCGCATAGATGGCCACGGCCTTGTTGGGTTATTTAATTCTGAGTCTAGCCTTATTTCAAGCAATTAGTTTAGCTGCAGCAGATAGCAGCATCCGAAAAGGAGCAGCAATGTTCTGGTATGGTACTGACCCTTTGCGCAACTTAGCAGGCATGTAGTAACATAGCTTGGATCTATTTCTGTACAAAGTGAGGAGCTAATGGTAGGGTGTGATGTCTACTTGGCAGATGTAAAATAATCTCTCTGGTCTAGGTTGCTAGTGAAAAGGGAATAGACTCCCTCTACTGTCTGGCTGATACTAACAATAAGCCACTCTGCTACTTTTTTTTTTATATAATTTTCAAGTAATCTAATGATCTTGAATGCATTTACAAAGAATTTATATGCTTTAAATATACTATTCAGAATACTAATACTTCTACACAAATTCAAAACAGAGGCTGAAACAGGCCCTGTACTCGTCCCCACTCTAGAATTCCATGGAGAGGACTGCTTCAAGGCAATGGCTGATAAAAACAGATGGCAAGAATTAGAGTCTAAGGGAATCTGCACTATAAGCATATGATGATGATGATGATTGATCTTATTTCAAGTAACTATTCGGCTATTTAATTATATATAATTATTTGTTGCACCAAAATTATATCGTTTTTAAAAGTATCAATCAAAATCTTAGGCAACTAATTTTATATTTTTATTAAGACTTAAACATCAAGAAATTTATTCACTGAGTTGTGTTGTCCATGTTTCTAGAAAATATTTAACAAGAATCTATGTTGATAGTTGGTCTGTTATCTTATTGGCATGTCTCTGTTGCATTAAACTTATCAATAGGATTAACATTTTATTATAGAATTAGCAAGAAATTACTTTAATGCTTATGCTATATCTTGCATTGCATAGCATCTTTATAGTCTTCAGTCTACCTGCGCTACCCATGAAGGAAATGTGATATGGAAAAAATATCCCAAAAAAGTACTTTAATTCTTAATTCTATATTTCATTGAATATGGAGGTGTGTGATGTAATGATTACTGTGCGTGGAATATGGACACTGTGTAAAGAGTTCAAATCCTTGCCAAGGCTGGTTGCATTTGCAATTTAGGCACTAAATACGCGCTTGGGAAAGGTATGAATCCCAACTAGTAAATAGTAGGGCAGACTGGGTGGCTGCTTTAAACGCTTGGTATTCAAAGGTGCTAGGAGAAGGAAAATTCTGTATTCAACGCAGTTTTTAAAATCAGCTTAAGTAATTGCACCTTGTGTTTGCATCCTATTACTCGTGCACAAGAGTTGATAATGTGTATATCTCATTGCATTGTATTTTGTAGTCTTCCCTCTACTGCTTATTGTAGTATGAATATACATCCTAGAAGATTTAAGGAGCTAATACTTTAACACTGTAATCTTTTTTTTTTCGTTTTATACATCAGATTTTATAGATCAAATCCAGTACTTCACAGCCCTGTTTTGGTGGGGCTATAGAATACACCAAATGCACTTCTACAGGAAGGTTAAAACCCCTCCATAGAAGACACCTGTTGCTGTGGTGACGCATGATGCTTAAAGATGGAAGGCACTAGTGGCTGCACAGTCTTGACATGCAACACTGCCAGCTTTTGGCCCTTACTTAGGTTAGAGGCCCTCATCAACCAATCGGCTGGACCTGTCAAGGCCCGTAAGCACCTATATGTTGTCTTTAACGACCTATTGTCCTTACGGCAACCTTCTCAATCCTGATTATCATATATATGCTAGAAGGTCAAGTGCCTGAGGTTCTTAATGTCTTGAGTCATGATGTTTAAACTCTTTCTGATAGGGGAGCATTCACATATTCTGGAGCTCTGGAAGAATGTGCAGTACCCTTTCAACAGCATTACTCCAGAGTCCATCTTGTCCGGCAGTAGTAGTACTTTGTTGGGTCCCATCTGTGGTTAAATAGAAAATATGTGTTTAAAAAATAAAATTGAGTTTAAACCCAAAAATTAGTACCAATCAGCTAATGAATGAAACAAAACATATTTGGCAGCAAAATAACCCAACATGGGTTTGACCATGCCTATAAAATCCTTAACCATTCTGTCCTCACCCAGCAAACTGAGTATTTCATGCTTATATGTACAATGAACCTGGGTTTACTTGAACGCTTTTGTTGGTCGCCTATCTGTTGAGTTAAATAGGTAAATAAAAATGGTGTTGGAAGTTTTAAAAACAATTGTATTTACCAAAGAAATTGAGATTGGAAAAAAAAATTGACCATATGTGCACCAGAATTAAATAAAAGCAAAATGTCTTTGCTATAAGATACTTAACAAGGGTTTGAACATGCCATACGCAAATCGCCACCAACGCACCAGTAACTTCAACGCATTGAAGATATAATTCATAATACTTGGTTGTCATTCTACAATCACTAATCGGTTGCTCTGGCCATTAGGAGATAACATGTTTGTAAGCCCATGAAGGACATCGAACCATGAGACATGGCTTTCAAATTACATTTTAATGACTGCTGCTTTCATAAACACTGATGAAGATTATCGCTCAGTATATTTTAAGCATAATGGCATAGTTATATTCATGTATTATATTTATAGAAGACATCTAAGTGATCCCCTGTTGGCTTGTATTTACCAGAGACTGTGAGTGGTTTTATTATGACTAATATTTTGAGATTACCAAAATGGTAGACACCCACCAATCATTTTCACATCAGTAACTGAAGCTTTTTTACACTTGGAGACTTCCTCTCGGGACTATTTGATGCGATCCGCTGTAAAGAGACCTATTCCGAGCTTTTGTACTGAGAAAGAATCAGAAGAAGCTGACAATCTTTATAAAGAATCAAACGCATTACATTTAACTCCATTTCCCCGCCCACTGGACAAACCAGTGTCTGGTCCAATTTCCATATTCAAGCTTTACCTTAAGATGTTGCACACAGTTGTCATAGTTTCAAATAATAATTTGGCAAACAATTACATTCTTTCAAGTATTCCTAATCTAAATACTTAATAATTTGCAAGCAGAATTATATTGGTTTCAAGTAACTAAATATTTAGTGAAATAATTCATAACAATTGATAACTTAACCTTCAAACAACATCCTTAATACAAATAATTTGCCATAATAATTATATGGTTTCAATTATTCCTATGACATATTAACAATTTTAATGAGGTGTCGTACTAGTAATCAGAACATACAAATGTTGTTGTTCTATTGGCTAATTGGGGAAATATTAAATTTTAAAGACAAGCTTGCTGCATCTGCATACTCTTAGTGTTAATTTTGCAGACCCCCACCCTGTGGTCTTTTAACTCACACTGGAACACATTGTGGGTCTCATTCAACTTTGCAATTCATTTTAACTCTTAAGATGTGGAACATCAAAGGTAATAATTTTTTCATGTCCAAAAACTTAAAAAAACAGAATATGGTAGTAAAAGGGTGCATCAAAGACGGTAGTGTAAAGATTTTTTTTTTGTCTCGGCTCATGCTTTAAAAAAAAAATTTTTTTTGGCACTGGTAGGAAACAAATGAGCCTAATTCATCCGCTTCAAACAGAATCTGATCTTGGATTTCAGAATCTCTCTCTTTTTTTTTCATGCAACTATTTCAGAAATATTAAATTTTTGGTGCTGTGCAGAAATGATCAGGTTTCAATGATAGGATTCATCTGCTTAATGAGTATCTTTAACCTTTTCAACATACAAACTGGCTACACACTGTGTCCCTAGTCTTAATGCTCATTTTGCATTTTAAACCCTCCATTCCAAATGTTGTACTAAAAGCATTATTTTGCATATACAAAATTTGAAAAAAGAAAGAAAAAGAGACTTGGTAGTGAAGAAGGGTTATAGATGGTGCCTATCTGTAAATGCTATGGTTTATTTTATTTTGCTTTTAGTACTTTGACGCCCCCCGGCCAACACACTCCACTCGTTTTTTTCTTCAATATTACTATCCATTCGTTCTTTCTTCGTATCCCTCCATTATTTTATTCTTCGTATCGCCTTCCATTATTTTTTTCTTCGTTCCGGCTGCCTTTCCTTTTTTTCTTCATACCCCACGCATTCACTCTTTCTTCATATCCCTCCAATTCGGGTTTTTTTTTCTTTCATATCCCTCCATTCGTTTTTTTTCTTTCATATCCCTCCATGTCGTTTTTTTTCTCTTCAATATTTTCCCCACTCATTATAATATCAACCCAGATCTTCCCTTTTTTATTTCTTAGTATCTTTTAACTCTTTCTTTCTTGTTTTCGCTAAATATTTTCTTTGGTATGTTTTTGTTTTCTTTCTCTCTTAATATCTCCTGCACTTTTTCTTTCTTTTGTGGTACTCTTTCTCCTTCCTTTTCTTGATATTTCCCCACTCACTCCTGCACCATTCTTTCTTTCTACTTAAAAAAAAAGACTTGGTTGTGAAAGGGTTAAACATGGTGCAATGCTATGCGGTTTATTTTTTATTTTGTTTTAATCTTTTTCACATTACTGGTGTGTTGGTTGATTTTAACTTTTCAATTCAACCTTCAACACATCGTACTCAAGCATAATTTTGAAATATCCAAAATCTTTAAAAAAAAAATTGGTAGTGAAAGACAGTTAATGAAGAATGATGAAGAATAGTCATTTGAATTCAAGAATGAATTAAAAATTAAAAAAGGAAAAATTGTAACTTTTAAGATACTCATTCGATTATAATTTCTATTGTTTAAAAATCAAAAATTTACATAATTTAAATTGGAAATATTTTTATTTTATGAGACAATCAGAGAAGCCATTGAGTTTTCATTCTAAAGTGATCCATTGATGAGTATTATCTGCCTTATTTGGACTATTGTCCTCATCTTCATTGTTATTGTAACAACGTTTCGACCAATATGCCCTCCGGCCTTCTTCAGGTATTTTTGTCAGAAACTCGGGAACCTTGTAGTAATGATAATTAATGGCCAGAACATCACGGAACTTTGAACGTAATCCTTTATTCAGTCCCAGCGGGTATATCCTGTTCTCATTCGATCCCGCTAACCATAGCTGGGGTAGGGAGCCGTTAAAGCTGTGTTAATTATTATTTCTATGTTACTGCTTGGCCTTGATGAGGATTGAATCTGCAATCTGAGATAAGGTGTCACTTAGAACTGTCTTAACCTAATCTACCATGTCCAATTGGACCAAGAAGGCCGGAGGGCATATCGGCCGAAATGTTTGTACAGATAACAATGAAGATGAGGACAATAGTCCAAATAACACAGATAATACTAATCCTCAAGCCTCATCTCAAACATTCAGAGAAATAGTATGATCCATGATGATATTGATACTTTCTATCTAAGAAGGGTTCTATTTGATATTTCATAGTTATCTCCATTAGATAAAAAAATTGGATGCTTAAAATAATGAATGTTCAGTGCGAATACAGACCCCCACAACCATTATCATTCAGTTGTAATCAGCTTTGAAATTGTTTTATTCTTTTATGATTTTAATTTTTAAAAAATCTTGAATTGTTTTTCTTTTTTTTGTTGGGTAAAATTTTTTCGTTGGGTAAATAAATACTGTCCAGTGGATTTTTAATGAGAAAAAATTATGTTATATACTTACTTTCTAGTTGTCTCAACTTTATTATTATCATCACAACATCACAATAAATAGCAGGACCTGTAGATATACCACAGTATGATAGTTTTGAATTATTACAAAGCATTTGAATGTTTACTAAGAGCTATTGCAATAATATTTTAATATGTAAAAGTATAATCATTTTGATTTAAATCTCTTCATTCTTTTTTTCTTTTTTTCCTTCTTTTCATCTTTTCATTTTGTTCGATTGAAAACAAATAAGTTTATCTCTTCTGCACACTCACCCTCCTTTCTATTTATAGTTCCTCTACTCTCTTTCTTTCTTTAATATTTTTTCAGTGTAGCATGTCATTTTTCTTCCCTTTTCCTTTCTTTATAATAAAAAGGAATGGTACATTATTTAACTGAGGTGACAACACTCATGAGAAATAGAATTCGGCAGATAAGCACACCAGAATAATCAGAATTCAATTTTTGCATTTCATCTTGGAGGAAGTTGGATGTGTCTCATTTTTTCACCGAGTGTGTTGGCAAGATGATAACAGTCATACTTTTAAGAAGCATGAGTATTAATATATATGTAGATATTTTCAAGTATCAAAAATCTATTTTCTTTTAACAATATTAAGAATCAAGTAAACTATTGACTGTCATTATTTTTTCTAATATTAATGGTGGCACTTGTCATTTTAAAATTAGCATTTATTCTTTTAACTTACCAAATATTTCCTTGTCTATTTTTTTTTTTAACTTTTATCTTAATCACAAAAAAAAAAATAAATAAATAAATAAAATAAAATAAATAAATAAAATCCTCTGTTTCTTATTGCTTTTCTTTCTATTTTGACATTTCAGAGGAAAATATTAAAATGTATTCAAATAGATTTCTCTAAGGAATAGAAATAAATAAACCATTGTAAATTTGTGAATGCTCAAAATTGTCAAAAAAATATTTACCAAGTAAATTAAATGAATGGCTACAAAATTTAGTCTCTTGTAAATTTTATTAATCTGGCTGTGAAAAAGAATTTATATATATATATATATATATATTAAGGAGAGGGTGGCATTTGATGAAATGAAGTAACACATGTCAAATAAATATGCTGCCCTTTTCCAAGGTTAACCAATGGGCTGTAATAGGTTTTTAACAGTTATTACTGTTTAGTAAGTACCTTGGGAAAGGTTGGCTTTTCTGAAAGTGTTCATTCATTCTTTTCTTCACCACCATCAGGCCATGCAAAGAGATGGAAATATTTTTATCAAGATGTGGGACAAAGTAAAAAAAGATGTTGTTTCATGCTTTCGGAGAGAATGCTTTTAAATTTTAGATTCAAGAGAAAGAGAAGCTGTTTGAATTAAAAACGAAGCCCTTGGTATCAAACAATAAGGAAAAGAAAGCCGCTTAAATATGAACTAGAAGTGGTTACCCAGCATCGCCGCAGGTAGAGGGGAGATTTTTTTAAAAAAGTTAGTCTCGCAGATCTATTATTACTTATTGGCGAGTGAGGCAACCTTGCTGGTTGCCCCATAAAAATCCCACGGAAATATATAACAATATAGTAGAAGAAATTTCATTCAATGATTGCTATTTAAAAAAAAGAGATATAATGATGCAATAATTCAATCAATCATATATCATTTCAAAGCGAAAAATAAATAAAAAAAAAGATAAATAAAATAACATGCAAATGACTTTCCCTTCTGTTATTTTTGAAATTTGAATTTTTAAAATATCTTCCCAAATATAAAATCAAATCTTCAATTATTTTTTGCTCAAAAACCAAGCCCTGGTGATTTTTAATGTGTAATATATTTTACTCTTTGTCAGTAATTGTTTTTATTTTTGTGGGCATCAGATACACACAACTGCCCTTTATATATGTATAGATGGTGAAGAATCTCTTGAAATTAAAAAGCAGCCCTTTGACTGAACAATAAAGAAAAAGAAAAGCTTTAAAATTGTTGGAGGTATTAACCCTCTGTAAGGGATACAGTTCGTGTATTATAAACCCCACTGATAGTTTTAGCCAGGTGTTGCTGTAGATTCAAATGATTTTTTTAAAATAGATCTAACAGGTAGTACCACTCCAGGTCAGAGTGAAACTGGAAGTAATGGCAATGAATGGGGCACTTCACTCTCCCGCCAGAACCTAGAACTGGACCGCTCAATATCAGATGCAGTTTAGTGCCATAAGCAGGACATGGCCTTTTAGTAGGAGGGTAGATCTTGCCGCCTCTGCAGTGACACAGTTGAAATATTCTAAGGCCCCACTGACAGGTCTAGCCAAGTCATGCTGAAAGATTCAGAGAATTTATCAGGAGGAAAATCTTCAGTGTAAAAATGCAAAAGATATTTTCCCGCCAAAGAATTGCTGACGCAACATGTAATAAAAACAATTACTTCAAAACACCATTAGTCATTGCCATTCTTTATACGGACAGGGAGGATGTTTGCAAAGACTTCAGGTTTCTCTATAAATGGTCAAGGGTGGATGATTGTGAGAGAGAGGGGGAAGGGGAATCTTAAGATAGAAATTGCAGACAAGAGACCTACATTAAACATCAGAAAACTTCCCGCTGAATGGTTTGTCTCCAAGACTGTTGCCCAAGAAAGAAATAGTATCAATGTATTTTTGGTCTATTTAGGGAGCCCATTTTTGGCGTGGTGAGAAAATACAATAATTCTATAAGTGGACAGTGATAGAAACTTATTTAATAAAGACATTGCTCACTTTGGTATAATAGAAGTTGTTTTAAGGTGGAGACGCAATGGAGAATTTGCAGCCATTGGCTCTATATTTTGTTCTCTAAACTCCGGATTGTCCAGTCCATTTTATATATTTGCTATATATGTCAAGAAACAAAGGTTTAAATAAAAATCATGATAAATAACTGCAATAAGACACATGCCTACTTTCATACATAAAAGCTCTGTATGTTAGTATATTATATATATATATATATATTATATATATATATATAAATTGTATCAAAGTTTGCATAAGAATAAATTGCATTGTGTGTGTGTTATGTGTGTATATTATTATATATATATATATATATATATATATATATAAATATAAAAAGAGAGAGGTGCATGGTGTAATAGTTAATTATCATAGGAAATGGACAAGCTGAGTATAAGTTCAAACCCTGGACAGGGCTGTTTTGCATTTTGCACATAGCAATAATACCGCTTTGGGAAAGGTATGAATCAAACTATTCTCCCCCAGCTATGGGTAAATATTAGGGAAGACTGGGCTCTTTAACCTTAGTTAGGCAATAGTCTAGGAGAAGGAAAAAGTTTGAAATCAAAACTGTTGAAGTCCAATTAAGAAATTGAACTTGTGTCATATCCTACACATGCAGAGTGGTTGGTATATATATATATATATATATTACACCAATTCAGTGAAAATGCAATTTTTTCTGAATAACTTTCATCTTTCTCACCTCAAATTTGTTTACAATTTAGACTGTTTAATCTTAATGTTGCATTCCCTTTTTATAACTTTGGCCTTAATTTGGTTCCAACAGGAACAAGTAAGAAAGAGGGAGCAAAGCAAGACAGAGGGAGAGAAGAGAGAGAAGGAGGAGAAGGAGAAGGAGGAGGAGGAGAAGAAAATATGCGATTAAGATAAGGAGATGAATGAAGAGAGGGAAAGAAAGAGAATATAAGAATGAAGATATAGGATATTGAGAGAAAGGTATTGTTAGGAATAAATAAATAGAGGAAAGTGTTTAGTGAGAAAGAGAAAAGTGCAAAATCTGTGAAATGAGATGAAAAATATTAAATATATATATATACATAGTATATTATATGTGTGTGTGTGTGTGTTAGATATAATTTTAAGAAAGGTAATCAAAAAAGTTGTCTGATTTCTGCAATTTAAAATTTTTTATAATACTCCGCTTCTTCTTTTGGATTGAATTTGGGGTTTCTTTTGTTCTGGTCTCCGATTGTGGGTTGTTCATGTGCTCATCCAACTTGTTTTTTAATTATAAATAAGCAAGAACTTTATAAACCCGAAGCCCGCCTAAATAGGTTTCAATCAGCCGATTGAAGAAAAATGGCTTACTTGGAAGACAGATGACCATTGGCATCTGCTTCCTCAATAAACGCTCAAACCACTAAGAATCTGACAACTCCTAACAACAGTTCTTTAAACATGGTTCGTCTTTAACTAATGAGAAATAACAACGAGGTCAGTGAAAGGTGAACTACTGTCTAATTCACTCTATAATGATCATTCTATGATTGCAATGATAACTTTCCTATTTATGAGTACTGTTATTTAATTCTAACTACATTAACAGTAGATAATTTGTAGGTCAACCCATGAATTATGTAACATTTAACAGTATTATCAATTTGACATATGTAAATAATCTGGTCATTTATGTATATATCTAATGATTCGAGATTTGAGATATGGACTGTAATTTCATGTATTATTCCTGCGTGTAATGTTTGGGTATACAAAAAGTAAATCTTTGGTGTTCAGGAATTATTATTTACACAATATAATAAATGGGAGAGTTAGTGATATGTTGGAGGCACACAAATCATCAAATTCATGTGTTGTGGTGAAGCTGGCAAGAGCTCAAAAACCAGTATAGCTGTCTCGGTGGGGGTGGGGGTGGGGGTGTCTGCAAACGTCTTGCCTATGCTTGAATATAACAGATGAAACTTGTAAGAGATTGGCTTCTTGCTAGTGGTACCGATGTAACTCCAGTTCACCTGTCCACATTGTTTACATACAACCAATGAAGAATTTTAGTAACATTATACAATTATTACATCATATGTGTTGTGTATGTGTGTGGTGAGAAAGAGAAAGATAACACAGAATATTTTTGATTATTTCAGTAATAAAAAATATAGTTTTACACACATGTTTCATTGAATGAATGTCCTACAGAGAGATCAGTAGATCTATCATAAATACAGAGCAAGAGTTCAAGCATGTTTTTTAAAGCACATCAAGCCTTGTCAGTTTAAAGTATATTACAGTACAATAATGAATATATACATATATATATACATTATTACTCTATTCTGCATTATTCATTATATGTATATATATTAATATATAATCCAAGAGTCCGAAAAAAAAGAAATCTTTCCTTACAACACATAGGAGTTTTTTTTTTAAAGTGTCACAGTTTGCAGGAAGCTCAATGTATATATTATACTATGATTGAATGGATTCTCGCAGCAGCTTTGCACAATTGATTTTTCAGGGGATATCTCTGGTAATATTCACATTATTCAATTACTTCCACCACCAATTGCACATAAAAGAGAAATTTGGCCTAAAGTTAGGCAGAAGTAATGAATTAACAGAAAGTGGTGAAAAAGAATTAAGTTTTAGATTACATGTAAATGCATTTGATAATAAAGAAGTATGAAAAAAATGTATGAAGATATTTGAACTGATTCTTTTGTGATTTATCAATTTATAGTGCTTCTAGATATTATATATGTTGAAAGTGAAGGAATTGTTATTTATGTCTGTTCCCCCTTGTATCTTTGCCTAGTAAGACGCCTTTTTCCTATGTGTTTCTTCGTCTTATTTCTGTGTATTGATACTCAAGTTACAGGCACACCAATAACTAATAGACTATAGGAAATATCATGTTCAGGATAAAAATTACAGAAGAGATGTTTTGGTGATGATCTTAGCAGTTATTTCAAATCCAGGTAATGCGAGGTTACCTTTGACAGGGTAGAAAATTAAGGTGAGCAATAAATGAATTTACAATATTTTTTTTGTTTGTCTTTTTTCTGAGATATTTGATTGGTTATGTATTTCTATATTTGGAAGAGTATAAAATGCTTTGTATTTATCAAATAATGTCATTTGATAGGAGCAGAAAGAAGAAAAAAATGCAAAAAACACCAAAATAAATAAAGAAAAAAATAAGTAATAGGTATAATTTACAAAGGGTAAAAAAGAGTTTAAAAAAATAGATGATAGGAAGAAAGGTGTGAATAAGAAACGCTAAAAGAAGACAAGACTTTTGTATATAAGTGGGTATGTAATTGAGTAATCATTCATAGGAAAAATTTTTTGTGGCTAGCGCATGAGCGAGACACCTGTATCAAAATCATGGCAAAGACATAAAAGAAAGAATAAGAAAACTTAACTGTGAATTATTCTCCAAGAATAAGATTTAATAACAAATTGAGATTTTCCGGCAGAGAACCGCAGACATGTAAATCAGCCACTCGAGATGTACATCTATGAAAAGAACCAACGAGGGGGATTTAGCATGTTGGGTTCTCTGCCGGAAATTCTCATTTGTTATTAAATGTTATTTCTTGGAGAATAATTCCAGTAAGTTTCTTATTCTTTTTTATTCTTTTGCCATGTTATTGATAACGACTGTCTCGCTCATGCGTAGCACATTTTTTCCTATGAATGATTACTCAATCTACATACCCCTTAATATACAAAGTCTTGTTCTCTTTTTAGCGTTTTCTTATTCACACTTGCTTCCTATCTATCTATTTTTTAAACTCTTTTTTACCCTTTGTAAATTATAACCTATTTTACTTATTTTTTTCTTTATTTTATTTTGGTGTCCTTTCCTTCCTTTTCTTCTTCTGCTCCTATCAAATGACATATTGATAAATACAAGCATTTTATACTCTTAAATATAGAAATACATACCCAATCATATCTCAGAAAAGACAACAAAAAATGATTTGTAAATTTCATTTATTGCTCACCTTATTTGTCTCTACCTGTCAAGGTAACCTGGCATTACCTGGATTGAATAACTGCTAGATCATCACCAACATCTCTCTGTAATTTTATCTGAACATGGATATTTCCTATAGTCCTATTTAGTTATTGGTGTGCTGTAACTTGAGTATCAAGTAACAGAAATAATACGAAGAAACACGATAGGGAAAAAGGTCTACTAGGCAAAGATACAAGGGGAACAGAATAATTAACAATTGCTCACTTTCAACATATATAATATCTAGAAGCATATAAATTATAAATACAAAAGATCAGTTCAAATATTTTCATACATTTTTTCATAACTTCTTTTATTTCAAATTGTTCATACATGTAATCTAAAAACTTATTTCTTTTTCACACTTTCTGTTATTCATACTTCTGCCTAATTTTTATGCTAAATTCCTTTATGTTGCAATGGTGGTGGAAGTAATTGTGTGAATATTACCAGAGATATCCCTGAAAATAATGTGGCCAAAGTGCTGGAGAATCATTCATCATAAGTATATATATACATTGAGCTCTGCAAACTGTGAACTTTAAAAAAAAAACTCCTATGTTGTAAGGAAGATTTCTTTTCGGACTTTTGGATTATATATGTATATATATATATATACATATAATGAATAATGAGAATAGATTATATGTATATATAATATGTATATATTCATTATTGTACTGTATATACTTTAAACTGACAAGGGCTTGATGTGCTTTAAAAAAACAGTGAACTCTTGCTCTGGTATTTATTGATAGATCTACTGATCTCTCTGTAGACATCATTCAATGTAAACATGTGTGTAACCTATATTTTTTATTACTGAAATAATCAAAATATTCTGTGTTATCTTTCTCTTTCTCAAACCACACACTACACACACATATGATGTAATAATTTATATGTTACTAAAATTCGTCATTGGTTGTCATGTAACAATGTGACAGGTTGAACTGAGTTACATGGTACCACTAGCAAGAAGCAATCTCTTACAAGTTCATCTTGTATATTCAAGATGGCAGACTGAGAACCCCCACCCCACCCCACCGAGACAACTATCTGTTTTTGAGTCTTGCCAGCTTCCACCACACACATGAATGATGATTTTTGTGCCTCCACATATCACTAACTCTCGCCATTTATTATATTGTGTAAAATAATATCCTGAACACACAAAGATTTTACTCTTTTTATACCAATACATTGACACTGAGAAAATCATGAAATTACATGTCATACTCATCTCAATCATTAGATAAATCTAGAAATACCAGATTATTTTACATATGTCAAATTGATATACTGTTAAATGTTACATAATTCATGGGTTGCCTACAATTATCTACTGTAAATGTAGTTAAATTTAAATAACAGTACTCATAAATGGAAAGTTATCATTGAATCATAGAATGATCATTATAGAGTGATTGACAGTAGTTCACCTTTCACTGACCTCGTTGGTTATTTCTCATTGGTTAAAGACGAACCATGTTAAGAGAACTGTGTTAGAGTTGTCAGATTTAGTGGTTTATTGATGGAAGCAGATGCAATGGTCATCTGTCTCCAAGTAAGCCATTTTCTCAATGCGGTGATTGAACCTTTTGGGGCTTTCGGGTTTAATAAAGTCTTGCTTTTTAAATTAAAAACAAAGGTGATTAGCACAGAACAACCCACAATCCGGAGACCAGAACAAAAGAAACCCCAAATCAAATCCAAAAAGAAGGGAGTAATTTAAAATTTAAATTGAGAAAATCAGACAACTTTTGACTTACCTTCTTAAAAAATTATATCTAACACACACACACACACATATATATATACATATGTTATAGTATATATATTTAAATATTTTTCATCTCATTTCAAGATTTTGCACTTTAACGCTTTTCTCACTAAACACTTCCTCTTTTATTTATTCCTAACAAAATACTTTCTCTCATATCCTATATCTTCATTCTTATATTCTCTTTCTTTCCCTTCTCTCATTCATCTTTTCCTTATTCTTAATCTCATATTTTCTTCTCCTCTCCTTCTTCTTCTCTCTCTCTCTCTCCCTCTGTCTTGCTTTTCTTCCCTCTTTCTTACTTGTTCCTGTTAGAACCAATTAAGGCCTCAAGTTATAAGAGGGATATACAACATTAAGATTAAACAGTCTAATTTTAAACAAATTTGAGTGAGAAATATGAAAGTTATTCAGAAAAAATTGCATTTTCACTGAATTGGTGTAATATATATATATATATATATATATATATATACCAACCACTCTGCAAGTGTAGGATATGACACAAGTTCAATTTTCTAATTGGACTTCAACAGTTTTGAATTCAAACTTTTCCTTCTCCTAGACTATTTGCCTAAACTAAGGTTAAAGAGCCCAGTCTTCCCTAATATTTACCCATAGCTGGGGGGAGAATAGTTTGATTCATACCTTTCCCAAGGGTATTATTGCTATGTGAAATGCAAACAGCCCTGTCCAGGGTTTGAACTTATACTCAGCTTGTCCATTTCCTATAATAATAACTATTGCACACCATGCGCCTCTCTCTTTTTCTATATATATATATATATATATATATATACATACATACACACACACAATGCAATTTATTCTTATGCAAACTTTGATACAATTCATATATATATATATATATATATATATATACTACATACAGAGCTATTTATGTATGAAAGTAGGCATGTGTCTTATTGCAGTTATTTATCATGATTTTTATTTAAACCTTTGTTCTTGACATATATAGCAAATATATAAATGGACTGACAATCCTGAGTTTAGAGAACAAAATATGAGCCAATGGCTGAAATTCTCCATTGGTCTCCACTCTAAAACAACTCTATTATACCAAAGTGAGCAATGTCTTTATTAAATAAGTTCTATCACCTGTCCACTTATAGATTATTGTATTTTTCTCACCACCGCCAAAAATGGGCTCCCTAAATAACCAAAACATACACGATACTATTTCTTCTTGGCAACAGTCTTGAGACAAACCATTCAGGGGAAGTTTCTGATGTTTAATGTAGGTCTCTTGTCTGCAATTCTATCTTAAAGATTCCCCTTCCCCCCCTCTCTCTCACAATCATCCACCCTTGACCATTTATAGAGAAACCTGAAGTCTTTGGCAACATCCTCCCTGTCCGTATAAAGAATGGGCAATGACTAATGGTGTTTTGAAGTAATTGTTTTTATTACATTTTTGCGTCAGCAATTCTTTGCGGAAAATATCTTTTGCATTTTTACACTGAAAGATTTTCCTCCTGATAAATTCTTGAATCTTCAGCATGACTTGGCTAGGACTGTCAGTGGGGCCTTAGAATATTTCAACTGTGTCACTTGCAGAGGGGCAAGATCTACCCTCCTACTAAAAGGCCATGTCCTGCTTATGGCACTAAACTGCATCTGATATGAGGGTCAGTTCTAGGTATCTGGGGAGTGTGAAGTGCCCCATTCATTTCCGTTACTTCCAGTTTCACTCTGACCTGGAGTGGTACAACCTGTTAGATCTATTTAAAAAATTATTTGAATCTTCAGCAAGACCTGGCTAAAACTATCAGTGGGGTTTATAATACACAAACTCTATCCCTTACAGAGGGTTAAGACCTCCAACAATTTTAAAGCTTTCTTTTTCTTTATTGTTTCAGTCAAAGGGCTGCTTTTTAATTTTAAAAGCTTCTTTCACCATCTATACATATATAAAGGGTAGTTGTGTGTATCTGTATGTCCAGAGGAAACTTCAAAAATAAAACAATTACTGACAAAGTAAATATATATATACACATTAAAAATCACCAGGGCTTGGTTTTTGAGCAAAAATAATGAAGATTTGATTTATATTTGGGAATATATTTAAAAATTCAAATTTGAAAAATAACAGAAGGGAAAGTCATTTGCATGTTATTTTATTTATCTTTTTTTATTTTATTTTCGCTTTGAAATATAATATTGATTGATTGAATTAATTGCATCATTTATATCTTCTTTTTTTTTAATGGTAAATCATTGAATGGAAATTTCTTACTATATTGTAATATATTTCTGTGGGGATTTTTATGGAGCAACCAGCAAGGATCTCACTCGTGATAAGTAATAATGGATCTGTGAGACTAACTTTTTAAAAATCTCCCCTCTACCCAAGCGATGCCGGGTAGCCACTTCTAGTTCATATCTAAGGGCTTTCATTTTCCTTATTGTTTGATACCAAGGGCTTCGTTTTTAATTCAAGCAGCTTCTTTTTTTCTTGATCTAAATTTAAAATCATTCTCTGTGAAAGGCATGAAACAGCATCTTTTTTTACTTTGTCCACACATCTTGATGAAAATATCCCATCTCTGGCATGGCCTGATGGTGGATGAAGAAAAGAATGAATGAACACTTCAGAAAAGCCAACCTTTCCCAAGTACTTACTAAACAGTAATAACTGTAAAAACCTATTACAGCCATTGTTAACCTTGAAAAGGGCAGCATATTTATTTGACATGTGTTACTTCATTTCATCAAATGCCCACCCTCTCCTTATATATATATATATATATATATATATATATTCTTTTTCACAGCCAGATTAATAAAATTTACAAGAGACTAAATTTGTAGCCATTCATTTAATTTACTGTAAATATTTTCTTGGCAAATTTTGAGCATTTCACAAAATTTACAATGGTTTATTTATTTTCTATTTCCTTAGAGAAATCTATTTGAATACATTTTAATATTTTCCTCTGAAATGTCAAAATAGAAAGAAAAGCAATAAGAAACAGAGGATTTTATTTTATTTATTTTATTTTTTTTTTTTATTTTTTTTTTTTTTTTGTGATTTAAGATAAAAGTAAAAAAAAAAAATAGACAAGGAAATATTTGGTAAGTTAAAGAATAAATGCTAATTTTAAAATTGACAAGTGCCACCATTAATATTAGAAAAATAATGACAGCAATAGTTTACTTGATTCTTAATATTGTTAAAAGAAAATAGATTTTTGATACTTGAAAATATCTACATATATATATTAATACTCATGTTTCTTAAAAGTATGACTGTTATCATCTTGCAACACACTCTGGTGAAAAATGAGACCATCCAACTCCTCCAAGATGAAATGCAAAAATGTGAGTCCTGATTATCTGGTGTTGCTTATCTGCCGAATTCTTATTTCTCATGAGTGTTGTCACCTCAGTTAAATAATGTACCATTCTGTTTTTATCATAAAGAAAGAAAAGGGAAGAAAAATGACATGCTACACTGAAAAAATATTAAAGAAAGAAAGAGAATAGAGGAAATATAAATAGAAAGAGGGTGAGTGTGCAGAAAAGATAAAACTTATTTGCTTCAATCGAACAAAATGAAAAGATGAAAAGAAGGAAAGAAAGAAAAAAGAGTGAGAGATTTAAATCAAAATAATTATACTTTTTACATATTAAAATATATGCAATAGCTCTTAAGTAAACATATCAAATGTTGTAATAATTCAAAACTATCATACAGGTCCTGCTATTTATTGTTGATGTTGTGATAATAATAATAAAGATGAGACAACTAGAAAGTAAGTTATAACATAATTTTTTTCTCATTAAAATCCACTGGACAGTATTTATTTACCCAACTAAAAAATTTACCCAAGAAAAAAAAAAACAATTCAAGATTTTTTTCTTTAATTAAAATCATAAAGAATAAAACAATTTCAAAGCTGATTTACAACTGAATGATAATGTTGTGGGGTCTGTATTCGCACTGAACATCATTATTTTAAGCATCCAATTTTTTTATCTAATGGAGATAATTATGAAATATCAAATAGAATCCTTCTTAGATGGAAGTATCAATATCATCATGGATCATACTATTTCTCTGAATGTTTGAGATGAGGCTTGATGATTAGTATTATCTGTGTTATTTGGACTATTGTCCTCATCTTCATTGTTATCTGTACAACATTTCGGCCGATATGCCCTCCGGCCTTCTTGTGTCCAATTGGACATGGTAGTTAGGTTAAGACAGTTCTAAGTGACACTTATCTCTAGATTGCAGATTCAATCCTGATCAAGGGCAGCAGTAACATAGAATAATAATTAACACAGCTTAACGCTCCCTACCCCAGCTATGGTTAGCGGAATGAGAACAGGATATACCCGTGGACTGAATAAAGGATTAGGTTCAAAGTTCCGTGATGGCTCCCAATTACAAGAAGGTTCCCGAGTCTGACAAGAAATACCTGAAGAAGGCCGGAGGGCATATTGGTCGAAATGTTGTACAGATAACAATGAAGATGAGGACAATAGTCCAAATAATGCAGATAATACTCATCATGGATCACTTTTAGAATGAGAACTCAATGGCTTCTCTGATTGTCTCATAAAATAAAAATATTTCCAATTTAAACTATGTAAATTTGATTTTAAACAATAGAAATTATAATCGAATAAGTATCTTAAAAGTTACAATTTTTCCTTTTTAATTTTAATTTCATCTTTGAATTCAAATGACTATTTCTTCATCATTCTTCAGTAACTCTTTCACTACCATTTTTTTTTTAAGATTTAGATATTCAAAATTATGCTTTGAGTACGATGTGTTGAAGGTTGAAATGAAAATTTAAATCAACCAACACACCAGTATGTGAAAAGATTAAAAGCAAAATAAAAAATAACCGATAGCATTGATCCATGTTTAACCCTTTCACAACCAAGTCTTTTTTTTTAGTAGAAAGAAAGAAAGAGTGAGTGAGTGAGTGGGGAAATATCAAGAAAGAAGAGAGAAGAGTACCACAAAAGAAAGAAAAAGTGGGGAGATATTAAGAGAGAAAGAAAACAAAAACATACCAAAGAAAATATTTAGGAAATATCAAGAAAGAAAGAGTTAAAAGATACTAAGAAATAAAAAAGGGAAGATCTGGTGATATTACATGAGTGGGGAAATATGAAGAAAAACGAATGGAGGGATATGAAAAAAAAAACGAATGGAGGGATATGAAGAAAAACGAATGGAGTGCTATGAAAGAAAAAAACGAATGAGTGCTATGAATGGAGATGAAAAAAAAAACGAATGGAGTGCTATGAAAGAAAAAAAACGAATGGAGTGATATGAAAGAAAAAAACGAATGGAGTGAATGAAATGAGAAAGAAAAAAAACGAATGGAGGGATATGAAAGAAAAAAACGAATGGAGGGATATGAAAGAAAAAAACGAATGGAGGGATATGAAAGAAAAAAAACGAATGGAGGGATATGAAGAAAAAAATGGAGGGATATGAAGAAAGAGTGAATGGTGGATATGAAAAAAAAGGAATGGAGGAATATGAAGAAAAAAAAGGAATGGAGGGATATGAGAAAAAAGAACGAATGGAGCAATATGAAGAAAAAAACGAGGAGTGTGTTGGGGGGGGGGTCAAAGTACTAAAAGCAAAATAAAAATAAACCATAGCATTTAACAGATAGGCACCATCTATAACCCTTTCACTACCAAGTCTCTTTTTCTTTTCTTTTTTCAAATTTTGTATATGCAAAATTATGCTTTTAGTACAACATTTTAATGGAGGGTTAAAATGAAAATGAGATTAGACTGGGACACAGGTGTAGCAGTGGTAGTGAAAAGGGTTAAAGATACTCATTAAGCAGATGATCCTATTCATTGAACCTGATCATTTTGCCAGCACCAAAAATTTTAATTTATTTCTGAAATAGTGCATGAAAAAAAAAGAGAGAGATTCTGAAATCAAGATCAGATTCTGTTGAAGCGGATGGAATTGGCTCGTTTCCTACCAGTGCCAAAAAAAATTTTTTTTTTTTTAAAGCAGTGAGCCAAGACAAAAAAAAATCTTTACAACTACCGTCTTTGATGACCCTTTTACTACCAGATCTTTTTTTTTTAAGTTTTGGACATGAAAAAATTATCCTTTGAGTTCAACATCTTAAGAGTTAAAATGAATTTGAAATTTGAATGAGACACAATGTCCCAGTGTGAGTTAAAAGACCGCAGGGGGTCTGCAAAATTAACACTAAGAGTATGCAGATGCGGCAAGCTTGTCTTTAAAATTTATATTTCCAATTAGCAATAGAACAACAAATTTGTATTTCTGATTACTAGTACACACCTATGAAAATTGTTAATATTTCATAGGAATAATTGAAACCATATAATTATATGCAAATTATTTGTATTAAGGATTGTTGTTTGAGGTTAAGGTATAATTGTTTATGAATTATTATCATTAATATTAGTTACTTGAAACCATATAATTCTGTGCAAATTATTAGTATTAGATAGGAATACTTGAAAGAATGTAATTGTTTGCAAATTATTATTTGAAACTATACAACTGTGTGCAACATCTTAAGGGTTAAACTGAATATGAAATTGGACCTGGACACTGGTTGTCCCAGTGGGGGTGAAAGGGTTAAATGTAATGCTTTGATTTTTATAAAGGATCAGCTTCTTCTGAGTTCTTCTCGTACAAAAGCTCTGAATGGTCTCTTTAACAGGGTCGGATCAAATGTCCCGAGAGGAAGTCTCCAAGTGTAAAAGCTTCAGTACTGATGTGAAAATGATTGGTGGGTGTCTACATTTGGTAATCTTTCAAATATTGTCATAATAAAACCACTCACAGTCTCTGGTAAATACAAGCAACAGTGATCACTTAGATGTCTTCTATAAATATAATAACATGAATATAACTTGCCATTATGTAAATATATGAGGAAATCTCATAGTGTTATGAAAGAGCAGTCATTAAAATGTAATTTGAAAGCCATGTCTCATGGTTCGATGTCCTCATGGGCTTTACAAACATGTTATCCTAATTGGCAGAGCAACCGATTAGTGATTGTAGAATGACAACAAGTATTAGAATATATCTCATGGTTGAATACTGGCTGGTTGGTTGGATTTTATGGCATGTCAACCCCTTGTTAAGTTATCTTATGTCAAAGACATTTTGTTTTGATATTCAATTTTTTTTCATCTCAATTTCTTTGTAAATACATTGTTTTAAAACTCATTTTTTTTACCTATTTAACCCACAGATGGGACCAAAAAAGGTTCAAGTAACCCAGGTTCTAATAAGCGTGAAGTTTGCTGGAGGAACAGATGGTTGGATTTTATGGCATGTCAACCCGTGTTGGGTTATTTTATGCCAAATATGTTTTGTTTCATTCATTCTTGATGGGTACTAATTTTTTTTTTAAACACACATTTTTTTTAAACACACATTTTTCTATTTAACCTACAGATGGGACCCTAACAAGTACTACTACTCCGGGACAAGATGGACCTGGGAGTAATGCTGTTTAAGGGGTACTGCACATTCTCCAGAGCTCCAGAATTGGAATGTTCCCATCAGAAAGAGTTTAACATCATACTCAAGACATTAAGAACCTCAGGCACTGCCTTCTAGCATATATATGATAAACAGGATTGGAGGTTTGCCGTAAGGACAATAGGGTTAAGACAATCATATAGGTGCTAGGGCTTGACGGGTCCAGCTGATTGATTGAAGAGGGCCTCTAACTTAAGTAAGGGCCAAAGTGGAGTGTTGCATGTCATAGACTGTTCAGCCACTAGTGTTCCATCTTTAAGCATCATTGGGTCACCGCAGCCAACAGGTGTGTTCATGAGAGGGGTTTTAACCCTCTGTAGAGGTGCATTTGGTGTATTTTACAGCCACAACCAACAGGGCTGTTGAAGTACTGGATTTGATCTATAAAATCTGATGTTTAAAAAGAAAAAAAAAGAAAGATTACAGTGTTTAAGGTATTGCCCTAAATCTTCTAGGATTATATTCATATACACTGAGAAGTAGATGGAAGACTACAAAATGCCATGCAATGAGATATACACATTTATCCACTCTTCTGCACGAGTAGGATGAGACACAAGGTCAATTTCTTAAGCTGAGTTTAACTGGTTTGAATACAGAATTTTCCTTCTCCTAGACCTTTTAATACCAAGGTTAAAGAGCCCAGTCTGCCTTACTATTTACTCATAGCTAGTTGGATTCATACCTTTCCCAAGGGTATTAGTGCTAAATGAAATGCAACCAGCCTTGTCAAGGATTTGAACTCTTATCACAGTGTTCATTTCCTACGACAGTAATCATTACATCACACACCTCCATATTCAATGAAATATAGAATAAGAATTAAAGTACTTTTTTGGGATATTTTTTTCATATCACATTCTTATGGGTAGAGCAGTAGACTGAAGACTATAAAAATGCTATGCAATGAGATTATAGCATAAGCATTAAAGTAATTCTTTGCTAATTCTTATAAAATGTTAATCCTATTGATAGTTTAAATGCAACGGAGACATGCAATAAGATACAGCCAACTATCAACATAGATTCTTGTAAATATTTCCTAGAAACATGACAACACAACTCAGTGAATAAATTTCTTGATATTTTAAGTCTAATAAAAAATATAAATTAGTTGTAAGATCTTGATTGATACTTAAAACTATATATATTTTGTGCAAACAAATAATTATTATAATTAAATAGGAATAGTTACTTAAATAATATCATCATCATCATCATCATCATAGCTGATAGCGCAGATTCCCTAGACTCTCTCTTTGCCATCTGTTTTTTATCAGCCATTGCTCTTGTGGCAGGTTCTCTCCATGGAATCTAGATGGGAGGTAAGTGGCCGTTCAGCCTCTGTTTTGAATTGTGATGAAGTATTAGTATTTTGAATAGTTATTTAAAAGCTATAATTCTTTGTAAATGATTCAAATCATTAGATACTTGAAATTATATATAAAAAAAGTAGGCAGAGTGGCTTATTGTTAGTATCAGCCAGACAGTGAGGGAGTCTATTCCCTTTTCACTAGCACTAGACCAGAAAGATTATTTTTACATCTGAAGTAGAGCATCACACCTACCATTAGCTCCTCACTTTACAGAATAGATCCAAGCTATGTTACTCAGTGCTAAGTTGGCAAAGGCAGTACCATACCCAGAACATTGTGGTTTCTCAAGGGGATGCCTCTACCGGCTGAGCTAAACTAAATTGCTTGAAAAAGGCTGACTTCAGAATTAAATAACCAAACAAGGGTTGGCCCATCTATGAGTAATAGAAAAACATGAGTTTAAAAAACAAAATTGTATTATCCATTAAGAATTGATTTATTTCAAAACTTTATCGGCAGTAAATGACCCACTGAGGTTAAATATGCCGTAAAACCAAACCAAACCAGGTCAAACCAACAAGGGTTGATATACAATAAAACCAACCAAACTTGCTCTTTTCTTGAATTATTGGTCTTGCCCAGGCCTGTGTTCAGATTTAGAACCAAATTGCTTGAAAAAGGCTGACTTCAGCATTTAATAACCCAACAAAAGTTGATATGCCATAAAACCAACCAAACTTGCTCTTTTCTTGGACTATTGGTCTTGCCTAGGCCTGTGTTCAGATTTAGAACCAAATTGCTTTAAAAAGACTGACTTCAGCATTAAATAACCCGATATGGTTTGATATGCCATAAAACCAACCAAACTTGCTCATCCTTGGACTATTGGTCTTCCGAGGCCTGTGTTCAGATTTAGAACAAAACTGCTTGAAAAAGGCTGACTTCAGCATTAAATAATCCGACAAGGGTTGATATGCCATAAAACCAAACCAAACTTGCTCTTTCCTTGGACTATTGGTCTTGCCCAGGCCTGTGTTCAAATTAGAAGCAAATACAACATAAAAAGACTAAACAGATGCTTCCACCACCATGACTAACACAGGGAAGGTGAGGCTAGGTAATCGCAGTGATAACATGTGCATGTACGCAACTTCAAAGAATTCTTGTCATGTCAGAATAATTACTCGTTTATTGATTTAATTCTTCATCAAATCAAAAATCCTCAGCAACCTTTCAAAAACTTTGTTTGTGCCACAGAATTCAAATAATCAATCTCTACCCTCGGAATGTACGTCTTTAATGAATAAAAGTAAATTAAGTTAAATTATACCCCGAGGTTTTCTGTAAGTAATTTCGGTGAACATAAATGATGAAATGAAGTTCCATTAAGTATAATAATTGCACTCACACTGCCCCCATATATATATATATATATATATATATATATATATATATATAGTATTGTTTATCTTTACTACATCATTTTTTATTCAATCTTTTTTCTTATCGTATTTTTAGTAGGTAGTTGAATATCTTATAGTCTGATTGCAATAAAGTATGTCAGTAAAATTGGTTTTATTTGTGAGCTACCGGATACCCGTCAAATCAGATATTAAGGGAGAATAATCAAAAATTCTACCACATTATTAAATTGGTGTCTCTTACAGTCAAAAAGTCTATATATATATATATATATATATATATATAATATATATATATACACACACATTTTATATTCTGATTCATGTGATAATTTATCAATTAGTTCATGAACTCTCATACACATTTTGTTATATTCATTTATTCTGATAATCATACAGTTACAAATAATTATATATAATATATATAATATATATATATATATATATATATGTCAAGGTGTGTTGTGTAATGGTGACCATTTGTATGAAATGGACACAAAGAGATGGGTTCAAAATCCTGAATGAGGCTGTTCGCATTTCATATACCGTTAATACTCTCGGAAAATGTATGAATCCAACTACTCTCATTCCAGTTATGGGTAAATAGTAAACTGCTGCACTCTATAACCTTGTTTAGGCACCAGTCTAAGAGAAGAAAACACTGGAATTCAAAACCGTTAAATTCCACTTGCTGAGGGGTTGTAAATATATATTGTATATATATTTGTAGGGCCGGGTTAGCTCAGTTGGTAGAGTGTTCGGCTAGAAACCATAAGGTTCCTGGTTCAATATTGGCCCTCGCCAACTCAGCGTCTTGAGTAGCACAGGGATATGTGCGGTAAAGTAAGGAGCTGATGGTAGGTGTGGTGCTCCACCTCAGATGCTAAAACAATCTCCTTGGTCCAGTGCTAGTGAGAAGGGATAGACCTTCCTCAATGATTGGCTGATACCGACTTTAGGCCACCCGACGACTTTACTTACTTTTACATATATATATATAAAGGTAAAGTATCCAATTGACTGATAAGTTGGGGATAATTCTATTTGGGATCATCAATATCCTCTGTACATCCACATGCATGCCGATGCTGATGCACACCTATAGATTTATACAAGGATTAGTTAAAATCCCCAGAGAAGCTCAATGTAAGATAATTAATAAATTAATTATATGCAGAGCAATATTTACACTTTTAAATAAGAAAGAAAAAATTAATAAAATCCTTATTTAGCTATTATAAATCTATTTCAACTGGAACAATAAATTAGCTCAGTTTCATCAGACAACCAATTAATTATAACCAAGAAAATAAGCTAGAATAGAGAAATATATATGTTGCGATATGGATTTTTGAATAGTACAAGAGCTCACTGCCTGATGATCACATAGGCGAGAAACTTACTGCCATCAAGCATTGTTTGACTCTATATCTATACTATTCAAATGCATATGCTCTATCACTGATATATTGCACTCTTTCTTTATGAATACAGCAAACCACATAACTAATATTATTAACACACACACACACCACACACACACACACATATATATATATATATATATATATATATAACATGAAAGTAAGTAAACAGTGTGTTTATTTTTAATATGGCCTTTTTTAGTCAACAATTTTTGGATATGTGCTTAATTGAAGTCATACCTAATTTTGAAAATTGTTTGTTTACTTACTTTCATACTGTCGTGCGATAAGTCCCCAAAAAGTGGAATATAAATAAGTTCAAAACAACAAAAAAATCAGGGATAGGCCAGCTGGTGTAATGTTTAGAATCCCGCCTGTCAGCTTGGCAGTCGAGGTTTCGAGTCACACACGGAGCAGTCTCCATGTCTAATAACCTTGCTGATGAGACCTAATAGTTAAAATGTACATACAGGGATTGACATTTTCTGTCCTTGGTGGAGGGGTTGGGTAAATACATTACTTCTCAGTGTATGAATCTTCAAACATGATATCTGACGTTTAATTTTATAGATAAAATTTAACCCTATATATATATATATATATATATATAATATATATAAAAATACATACAACCCTTTCTGCATGAGCAAGGATGTGACATAAGAGGTCAATTTTTTAAGCAGAGTTTAACAATGTAAATATAAGTAAAATAAAGTCATTGGGACGGCCTAATGTTGGTATCAGCCAGACAGCGAGGGGAGTCTATCCTCTTTTCACTAGCGTTAGACCAAGGAGATTATTTTAGCATCTGAGGTGGAGCGCCACACCTACCATCAGCTCTCACTTTAACTGCACAGATCCCTGTGCTACTCATAAGCTGAGTTGACGAAGGGCCGGTATCGAACCAAGAACTTGTGATTCCTAGCCGAGCACTCTACCGACTGAGCTAAACCAGCCTAGATAAAATGCTACAATGTATATCTCATGATAAATAAAAAGAATAATACTTGGATTCATCATAAGATATCATTTCTGTGTTCTTTCTTCAAAGTTGATTATTTTCTTTAAAATTTTTTAACAAAGAAATTGTCATTATTCCTAAAAGCTTATGAATTGTCCAAAGACGTTCAATTAGCTAAAAAGAATTTTTTTTTTTTAAAATTCTTTTGTTGATGTTTAATTATATTTCTTTCTAGAAATATCTTGATATCTTTTAAATAAAACTTCTAATTTGGGTATTTTTAAATTCTGTCTCTGATCTGGGAAGTGCTTTTATTCCTTGTCTAATTACATTATTAATTTAATCAGTTTCTATTTCATTCTGAACGATGCATTTTAGTGACATTTTTATTTATTAAAGTCTCTGATTATAATGTAATTGTACTTTACTATATCAACAGAAAATTCTATTGTCTGAATATTAATCAATAGATAATACAAAACATTCTTTAATGGTTGGATTTGTTTTTTGTTATTTAGAAGAAGTTAATAGATGAAAAAAAAGGTTGTTTCTTTGGGATGAAGTTATGGATTCAAAATGTGGGAGAAAATGAGCAAAAAATCCATAAGTTTGGTTTGGTTAGGTGAATTTAAACGGCATGTCAACACTTGTTGGGTTATTTTATGGTGAATAAGTTTTTTGTTTTATTCATTCTTGATGGGTACTCAGTTTTATTAAAACTTAACTTTTTTAAAAACAACATGTTTTAAACTCATTTTTTCATATTTAGCCATAGATAGGACTCTAATAGTTACTACAACTCCGGGTCAGAGTGGATCTGGGATTAATGGCGATGAATGGGTACTCCCACATTCCCCAGAGTTTCAGAAATGGACCTTCACAATCAGATAGAGTTTAATGTCATACAGAGGACATTAAAGACCCTCAGCCACCTCCTTCTAACACTATACAATAAAAAGGATTGAGGCAGCCATAAGGACAATAAGTACTAGGGCTGGATGGGACCAGTCACTTGATCAGAGGAGGCCCTCACCCATTAGGTTTGTTTTTTTAACACAAAATTTTGGTCTGGTGAACTATGGATAGTGCACTTGCACAATCCTGTGTTTTGCGAAAAGAAATTTTAAAAAGACAAAGTATCAAGAGCACTAGCTTTCATAAAGTTTGTTTTTCCTTTCTCCACAATTGACACTTCTAAAAAAAACGAAACCTAATGGGTGAGGCTCTCCTCTGATCAAGTGACTGGTCCCATTCCAGCCCTAGTACTTATGTCCTTATGGCTAGGCCATCAATCCTTTTTTATTGTATATAGTGTTAGAAGGAGGTGGCTGAGGGTTTTAATGTCCTCTGTATGACATTAAACTCTATCTGATTGTGAAGGTCCATTGTGTAAACTCTGGAAAATGTGGAGTACCCAATTCATCGCCATTAATCCCAGATCCACTCTGACCCTGAGTTGTAGTAACTATTAGAGTCCTATCTATGGGCTAAATACGAAAAAATGAGTTTAAAACATGTGTTTTAAAAAAAGTTAGTTTTAATAAATTGAGTACCCATCAAAGAATGAATAAAACAAAACTTATTCACCATAAAATAACCCAACAATGGTTGACATGCCGTTAACTAACCAACCAAACTTATGATTTCTGAATAATGTTTTTTGCTCATTTTCTCCCACATTTTGACTTCATAACATTTCATCCAAAGAAACAACCTTTTTTTCATCTATTAACTTTCTTCTAAATAACAAAAAACAAATCCAACCATTAAAGAATGTTTTGTATTATCTTTGATTTAAATATTCAGACAAAGAATTTTCTGTTGATATAGTAAAGTACAATTACATTATAATCAGAGACTTTAATAATAAAAATGTCACTAAAAATGCATCGTTCAGAATGAAAATAGAAACTGATTAAATTAAATAATGTAATTAGACAAGGAAATAAAAGCACTTCCCAGATCAAGACAGAATTAAAAATACCAAAATTAAGAAGTTTTATTTAAAGATATCAAGATATTTCTAGAAAGAAATATAATTAAACATCAACAAAAGAATTTAAAAAAAAAAAAATTCTTTTTAGCTAATTGAACGTTTGGACAATTCATAAGCTTTTAGGAATAATGACAATTTCTTTGTTAAAAATTTTAAAGAAAATAATCAACTTTGAAGAAAGAACACAGAAATGATATCTTATGATGAATCCAAGTATTATTCTTTTTATTTATCATGAGAATATACATTGTAGCATTTTATCTAGGGCTGGTTTAGCTCAGTCGGTAGAGTGTTCGGCTAGGAATTCACAAAGGTTCTTGTTTCGATACCGGCCCTTTGTCAACTCAGCGGTGAGTAGCACAGGGATCTGTGCGGTAAAGTGAGGAGCTGATGGTAGGTGTGGTGCTCCACCTCAGATGCTAAAATAATCTGCTTGGTCTAACGCTAGTGAAAAGGGATAGACTCCCTCGCTGTCTGGCTGATACCAACATTAGGCCGCCCAACGACTTTAATTTACTTACATTTAACCTGTTAAACTCTGCTTAAAATAGACCTCATGTCACATCCTGCTCATGCAGAAGGGTTGTGTGTATATTATATATATATATAGTAGGGTAACAATTTTATCTATAAAATTAAACGTCAATATCATGTTTGAAGATTCATACACATGAGAAGTATGTATTTTACCCAACCCCTCCACCAGGACAGAAAATGTCAATCCCTGTATGTACATTTTGACCTATTAGGTCTCATCAGCAAGGTTATAGATATGGGAGACTGCTCCGTGTGTGACTTGAACCTCGACTGCCAAGCTGACAGGCGGGGATTCTAAACACTACCAGCTGGCCTATCGCTGATTTTCATTTGTTTTGAACTTATTTATATTCCACTTTTTGGGGACTTATCGACGACAGTATGAAAGTAAGTAAAACAAACAATTTTCAAAATTAGGTATGACTTCAATTAAGCACATATCTCCAAAAAATAAACACACTGTTTACTTACTTTCATGTATATATATAATATATATATGTGTGTGTGTTATATAATTAATTATGTGGGTTTGCTGTATTCATAAAAAAGAGTGCATAATATCAGTGATAGAGCATATGCAGTTTGAATAGTATAGATATAGAGTCAACAAATGCTTGATGGCAGTAAGTTTCTCGCCTATGTGATCATCAGGCAGTGAGCTCTTGTATTATTCAGAATCCATATCGCAACATATATATTTCTCTATTCTAGCTTATTTTCTTGGTATAATGTAATTGGTTGTCTGATGAAACTGAGCTAATTTTATTGTTCCAGTTGAAATAGATTTTTATAATAGCTAAATAAGGATTTGTTAAGTTTTCTTTCTTATTAAAAGTGTAAATATTGCTCTGCATATAATTAATTATTAATTATCTTACATTGAGCTCTCTTGGGGATTTTAACTAATCCTTGTATAATCTATAGGTGTGCATCAGCATCGGCATGCATTGTGGATGTACAGGGATATTGATGATCCAAATAGAATTATCCCAACTTATCAGTCAATTGGATACTTTTACCTTTATATAATAATATGTAAAAGTAAAGTAAAGTCGTCGGGTGGCCTAAGTCGGTATCAGCCAATCATTGAGGAAGTCTATCCCCTTCTCACTAGCACTGGACCGGAGATTGTTTTAGCATCTGAGGTGGGAGCACCACACCCTACCATCAGCTCCTTTACTTTACCGCACATATCCCTGTGCTAACTCAAGACGCTGAGTTGGCGAGGGCCAATATCGAACCAGGAACCTCATGGTTTCTAGCCGAACGCTCTACCAACTGAGCTAACCCGGCCCTACAATTATATATATATATATATATATATATATATACATATATATTTACCAACCCCTTAGCAAGTGGAATTTAACAGGTTTGAAATTCAGTGTTTTCCTTCTCTTAGACTGGTTCCTAAAACAAGGTTATAGAGTGCAGTTACTATTTACCATAACTGGAACGAGAGTAGTTGGATTCATACCTTTACTGAGAGTATTAATGGTATATGAAATGCAAACAGCCTCATTCAGGATTGACTCATCTCATTGTGTCCATTTCATACAAATGGTCACCATTACACTACACACCTGACATATATATATAATTATATATATATATATATATATATATATATATATATATATATATAATATATTATATTTGTAACTGTATGATTATCAGAATAAATGAATATAACAAAATGTGTATGAGAGTTCATGAACTAATTGTATAAATTATCACATGAATCAGAATATAATGTGTGTGTGTGTGTATATATATATATATATATATATATAAATATAATATATATATATATATATATAGACTTTTTGACTGTAAGAGACACAATTTAATAAATGTGGTAGAATTTTTGAATTATTGCTCCCTTAATAATCTGATTTGACGGTATCCGGTAACTCACAAATAAAACCAATTTTACTGACATACTTTATTGCAATCAGACTATAAGATATTAACTACCTACTAAAAATAACGATAAGAAAAAAGATTGATAAAAAATGATGTAGTAAGATAACAATCTTACGTATATATATATATAATATAATATATATTTATATATATATATATGTATATGGGGGCAGTGTGAGTGCAATTATTATACTAATGGAACTTCATTTCATCATTTATGTTCACCGAAATTACTTACAGAAAAACCTCGGGGTATAATTTAACTTAATTACTTTTATTCATTAAAAACGTACATTCCGAGGTAAGAGATTGATTATTTGAATTCTGTGGCACAAACAAAGTTTTTGAAAGGTTGCTGAGGATTTTTGATTTGATGAAGAATTAAATCAATAAACGAGTAATTATTCTGACATGACAAGAATTCTTTGAAGTTGCGTACATGCACATGTTATCACTGATTACCTAGCCTCACCTTCCCTGCGTTAGTCATGGTGGTGGAAGCATCTGTTAGTCTTTTTATGATGTATTTGCTTCTAATTTGAACACAGGCCTGGGCAAGACCAATAGTCCAAGGAAAGAGCAAGTTTTGTTGGTTTTATGGCATATCAACTCTTGTCGATTATTTTAATGCTGAAGTCAGCCTTTTTCAAGCAGTTTTGTTCTAAACCTGAACACAGGCCTAGGAGACAATAGTCCAAGGAATGAGCAAGTTTGGTTGGTTTTATGGCATACAAACCATATCGGGTTATTTAATGCTGAAGTCAGTCTTTTTAAAAAGCATTTGGTTCTAAATCTGAACACACAGGCCTGGGCAAGACCAATAGTTTTCAAGAAAAGAGTAATTTGGTTGGGTTTTATTGTATATCAACCTTGTTGGGTTTGACCTGGTTTGGTTTGGTTTACGGCATATCAACCTCAGTGGGTCATTTACTGCCGATAAAGTTTTGAAATAAATCAATTTTAATGGATAATACAATTTTGTTTATAAACTCATGTTTTTATTTAACCCATAGATGGGCCAACCCTTGTTGGGTTATTTAATTCTGAAGTCGCCTTTTTCAAGCAATTTAGTTTAGCTCAGCAGATAAGGCATCCCCTTAGAAACCACAATGTTCTGGGTATGGTACTGACCCTTTGCCAACTTAGCACATGAGTAACATAGCTTGATCTATTCTGTAAAGTGAGGAGCTAATGGTAGGTGTGATGCTCTAACTCAGATGTAAAATAATCTCTCTGGTCTAGTGCTAGTGAAAGGGAATAGACTCCCTCACTGTCTGGCTGATACTAACAATAAGCCACTCTGCCTACTTTTTTTTATATAATTCAAGTATCTAATGATTTGAATCATTTACAAAGAAATTATAGCTTTAAATAACTATTCAGAATACTAATACTTCATACACAATCAAAACAGAGGCTGAACGGCCACTTACCTCCCATCTAGATTCGCATGGAGAGGACCTGCCAAGAGCAATGGCTGATAAAACAGATGGCAAGAGAGAGTCTAGGGAATCTGCACTATAAGCATATGATGATGATGATTGATGATATTATTTCAAGTAACTATTCCTATTTAATTATAATAATTATTGTTTGCACAAAATTTATAGTAGTTAAGTATCAATCAAATTTACAAACTAAATTTATATTTTTTATTAACTTAAAACATCAAGAAATTATTTCACTGAGTTGTGTTGTCATGTTTCTAGGAAATATTTTACAAAATCTATGTTTGATAGTTGGCTGTATCTTTATTGCATGTCTCTGTTGCATTAAACTATCATAGGATTAACATTTATAAGATTAGCAAGAAGTTACTTTAATGCTTATGCTATATCTCATTGCATAGCATTTTATCTTCCAGTCTACTGCTCTACCCATAAGAATTGATTATGAAAAATAATCCCAAAAAAGTACTTTAATTCTTATTCTATATTTTCATTGAATATGGAGGTGTGTGATGTAATGATTACTGTCGTAGGAAATGGACACTGTGATAAGAGTTCAAATCCTTGACAAGGCTGTTTTGCATTTCATTTAGCACTAATACCCTTGGGAAAGGTATGAATCCAACTAGTAAATAGTAGGGCAGACTGGGCTCTTTAACCTTGGTATTAAAAGGTCTAGGAGAAGGAAATTCTGTATTCAAACCAGTTAAATTCAGCTTAAAGAAATTGACCTTGTGTTTCATCCTACTCGTGCACAAGAGTTGAAAAATGTTATATCTCATTGCATTGTATTTGTAGTCTTCCATCTACTGCTTATTATATGAATATAATCCCTAGAAGATTTAGGGCAATACTATTAAACACTGTAATCTTTTTTTTTTCTTTTTTAAACATCAGATTTTATAGATCAATCCAGTACTTCAACAGCCCTGTTTTGGTGGCTATAGAATACACCAAATGCACTTCTAACAGAAAGGTTAAAACCCTCCCATGAAGACACCTGTTGGCTGTGGTGACCCATGATGCTTAAAGATGGAACACTAGTGGCTGCACAGTCTATGACATGCAACACTCCACTTTGGCCCTTACTTAGGTTAGAGGCCCTCATCAACCAAATCGGGACCTGTCAAGCCCTAGCACCTATATGATTGTCTTAACCTATTGTCCTTACGGCAAAACCTCCAATCCTGATTATCATATTATGCTAGAAGGCAGTGCCTGAGGTCTTTATGTCTTGAGTATGATGTTAAACTCTTTCTGATGGGAATCCAATTCTGGAGGCTCTGGAGAATGTGCAGTACCCCTTAAACAGCATTACTCCCCAGGTCCATCTTGTCCCGGAATAGTAGTACTTGTTAGGGTCCCATCTGTAGGTAAATAGAAAAATACTGTTTTAAAAAATTGTGTTTAAAAAAAAATTAAAGTACCCATCAAGAATGAATGAAACAAACATATTTGGCAACAAAAATACCCACATGGGTTGACATGCCATAAAATCCACCATCTGTTCCTCCAAGCAAACTGAGTATTACATGCTTATGTAAATAGAACCTGGGTTACTTGAACCTTTTTTGGTCCCATCTGTGAGTTAAATAGGTAAAAAAATTGAGTTTTAAACAATGTATTTACAAAGAAATTGAGATTGAAAAAAAATTGAATATCAAACAGAATTAAATAAACAAAATGTCTTTGGCATAAGATAACTTAACAAGGGTTGACATGCCATAAAATCCAACCAACCAACCAGTACTTCAACCATTGAGATATATTCTAATACTTGTTGTCATTCTACAATCACTAATCGGTTGCTCTGCCATTAGGATAACATGTTTGTAAAGCCCATGAGGACATCGAACCATGAGACATGGCTTTCAATTACATTTTAATGACTGCTCTTTCATAACACTATGAGATTTCCTCATATATTTACATAATGGCAAGTTATATTCATGTATTATATTTATAGAAGACATCTAAGTGATCACTGTTGCTTGTATTTACCAAGAGAACTGTGAGTGGTTTTATTATGACAATATTATGAAAGATTACCAAAATGTAGACACCACCAATCATTTTCACATCAGTACTGAAGCTTTTACACTTGGAGACTTCCTCTCGGGACATTTGATCCGACCCTGTTAAAGAGACCATTCAGAGCTTTTGTACGAGAAGAAATCAGAAGAAGCTGATCCTTTAATAAAAATCAAAGCATTACATTTAACCTTTCACCCCCACTGGGACAACCAGTGTCCTGGTCCAATTTCAATATTCACTTTAACCCTTAAGATGTTGCACAACAGTTGTATAGTTTTCAAATAATAATTTGCAAACAATTACATTCTTTCAAGTATTCCTATCTAATATTAATAATTTGCACAGAATTATATGGTTTTCAAGTAACTAAATTTTTAATTTTATGATAATTTCATAAACAATTTATAAACTTAACCTCAAACAACAATCCTTAATACAAATAATTTGCATATAATTATATGGTTTTCAATTATTCCTATGAAATATTAACAATTTTCATAGGTGTGTACTAGTAATCAGAAATACAAATTTGTTGTTCTATTGCTAATTGGAAAATATAAATTTTAAAGACAAGCTTGCTGCATCTGCATACTCTTAGTGTAATTTTGCAGACCCCCTGTGGTCTTTTAACTCACACTGGAACATTGTGTCTCATTCAAATTTCAAATTCAATTTAACTCTTAAGATGTTGAACTCAAAGGATAATTTTTTTCATGTCCAAAACTTAAAAAAAAGTCTGGTAGTAAAAGGGTCATCAAAGACGGTATTGTAAAGATTTTTTTTGTCTCGGCTCCTGCTTTAAAAAAAAAAAAATTTTTTTTTGGCACTGTAGGAAACGAGCCAATTCCATCCCGCTTCAACAAATCTGATCTTGATTTCAGAATCTCTCTCTTTTTTTTCATGCACTATTTCAGAAATAAATTTAAAATTTTTGGTGCTGGCAAAATGATCAGGTTCAATGAATAGGATCATCCCTGCTTAATGAGTATCTTTAACCCTTTCACTACCACTGCTACACCTGTGTCCCAGTCTAATCTCATTTTCATTTTATTTTTAACCCTCCATTAAAATGTTTGTAACTAAAAGCATAATTTTGCATATACAAAATTTGAAAAAGAAAAGAAAAGAAGACTTGGTAGTGAGGGTTAATAGATGGTGCCTATGTAAAATGCTATGGTTTATTTTTTTTGCTTTTAGTACTTTGGAACCCCCCCAACACACTCCACTCGTTTTTTTCTTCATATTATCCATTCGTCTTTCTTCGTATCCCTCCATTATTTATCTTCGTATCCCTCCTTTATTTTTTCTTCCGTATCCCTCCATTATTTTTTCTTCATATCCCTCCATTCCTTTTATTATTTACCCCACCATTCATCTTTCTTCAAATATCCTCCATTCGTTTTTTCTCTTTCATATCCCTCCATTCGTTTTTTTTCTTTCATACCCTCCATTCGTTTTTTCTTCATATTTCCCCCTCATGTAATATCACCCAGATCTTCTTTTTTATTTCTTAGTATCTTTTAACTCTTTCTTTCTTGATATTTCCTAAATATTTTCTTTGGTATTTTTTTTTTCTTTCTCTCTTAATATCTCCTCATTTTTCTTTTCTTTTGATGGTACCTTACACATACTACATTCTTATTCTTGAATATTTCCCCACTCACTTCACCACTCTTTCTTTCTACTTAAAAAAAAGGACTTGGTTTGTGAAAGGGGTTATAACATGTCAATGCTACGGTTATTTTTTGCTTTTAAATTCTTTCACATACTGGTGTGTTGGTTGATTTACTATTTCATTTCAACTTCAACACATCGTACTCAAAGCATTATTTGAAATATCCAAATCTTTAAAAAAAAATTGGTAGTGAAAGAGTTTAATGAAGAATGATGAAGAAATAGTCATTTGAATTCAAAGATGAAATTAAAATTAAAAAAGGAAAAATTGTAACTTTTAAGATACTCATTCGATTATATTTCTATTGTTAAAAATCAAATTTACATAATTAAATTGGGAAATAATTTTTATTTTATGAGACAATCAGAGAAGCCATTGAGTTCTCATTCAAAGTGATCCATGATGAGTAATTATCTGCATTATTGGACTATTGTCCTCATCTTCATTTGTTATCTGTACAACGTTTCGACCAATATGCCCTCCGGCCTTCTTCAGGATTTCTTGTCAGACTCGGGAACCTTCTTGTTGTAATTGGGAGCCATCACGGAACTTTGAACCTAATCCTTTATTCAGTCCACGGTTATAATCCTGTCTCATTCCGCTAACCATAGCTGGGGTAGGGAGCGTAAGCTGTGTTAATTATTATTCTATGTTACTGCTGCCCTTGATCAGGATTGAATCTGCAATCTAGAGATAAGTGTCACTTAGAAACTGTCTTAACCTACTACCATGTCAATTGGAGCACAAGAAGGCCGGAGGGCATATCGGCCGAAATGTTGTAACAGATAACAATGAAGATGAGGCAATAGTCCAAAATAACACAGATAATACTAATCCTCAAGCCTCATCTCAAACCATTCAGAGAAATAGTATGATCCATGATGATATTGATACTTCTATCTAAGAAGGATTCTATTTGATATTTCAATAGTTATCTCCATTAGATAAAAATTGGATGCTTAAATTAATGGAATGTTAAGTGCGAATACAACCCACAACATTATCATTCAGTTGTAAATCAGCTTTGAAATTGTTTTATTCTTTATGATTTTAATTTTAAAAAATCTTGAATTGTTTTCTTTTTTTCTTGGGTAAATTTTTAGTTGGGTAAATAAATAACTGTCCAGTGGATTTTAATGAGAAAAAAAATTATGTTATAACTTACTTTCTAGTTGTCTCAACTTATTATTATCATCACAACATCAACAATAAATAGCAGGACCTGTAGATTACCACAGTAATGATAGTTTTGAATTATTACACAATTGATATGTTTACTTAAGAGCTATTGCAATAATATTTTATATGTAAAAAGTATAATCTTTTGATTTAAATCTCTCATCTTTTTTCTTTTTTTCCTTCTTCATCTTTTCATTTTGTTCGATTGAAACAAATAAGTTTTATTCTTCTGCACACTCACCCTCTTTCTATTATAGTTCCTCTACTCTCTTTCTTTCTTTAATATTTTTTCAGTGTAGCATGTCCATTTTTCTTCCCTTTTCTTTCTTTATAATAAAAACGGAATGGTACATTATTTAACTGAGTGACAACACTCATGAGAAATAAAAATCGGCAGATAAGCAAACACCAGATAATCAGAATTCACATTTTGCATTTCATCTTGGAGGAGTTGGATGGGTCTCATTTTCACCAGAGGTGTTGCAAGATTGATACAGTCATACTTTTAAGAAGCATGAAGTATTAATATATGTAGATATTTTCAAGTATCAAAATCTATTTTCTTTTAACAATATTAAGATCAAGTAAACTATTGCTGTCATTATTTTTCTAATATTAATGGTGCACTTGTCAATTTTAAATTAGCATTTATTCTTTAACTTAACCAAATATTTCCTTGTCTATTTTTTTTTTACTTTTATCTTAAATCACAAAAAAAAAAATAAATAAATAAATAAAATAAAATAAATAAAATAAAATCCTCTGTTTCTTATTGCTTTTCTTTCCATTTTGAATTTCAGAGGAAAATATTATAAATGTATTCAAATAGATTTCTCTAAGGAAATAGAAAAATAAATACCATTTGTAAATTTTGTGAAAATGCTCAAAATTTGTCAACAAAAAAATATTACAGTAAATTAAATGAATGGCTACAAATTTAGTCTCTTGTAAATTTATTAATCTGGCTGTGAAAAGAATTTATATATATATAATATATATATAAAGGAGGGGTGGCATTTGATAATGAAGTAACACATGTCAAATAAATATGCTGCCTTTTCAAGGTTACAATGGCTGTATAGGTTTTTACAGTTATTACTGTTTAGTAAGTATTGGGAAAAGGTTGGCTTTCTGAAGTGTTCATCTACTTTTCTTCATCCACCATCAGGCCATGCAAGAGATGGATATTTTTATCAAGATGTGTTGGACAAAGTAAAAAAGATGTTGTTTCATGCCTTTCGGAGAGAATGCTTTTAAATTTAGATCAAGAAAAGAGAAGCTGTTTGAATTAAAACGAAGCCCTTGGTCCAAACAATAAGAAAAGAAAGCCCCTTAAATATGAACTAGAAGTGGTTACCCAGCATCGCCCAGGTAAGGGGGAGATTTTTTAAAAAGTTAGTCTCGCAGATCTATTATTACTTATTGCCGAGAGGCAACTGCTGGTTGCCCCATAAAAATCCACGGAAATATATAACAATATAGTACTGATTACTATTTAAAAAAGAAGATTTTACAATAAATTCAATCAATCAATATCATATTAGCGAAAAATAACATAAAAAAAGATAAATAAAATAACATGGCAAAATGACTTATCCCTTCTGTTATTTTTGATTTGAATTTTAATATCTTTCCCAAATATAATAAATCTCATTAATTTTTGCTCAAAAACAAAGCCCTGTGATTTTTAATGTGTATTATATTTTTTTTTGTTTTAGGGGGGGGATAACAGTACCACATAACTGCCCTTTTCATAGTGTTGTGAGATCTCTTGAAATTAAAGCAGCCCTTTGCGAACAATAAAGAAAGAAAGCTTTAAATATGTTGGAGGATATTAACCCTCTTGTAAGGGAACAGTCGTGTATTATAACCCACTGATAGTTTAGCAGGTGTTGCTGTAGATTAAATATTTTTTAAAATAATCTAACAGGTAGTACCACTCTAGTAGAAAACGAAGTATGGCAATGAAATGGGGCCACTCACACTCCCCAGAAACCTAAGAACAGAGAATATCAGATGGCGCAGGACATGGCCTTTTGTGAGGTAGATCTTGCCCTCTGCAAGTGACACAGTTGAATATCTCTAACCCCACTGACAGGTCTAGAAGTCATGCTGAAGATCAAGAATTTAATCAGGAGGAAAATTCTTTCAGTGTAAAAATCAAGATATTTTCCGCAAAGAATTGCGACGCAAATGTAATAAACAATTACTCTCAATAAACACCATTAGTCATTGCCATTCTTTATACGGACAGGGAGGAGTTGAAAAACTCAGGTTTCTCTAATAAAATGGTCAAGGGTGGATGATGTGAGAGAGAGGGGGAAGGGAATCTTTAAGATAGAATTGCAGACAAGAGACCTACATTAAAACATCAGAAACTTCCCCTGAATGGTTGTCCTCAAGACTTGTTGCCAAGAAGAAAATAGTATCATGTATGTTTGGTCTATTAGGGAGCCCATTTTGGCGGGTGGTGAGAAAAATACAATAATCTTATAATGGCAGGGATAGACTAATTTAAATAAAGACATTGCTCACTTGGTATAGAGTTGTTTTAGAAGTGAGATGGAGAATTTCAGCCATTGGCTCATAATTTTGTTTCTAAAATCCGGATTGTCAGTCCATTATATATTTGCTATATATGTCAAGAACAAAAGGTTTAAATAAAAATCATGATAAATACTGCAAATAAGACACATGACTACTTCATACATAAATAAGCTCTGTATGTAGTATATATAATATATATATATATATTTTATATATAATAAATGTATCAAAGTTGCATAAAGAATAAATTGCATTGTGTGTGTGTATGTGTGTTATTTATATTATTATAATATATATATAATATTAATATATAAAAAGAGAGAGGTGCATGGTGTAAAGTTATTATCAATAGGAAATGGACAAGCTGAAGTATAAGTTCAAACCTGGACAGGGCGTTTGCATTTCACATGGGGGGGGGGGGGGGGGGGGGGAGCATACCCTGGGAAAGGTATGAATCAAACTATTCCCCCAGCTATGGTAAATATAGGAGACTGGCCTCTTTACCTTAGTTAGGCCAAAATAAAGTTTCCCCCTAAAAGGAGGAAAAGTTTAATTCAACTGTTGAAGTCCAATTAAAGAAATTGAACTTGTGTCAATCCTACACTCGAGTGGTTGGTATAATAATATATATATTATTTCACCATTCAGTTGAAAATGCAATTTTTTCTGATAACTTTCATCTTTCTCACCAAATTGTTTAAAATTAGACTGGTTTAATCTTATGTTGCATTATCCCTTTTAATAAACTTGAGGCCTTAATTGGTTCAACAGGAACAAGTAAGAAGAGGGAAGAAAGCAAGACAGAGGGAGAGAGAGAGGAGAAGGAGGAGAAAGGAGAAGGAGGAGAGGAGAAGATATGAGATTAAGAAAAAGGAAAATGAATGAGAGAAGGAAAGAAAGAGAATATAAGAATGAAGATATAGGATATGAAGAGAAAGTATTGTTAGGAATAAATAAAAGAGAAGTGGGTTTAGTGAGAAAAGAGAAAAGTGCAAAATCGTGAAATGAGATGAAAAATTATAAATATATATATATACATATGATAATATAGTTTGTGTGTGTGTGTGGTTAGATATAATTTAAAAGGTAAGTCAAAAAAGTGTCTGATTTCTCATTTAAATTTTTTAAATAATCCCTTCTTTCTTTTGGGATTTGATTTGGGGTTCTTTGTTCTGGTCTCCGAATTGTGGTTGTTCTGTGCTAATCACTTGTTTTTAATTATAAAAGCAAGACTTATTAAACCCGAAAGCCCCAAAAGGCAATACCGCATTGAGAAATGGCTTACTTGGAGACAGATGACCATTGCATCTGCTCCACAAATAACCACTAAAATCTGACAAACTCTAACACAGTTCTCTTAAATGGTTCGTCTTACCAATTGAGAAATACCAACGAGTCAAGTGAAGGTGAACTACTGTCAATCACTCTAAAATGATCAAATCTATGATCGGAATGATAACTTTCCATTTAGAGTATGTTATGTTAAATTAATACATTCAGTAGATAATTTGTAGGCAAACCATGAATTATGCTAAATTAACAGTATATCAATTGCATATGTAAATATCTGGTATTCAGATTTATCTAAGATTGAGATGAGAATATGATGTATTCATGAATTATTCTCAGTGTCCAATGTATTGGTATAAAAAGAGTAAATCTGGTGTTAGGATATTAAACACAAATATAATAAATGGCGAGAGTTAGTGATATTTGGGGCACAAAAATCATCATTCCATGTGTTGTGGGAAAGCTGGCAAGACTCAAAAACAGATAGCTGTCTCGGTGGGGGTGGGTGGGGGTTCTCAGTCCTGCCCATCTTGAATATAACAAGATGAACTTGTAAGAGATTGCTTTTGCTATG
>CM042142.1:43817916-43932916 GCA_023376005.1 Doryteuthis pealeii
GAGGTTCGGTGTGATGGGTACATTTTCATTGAATTATAGTTGAAATATTATTTTTTCTTTATGACAATCTTTCTGTTTCAAAATATTGAATTACAAGCCAATTCTAGGGCCCTAAATATTGCAAAAACAGATTTTGGCATTTATAGACAATCCTTTGATGCTATTCCTCAACAATGTGCAGTAAAGATCTAGTTTTGTATCATATTTATATATCAAACACACAACTTTTCACCATATTAGCCATGTTCGCTAGAGTTTAGAATTACGTCGGACTGGGCCACTCTACAGAGGTAAATCCCCCCATGGGTCCACCTTGTTGTTCGTGGGTGTGAGCCGGATACTTAAGGTGAAACCTGGTGGTTGACAGTCTTGACATGCAATAAATCACTGTTCCTTACTGGGCTAGACGGCGCGTCGACCCCCCCCCCAATCAATGTGGACTATGAGTTGAAAAGGATACCAATGCAGTTGGCTCTTGGAACGGTCCCCAAGAGTTAAAAGACTGGAGAATGGAAAATCAGAAAGAAAAATATAAAGCAACATACCAGCCTTATTAACATCGACTAGAATACGCAGAAGAGTCCGGAGACCCGAAGACATTATTCCCTTAACTCCAGGAAAATACATTCAGCTTACACCATACAAGGAGTATAATAATATATAAATTAATAATAATAATAATAATATAATAAACCAAATTGTAGTGGGTGCACTGAAAGTCCCAAAAAGGATTGGAAAAGGGTTGGAAAGTTGAAATCAAAGCTGAAACCATCAGAAACACTGCCACTGCTGCAAATCTGCAAATACTCAGAAGAGTCTGGGAACGTTAAGAGACTTCTGTCACTCAGACCCAGTGAAAAGACATCAGCTAACACTGATGTGAAAACTAAAAAAAAGGAGATAATAATAATAATAATAAATAATTAATAAATAATTATATAATAATTAAACAACCAGAAAACAATAGATTAAATTGTAGAATAATAACCGAGAACGCCTTTCCAGAATGGTCCCACAACTAAAACCCACTTTTCCCTAGATGTCTGACCAAACTAAATACTTCCTTCTAATCATGCACAACGCACTTATATATTAACGTACACCACATGCGTTTTTGTCTTGTCTGAAAGAATGCATAGTGAAAATTGGACAGTGCCATCCTCACTAATATATATATATATATATATATATATATATAATTTTCTCTTTTAGTATTATCTGCGTTATCGGACTATTGTCCCCATCTCATTGTTATTTGTACAACGTTTCGGCCGATTTACTCTTCCGGGCCTTCTCTTCAAGGTATTTCTTGTCGGACTGCGGACCTTCTCGGGAACTCGGGAACCTTCTCGAACTGAACTTTCTTGTCGTATCGGGAGCCATTCTCTTGTTTGGTTTATTTTCATAAGGATGAAGAAAAAAGTAAAGTAAATCACAATATGTAATTTCATAAAAAATGAAAATGCAATTTTCATGAAGATGATATTGATAGGGCGACATGCAGGTTTCGTTTGTTAAAACACTTCATTGGGGACTTTTGTTTAAAAAAATATTAGAACAATAATATTGAGTATTGAAAAATGTCTTGAAGAAAAAAGAATGCCAAAGCGAATGTCATAGATAAGATAATTGTAGAAAGCAATACAATACTCACTGTGCAGTGGGATTCCAACTACCATCAAAATTGGCAATATGTAACTCTATACAAAACTGCATTACTACAAGAATAATGAAGCACCATAGCCATACTAAGACCAGCAGCCAATTAGGACTTAAGGAATGGGATCAACTAGATGCAAGTATGGAATATTCCAAAGTGCTATAAATAACAACTTTATGATCAAATTCAGTAAATGCTTAGTTGTTGTTGTAGTTGTTATTCAATTCAACAGTGCACTAACTCACTCGATTCAGCAATTTGGTATCTTTGTATTATTTGTATTATTTGAACTATTGTCCCCATCTTTATTGCTATCTGTATAACGTTTCGGCTGATGTGCCCTCCGGCCTGAAATAATACTAATCATCAAGCCTCATCTCAAAAATTCAGACATATAGTATATATATATATTTTATAATGTTGGCAGTGTGTCCTATTGTCGGTATCAGCCAAACTGCTGGCACTAGACCTTTAAATCTTTTTATAAGCCTTTTTATTTAGTTTTGTTACTCTTTTTAATTTAATATATTTCATTACATTAAAAATTGAATACTTATGTATGTCAGAGAGCGTATATTCTTGCTAATATTTTTGTCATAATCAGGAGCCTTCATGGAACTTTGAATCCAACCATTTATTCAATCCATGGGGTATACTCTTCTAATTCCGCTAACTATGACTGAGTACAAATATTTAATGTGTTAAAATGAAAAATCTATGTGATCACAACTGAACAGTTATATTTTAATTTATTGTGTTATTATGCAACTTAAATAAAATTAAAAAAAACTTGTAAGGAAAAAATATTTTGTAAAAAGAGGGGATGTAAATTATTGTATTGAACCTTAAGAGTTACTGCCTTGGTCAAGGCAGACAGCCTGTAACATAAAAATGGTTCCTTAACCTTCACACACGTCGGAGTGTACTCCATTTAATTCAGATATCTAGACAACCAGGATTGAACCTGCAGCCTAGAATATCTGTCATTTAGAACTGACTTCATCCAACACCTATATCCACTACCGCATGTGTCGTTTGGTTTGATTTTTTGTTTTACGGCATATCAACCTCAGTGGGTTTTAATGCCGATAAAGTTTGAAATAAATCAATTCTTAATGGATAATACAATTTTTTTATAAATACTTTTCTATTAACCCATAAGGGACCCTAACAGGTACTACCACTCCCGGGTCAGAGTGGACCAGGGAGCAATGGTGATGAAGGGTGTTCCCATTCCCAACCTCAAACTGGAACCTCACCATCAGATAGAGTTTAATTGTCATTCCCAGGACATGTAGACCCTCAGCCACCGCCTTCTAGCACCCATATGATAAAAAGGGTTGGGGCTTGCCATAAGGGTTGTGTCCAATTGGACATTCTGAGAAATAATTTTGTATCTCATTTCTTTTTCTAATGTATAATCCATGATCAATTCATAAATGTAATCGTATTATTTCTCTCTTTTGCTTTGATTTCCTATCTTTACGACTGTTTGAAGTCTTGTCTTATGATACAAAAGAGCCAGATAAGATAATTACATAAAGTGAGAGTAATTCCAAGCAATAAAATCAGAGGAAATCAATATTTAGATGTTTATTTTTTCATACCATTCCCAGAATGATGTAAATGAAAACGTTAAAATCTTAAATAAAACTAAATACTCATGTTTGTAATACAAATTACCTTCATTGAAAAACTCTTTTCATTTTGTATACAGACATGCTTTTACATTTATGACTCTAGCATCTTTGATATATATTTTACATCTACACATATTTGATCAGCGATTATATTTGATGCCATTATAAGACAGATATATATATATATATATATATGCATTAATACATTTTTATCTTAAAGATCTACTTTAGTACAAGGTTTCTCCTCTATGTTAAAAAAATAATATTAACAGTTTTAATATTCAAAGTTCATTTATGTACACGATAGAGAAATTCTGAGATAGGTGCACGGATTGAGAGAGAGAGAGAGAGAGAGAGAGAGAGATGGATAAATGGATAAATGGATAAAAAGAGAGAGGTAGAGAGAGAGAGATTGAAATGGATAGACAGATAGAGAGAGAGAAAGTTCATTTATGAGATAGGTGGACGGATAGAGGAGAGAGAGAGAAGAGAGAGAGAAGATAGAGATGAATAGATGGATAAAAAGACAGAGGGAGAGAGAGAGAGAGTGAGAGAGAGATTGAAATGGATAGACAGATAGAGAGAAAGTTCATTTATGTACAAGATTGAGAGAGATTAAGATAGATGGAGACATTCTGAGATAGGTGGATAGATAGATAGAGAGAGAGAGTGAAATGGATAGACAGATAGAGAAAATGAGACTGAGATGGATAGATGGATAGAGACAGAGAGAACAAGATAGAGAGAAATAGAGAGAGAGAGGGGGGGATAAATAGATAGATGGATAGATAGAGAGACACTAAGGTAGCTAGAAAGAGAGAGGGAAACTGAAATGTAGAGAGAGTGAGAGTGAGAGTGAAACGCATAGACGGATAATGTGAAAGATAATGTGAGAGAGAGACTGAGATGGATGGATGGATAGAGATTTAGATGGATAGAAAGAGAGACAGAGATAGATAAAGAGTGAGAAAAACTGAAACAAGAGAGCATACAATCAAAGCACTGATCAGGTGAGAATTAACTGTGCCCTGTGAAGAAAATCGGGAGGAAGCTCAGAAAATACCAAGCATTGGTAGAACAATACAGAAGCCAAAACTGTAACCAATAGAAATGGGCTATTGATGGTTACAACACACTCATTCTCCTGAGCCTTGACCAGAACTAGTAAAATTGATTGATTTTAATGGCATATTTATTTAAATAAGCCTACTTTAATTTGCTCACAACAGCTCTCTAACTAATGGGATCCTACCATAAAACACTGGCAGCTACTCTCACATATATCACTAGCTTACACAGAAAAACCAGAACCCACAAATTTTGTAATAAAACTGTTAATTTTAACTAGGGGGGTTTCAGGTTAGGGTTAGAGTTAGAGTTAAGGTTATGATTGGCGTTTAGGGTTAGGGTTGGGGTTTAAGGTTTAGGGTTAGTTTAATGGGAAAATAAACAAATAATTTTGATTCTGTTTTTTTCTCGTTTTCTAGTACAGGGTGAACCTGAAAAAAAAATAGAACACAAACCCTGACCCTAACCCCCCTAGTTAAGATTAACTGTTTTATTACAAAATTTGTGGGTTCTGTTTTATCTGGGACGCCCTAATTTACTAAACAAAAGTTCATAATTACCAAATTTGGTAGATAAAGTGTTAAAGATTATTTGAAATTACTAGAAATACCAGATGTAAGTTATTTGTATAAAGAATAGTTACCTAAAACTATAATTGTTTAGTAAAGATTATTATTAGTTACTCAAAACTATATAACTTAGTACAAACAAATGACTTATTAAACCAAATAATTACTAGAACCATATAATTATTAATACTTGATAGGAATATTTGAAAATATATAACTATGAGCAAATTATTTGCATTAGATAGGAATATTTGATATCATATGATTGTGTACAAAAAACTCTTAAGAAACAACTGTTACATAATGGATAGGTAGCCTATTAATTATGTTTAGAAGTGTAGTGTAGATTTTAAAATAATGGTTAATGGAAAACACAGGAAGATGATTGACACTTGTTAACACTGTTTTTACATATCCTTACAGTTTTCCAATGTGAATGTGGGAAGTTAGCTAGAGAAAATCAGTTTTTGGCTAACCATTGAGCGAGACAGACCACAATGTCATCTCTCAGCCAAGTAGCTAAATTCTCACACATATGTTGTTGATCTGGGATTTTAAACAAGTAAACTATGAGCTCAAAACAAAGCAAAGTCTTGTGTTGTTACTAAGAACAAACAAACAACACAAGTACAGAAGATCCAGCCGTGATGAAGAAATATCTACCAGATCCAAAGATAAAAAGATTCAGTCCAAGTTAAGCTGAGGATTGACCCATAGACAGATATAACAGCTTCATGTGGAAAGTAAAGAAGGTAAGTGTACGTGTAGACAACCATGGGTTTACAAGTATACTCTACAGAACAATTGCATTAATTTTAAGATGGCTATACAACACAACTATACAAAATTTATTTGGAAGAAATATGGATGCTGATTTCTGTTGAAGACTTCCTTTTCTGTTGCTTGAAAATCTCAGCGGATAGTTGCTTCAGGAAAGCCTCAAAATCAGAAAGTAACAAATAAACACTTCAAAGGTCCTAAGTTCTTCATTGATTACCTCCCCTTAAAAGCTGAACACCCTTGCAGCAATTATGACTTTTAGAAGAAAAAACAACAAAAAACAACAAAAGCAAAAGGAAAAAAAACAATTCTTGAACATCTTTTTCGAAACAATTTTTTTCAAAAAGAAATTGTTTCAGTCACTTTCATCCAAAATGTTTTAGAAGTGTTTGATGGATAAATTAGTGGATAAAATGTTTGATGATACAAACAATCATATAAACAACAATATCATTAACTTAGTTGGGTGACCACTTAGGTAACATCAGGTACAGTGAGCAACCTGAGGACTTTGTGCCCTATCTAATCAAAACTTAGTAAATAACAACAACAATATCATCTATATCTATAAAAGAAACATTTTGTATGTCTGTTCATATGTCTGTTTGTACAATGACTGAGTGCAAATACTTTATAAAAGAAAAATAGTAGAGATCAGCAAATACCAATATTCAATAAAATCCACAACCTATTTTTGTCAGAGAGGGACTTAAAAAACTTTTTACCCCTCATTTTCCATAAGCAAAAGCAAAATATAATAAGGGTATTCATCAATGATATTTTGGTTATTTCCTATAACTCCAAACTAAAAAAGGGGAACCACTCTGAATTAATTTTATCTGCTAATTAATCTACCCATTATTTTCCTATTAAACTAACCCTAAACCCTAACCCTGTCTTCTTTTTTTCTAGTAGATCAATAAATAAATAAATAAATAATTTATAAAATTCTTTCAGAGTGGTTCCCCTTTTTTAGGTTGGAGTTAGAGGAAATAACCGATATTTTTAAAAATTGATTTTTTAAAAATTATAAAAAATTAAAACAAATTGATAGAGGATAAAACATAATAAAAGACAAATAAAAGAAAAATACAAACAAAAAGAATAAAGAATAAACAACTTAAAAACAAGAATATATAAAGAATAAAATAATAACAAATATATAGAAAAAGAACTTTTCTTAATCTATATATGAATATATATAAGAGACTCATATTCAACTTTTTAAAACCCATGCAATGCCGGGTAGCTCAGCTAGTTAATAATAAGCATTCTTCAAATTAGAAATTTCTGCTAAGTACTTAGGATGGTCAACATAGACCAAAGATCTGCTCAAATGTCAGATAAGTAATTTACAAGAGTTTTTACTCTTTTATTAATTAAAGTTTTGTTTTGTTTCTTTGTTTAATGTCAAATCAACCTTTGTAGGTTATTTAAAACCAAAGCCATCCTTGTAAAAGAACAGTAGTACTATTTAACCCATAGCTGGAGTTATGAGGGAGTTCTTACCTTTCCCATAGGTATTTGTCAGAGTAGGGATGTGGAGATAGAATACAAAACTTTTGATTACGACTCCAACTCTCATTTTTGGCAACTATGACTCAGATTCTTCTTTATTTAATTAAGAGATTATGGCTCACAAATAAATATAAAATCATAATTTTTTTTATAATATTTTTCTAAGGAGTATGCACTGAATAACTTAACAGAGTAAACTATGGCCAGTGTAAGTTCAACTCCTTCTAACATGGGTTACCACAGAAAACAAAAGCGTCCTTTGGAAATATCCCCACACCTCTAAAAGAAGGGTCATAAGGCAACAAAAATTGTTGGGATTTTCTGGATATAAGGTGTGTACCAGATGGCCGCTTCTACTTATAGACTTGCCGATAAGCACGTGACCAGGGAAGGCAACCTCTTATACAATCACTGGCAGTGCTCTGCTGCTGTTGTTGTATTTATACTGGCTGATTCTAATCTTAGCTAACTGCTACTTGGATCTTCTTGGACGACGGAACGTGGTATTATATCGCAGGACTTATTCACTTACTAAAGGATTCTCTACTGTGGGACTTATTCACTTCCAAAGGATTCTCTATCACAGGACTATTCACTTACCAAAGGATTCTATAACTCGTGACTTACTTACTTATTTACTTTAAGTTCTTTGCAACTGGCCAAGGATGGCGGCTAGATATAACAAAAATAGCAATCCATTCCGGCCTTAACCCTGTTCAGAGCCATTTTATTGTTTTTGAATTGAATGTACCATACAAAAATGAGATGGCCCTAATCTCAAGAATTCCAAACCTGCAATATCACCTGTCTCAATAGATCAAAGGGAGAGGCTGTAGTAGTTTGATATTACCATAAAAGTGGTCATGGAGTCTGGAGATATTTTGGGCCTTGAACATGTGATCTTGTTAAACTGATCATGAGTTAAACTCTCAATGAGGGTAAGTAATCTAACAAATTCATAGACTATAAAAAAATATCAATATCATCGGTATATTACAAAGATTCACATTACATTTGTCTTTCCATCTATATGTACACACACACACACACATATATATATATACACACTCACAACATATACACACATCTCTCTATATATACACTACAAACATATACACACACACACATATATTATATTATATATATGTATACACACTCACACATATACACATCTCTCTATATATATACTCACAACATATACACACATCTCTCTCTATATATATACACACTCACACACAATATACTTACATACACACATATCTCTCTCTATATATATACATATACCACACTTACCAACATATACACACATCTCTCTCTATATATACACACTCACAACATATACAAACTCTCTCTATATATACTTACAAAATATACAACATCTCTCTCTATATATACAAACATACACACACTCTCTTCTATAATATACACACTCACACCAATACACATATATATATATATATATACACTCACAACATATACATATATATATATATAATACAAACTATATATATACACTCATATACACATACACATATATATATATATATATATATATTATATATATACACTCACAAACATACACACACACACATATATATATACACTCACAAACATACACACACATACATATATATATATACACATACACACACACACACACACACACACACACACACACATATACACTCAAACATACACACACACACACACACATATATATATATATATATATATATACAGCAAGGTCTAAATTGACATGGTTTTGAATAGCATGATACTTGAATTTACATGGTTTATAAATAGATACAAAATGCTAAATAATGAAGATCTGATCTCAATTAAGATATTTTCAAATGTTATTTCTAAGAAGATGAAAATTAAGATGTTGATTTAAGTGAACAACAAATGCAGGAAATTACCATAAAAGAATTCAATATGATTACTAAGAATTTGATACAAAGTTTCAAGAATTTGTAAAGTTCAACCAGTTAATAATACAGGTTGCAGCAGATTGACCTCCCACATTTTAACCTGTCCCCTGTGTGGTGCAAATAGAATATAAGTGGTAACCCAGAGCTGGGGAGATAAGGGTTCATACCTTTCCCAAGGGTATTAATCTGAAAGTGAATGTAATACTGTAGCTGGAGTTTGAACTCGCTTACTATGATATTCAGTACTGTTTGAGTTAACAGAGAAATAATAATAAGAAACACAATGAGTATTAAGAATAGGGAAAAAGGCTTACTAAGCAATGATACAAGGTGAACAGAGTAATTAGCAATTGTTTGGTTGAATTAACAAGTCCCATGGGGTCTTGTTGTTTCTCACTATGTTTATTTAGATATTATTTATAGGAAAAACAGCCAATTCCATTCTCATTATGTAGGTACTATATGACAAGCATGTTAGACCCTATACTATAGAGACTCCTCTTTATCATAAAGACTTGTGACTTAATTAAGTTAAGATCTCAATCAAAATCTTATAAATTATTATTTAGCTCTGAATTTAGTCCATCGGTAAACATTTAACCAAATTATAGAATACTTTTATAATAAAATATAATGAATTATGTGCAGTAATGTTCTTTTAGTGTTTATTCTTTTATAAATCATATTTTTCTTTGGCATAATAAGGTTGAAAACTTAAATGTTTTTAGTAAACTTATTAGCATAAGCATATCTGAAGCTAGCACATACCTCAAATTTTAGCTCTCAACACAAAGCAAATAATCAATCAAGTGACAGCTCCCAACTCAGAAAACTCTGGGCCACTTGTAAGTCAAGGTACAACTATATATATATATATATATATATATATATATATATATCTCAGACTGAGACATTGATAGAAAGCACTAAAGCTTGTCCCTTATTTACCTGATTCCAGCAGGGTTTCCATAGATAAATAAAGTTTAAGGACATTTTGATCAATCTTGTTTACACATCTTGAAACCCCATTAATAAATTAGAACCTTTTATATGAGTTGCTAAGTGCTTCCCTGGGCTTAATCATTCGGTGGCATAGAAATATGAACCCTTTGAGGTCAAATGCAGGTAGGAACCATCAATTTTGTGTACAAACTTTGATGAAACCATGAGATTCAAAGAAAAAAAGGAAATAAACAAACAAAAAAAGATTCTGATATTTTGCCAGATTTACAGAAAAATAACTCATCTTTTTCTTTGAAAATAAATTGATTCTATGTAAGATAGAAATGTTTTTGACATTAAAAAACAAATCTGCTCTAAAACCAACCCTAACCCTTAATTCATAAAATTGGCAAAAACAAAATAAATAATAAAGAAAAAAAAAAGGAATTAGAAAAATTTAGTCTTTGACTTTAGCAGACAAAAAAAGTGTACTTCCCTCTTTTCATGATTAGACATTATTTTTTTGGAGAAAAATTAAAAAAATTTTTTATCATGGTAAGTCTTGAGAATATACGTGGAATATGATAAAACATAATTTGTTTTGTGACCAATATTATAAAAAATGCCTAAGTAAAAGAAAAAAATGTAATTAGCTCAAAAATGTAAAACTATTTGAAAATATAGGAATGACAGTCATCCCTATAATTGTTGGACCACTAGAAGCCTACAAAAACATAATTTTGAATAGATTCATTGATTTTAATGGCCTGTTAACCAGTATATATATTTACCAACCCCTCTGCACGAGCAGGATGTGACACAAGGTCAATTTCTTAAGCGGAGTTCAACAGGTTTGAATTCAGAGTTTTCCTTCTCCTAGACTGGTTGCCTAACCAAGGTTAAAGAGTCCAATCTGCCCTACTATTTATCCATAGCTGGAGAGAGATTAGGATTCATACCTTTCCCAAGGGTATTAGCGCTAAGTGAAATACAATTACCATGTCCAGGATTTGAACTCGGGGCGATGAGTCCATTTCCCATGACTTTAACCATTACACCATGCACTTCCTATCGCATGTTAACCAGTATAGGGTTGTTTTATGCCGAGAGGTTAGGGAATTGTATTCCTTTTTACACTTTTTGTCTTGTTTATTGAAGTTGTTTTTTTGTTGAACATGGTCCCATAGAAATTTCAGATGGCATTCTAACAAGTACTACCACTAGTTTTGCTTGTTTGTTGTCGCTTTTTTTTACCTCAACTCTCCTAAGTTCTTCTGTGTTGGAATAAAGAACAACAGTGACACATATATGTGCACATATTAGTTTATTTGTGATGACTTTTTTACCTGCACATATTAGTTTATTTGTGATGACTTTTTTACCTGCTCACAGCTGATGGTGATCGAAGCATGATTAGAATATTTGCTAACTTTTATCTCACTTCTTTGTGTTGTATAATCCTGTGACTTTTTAATCCAAACAAAGCCACATTCTAAAATGACTCTGTGGTCCTTACACATCTATTAAACTTACATGACTCAATGGTTTTTCTTGCGACCATTTTAAAGTAAGTACACTATATGCCAATAATAGATTTTGCCAATCTATTCAACAATATGTATTTAATATTTAATTCAATCTATTTAACAATATGTAAATAAGAAGAAATTTGAAAAACAAATGGAAAGTATTTTTGACATTTTGCCATACATCTTGCCATAAGTTCAATTCAAGTCTTAATCTCTTATCTTGAATAGAAGGATACTTCAAATAGTACATAAATTGGACCGTATGACCTTTAGGCACCCCTGTTGCGATCTTGATTTATAAGGACATGTTTTTCATTTACACCGCAAAAATCCGGTTGTTTGTTAGTGTTAGGGGTTAGTTTTATAATAAAAAAAAACTCTAAAAATCGTCTGTTAACAAACATTTGACGGTGTAAATGAAAAACATGTCCTTATGAATCGAGATCACAAAAGGGGTGCCTAAAGGTCATATAGTCCAATAAGTTTAGCAAATATTTAAGGCATATATAAATAAAAACCTAAAGTATATATATATATTCATCAAACCCTCTGCAGGAATAGTATGTGATACATGGTCAATTTCTTCAGCAGAGTTTAACAGATTTGAATTTAGAGCTTTCCTTCTCCTAGACTGGTTGGCCAACCAAGGTTAAATAGCCTAGTCCGCCCTACTATTTATCCATAGTTGGAGGAAGAATAATAAGATGCTTACCTTTCCCAAATGCATTAACACAATATGAAATGCAACCAGCCTCATCCAGAATTTGAGATTGGGTTGCCAAGTCCATTTCCTATGACAATAACCATTACACAACCTGCACCTCCACTATAATACCATAAATCAAAGTAGAGCTTCAAGCACTGAATAGACTTTGTCTATAGCAATCTGTGCACAAGATGTGCAGTCTATATGTTTTTTCTTTTTGCAAAGATTCAGAAAATTTCTATGACTTGTATAAAAATTACGAATCATATTAATTGCAGTAACAGTACAAAGGACCTTTATAATTTGATACATGGTATTTATAAATTTGATCTGATTTTTGCTGGGTAAAAATTTTAAAGATCTAATCAGCGCAATCAGTTTTCTGTCAAAACTGTTCACTTTCAATTTCCCATTGGAATTATGATTGCAGTAAAAGTAAACATAATTACGAAAGATTTTGATGGCACATTTATAACAAGAAATGCAAGATAAGTAAATTTAATTAGTTGGTATTACTTTTGCTAATACATTGATTTTTTTTCTAAATTTTTATTTTGCTTGTCTTATCTTTGAATATTTACTGGAGTAATTGCTGTAGTTTATCTTATTCATTTTGTAATAGTTGTGTGGTTAGAATCTTTAAATTAAGGTCATAGTTTTAATGGCATAATGATTTTACGTCAGAATTCAGCTTAAATGTAATAAATATAAATGGAAGTGGTTTATAGCAAAGGTATTTGTTTTGAGACTATTCAAAATGGTGGAAAAGCAAAAAGAGTACTCTAGGTTTGGTGGATACTCTACCAACTGAAAGGAATCACAAGATTCTGGGTTCAATACTTGTCCCTGGCAAGTCAGTGTATGAGTAGCACAGCTTGGGTAATTTGATCTGTGCAGTAAAGTAATAGTAAAAACATGAGGAAGGCCAGTGGGTATAACAGATGAAACAATATAATAAAGACATCAGAGAGAATGAAACTAGGTTTTATGTCAGAATTCAGCCTAAATGTAATAAATATCAACTCTGCATTTTTGGAAGTGGTTTATAGCAAAATTATGTTTTGAGACTATTCAAAATGGTGGAAAAGCAAAAAGACCTAAAGTGGCTGAATTCTGATTTAGGTCAGAAAATTGAAATGGAAAGTTTTTTGGTGGTACCCAATGACATTTTAACTACAGTTTATGAATTAACATTTTGCGAATTGGGTTATGGTTTTAGGCGATTAAGGTTGTTTTTAATTACGTATTGCTTAAAAAAATAAACAATAAAAAACCCAAATTACTATACATTTAATTTACCATTGAATCTATTATTGAGACAATTGTTTGTGTTTGTATTGCAATGTATAATTTCAATTAAACTTAGTTTAAAAAAATATTTTTCAACATTAAATGTATAGTAATTTGTTTTTTTTGTTGTTTATTTCTTTTAAGCAATACATAATTAAAAACAACCTTAATCCCCTAAAACCGTAACCAAATTCGCAAAATGTTAATTCATAGACTGTGGTTAAACTGTTATTGGGTACCAACAAAAAAATTTCCGTTTTAATTTTCTGAACTAAATCAGAAGTCAGCCCCTAAAGTATATATACATTCACCAAATCCTGTGAATGAATTGTATGTGATACATGGTCAATTTCTTCAGCAGAGTTTAACAGATTTGAATTGAGAGCTTTCCTTCTCCTAGACTGGTTGGCTAACCAAGGTTAAATAGCCTAGTTCCCCTTAGAGTACTCTAGGTTTGGTGGGTACTCTACCAACTGAAAGGAATCACAAGATTCTGGGTTCAATACTTGTCCCTGACAAGTCAGTATATGAGTAGCACAGCTTGATTAATCTGATCTGTGCAGTAAAGTGCAGAGCTGACGGTAGGTGTTGTGCTCCATCTAAGCAAAAACTATCTCTTTGGTCTAGCACTAGTAAAAAGGGGATAAACTCCCTTGCTGTCTAGCTGATACTGACAATAGGTCACTCAATGTATATAAGTAAGAACCAGAGAGTAAAACAAATGAAACATTGCAATAGAGATAATAAAGAGACGGAAACTGGTCTGAAAGAATCAATGTATAGTAGTAACCCTATTATGTCTGCTATGAAAGAAATATCAGATGATATAAGCACAGACACAATAAAAGATAATTGTCTTTAAATTACAGAACATTATTAATCATTTCTTTGTGGAAAACTGGAAATGACAACTAATCTAAGTTATGTGTCTGCAAAAAAATTTCTTTTGGAACATTATCTGCATTTTTTAAATAGCTTAAACATCAGGAATCGGTAAACCAAAACCAACAAAAAACCCAAAAAAACCAAACAAACAAATCTAGCATTCTCAGAAACATTGGACTGACGATAGAAGATTCTATTCCTAATGTCTAGTGCCAATAAGAAAGTGGTTTGTTGATCCAATTCTTCACTTGATAGCAACTAAGTCAGAAGTACTATTCCAATTAGTTATCAAAGATGGATTTAAATTTTATGGTGCTTTATATATGCTATCTTGGTAATCTTGTTTACTGATGCACATTATTCATGTATATATATATATATTGTTACTTTATGTGTATGTGTGTGTATATATCTCGAGATATTTATATCATATAAAAATGCATTCAAACATAGATGCACACGCCTACATAAGAACATTTGTCAAAAAATATACATACAAAAATATACATATATGTATCAAGATACTATTTCTCTGAATGTTTGAGATGAGGCTTGATGATTAGTATTATCAGCATTATTCAGACTATTGTCCAATTGGACACATGACCTAGTGGATAAAGGAGTTAGGTTAAGACAGTTCTAAGTGACAGTTATTTTTGGACTGCAGGTTCAATCCTGGTCAAGGACAGCTGTAACATAGAATAATAATTAACACAGATTAATGCCTCTACCCCAGCTATGGTTAGTGGAATGAGAACAGGATACCCTGTGGACTGAATAAAGGGTTAGGTTCAAAGTTCCGTGATGGCTGCCAATTATGACAAGAAGGTACCCAATTATGACAAGAAGGTTCCTGAGTCAGAAAAAAAGGTTTCTGAATCTGAGAAGGTTCCCGAGTCTGACAAGAAATACCTGAAGAAGGCCAGAGAGCACATTGGCCAAAACATTGTACAGATAACAATGAAGATGAGGACAATAGTCCGAATAACGCAGATAATACTATGTATCAAGATGTGATATAAATCCAAAAGGCTTTATTAATTCATTTAGATTTTCCCATAAACATGCATGTGTGTATATTTTATATATAAAGGGTGCAATGAGTTAATTTTCACTATTTTGAATTATCAATTTTGTGCATACACTTTGTTTTTAGGTGTGTTTCAAGCAACTCCATATTTTTCTCTGGAGAACATGTATTATGGATAAGTAAATATCTTTCGTTTATCTTTCTGTTCCTTAATGTATCTAATTTTGTTTTGTAAAAGAAAATGTACCCTATGGGCTAAGTATTTAAGTTTTAATATAATTAGATATGATATTTAATTAGAAAAATTATGTAATTAAATACGAACACAAAAAAGATTACATATATTTTTACTTTATTCTAATTGATTTCCATATAGAATTATGCAGAGGATTGCTTCCAATATGTTTGAGAATAAAACAATAATATTAGAAATCAGTAACGCCAAGTAATTATTTATCAAACAGCAGTTTACAGTGTGAACAGGAGCATATTGATACCAAAAAATTAATTTTGATAAATGTGTGCTTAATATTATTAATTTCTAATTGTTTGGATTTATCTTAATGAATATGAGCCAAAATCTCTGGGATAAATCTTAAAAGAAATCCATTAACAATAAAAAATAACTGTAATTTCATTCTTTACTTCCTATTTTAACTGAATAGTTAAATTAGGAAAATTTAGCAATGAAAGACAGGAGTGATGGAAGAGTAAGTTTCAGTTGTTTTCTTTTTCGATGATAACCCTATGTTTCAAATCTTTTTATCTGCATTCTTATTTAGTTTCATTAGCCTTTCTAATTTGATATATTTTATTATATTAAAATTTAAATACCTGCACCCAGAGTGTGCAACTATTTGCTAGTACATATAATACAGTTAAGTTATTATTCTATTATTCTCATTATGTACATGTGACATTACAAGAAGAATGAATTGTGTGTGTCAGACTCAACATGAAAGAAGTTGCTTATATCGTCAATGTGTTTGTCGGATCAGTCAAAGGCAATCCTCAGATCCATTCTGAAAACGTAAGTGAGGCTCTCTAAGTTATGCCTGCAACAATTGACAATCCACTCCCACACTAATTGCCGGATTTTGCTCCCAGTGACCTCTTCCTCTTTTTTTTCAATAATCCAGGAGGCCCTCTTTTGACACAATGGAGGAGATCCTGCATGAATTGCATGTGGTACTTGACACACTTAAAGAGCAGGACTTTTTAAGGAGCGCCGCAAGCGTGGCACAAGTGCTTAGAGTGGTCAGAGTCAAATTTAGATAAAGTGGAAATAAAACTTTTCATTTTTTTTTCCGGAAAATCTTCTTTTGACTGTTCTAACATTTATGTTGGTTTTTCAAGTAAATTAGAAAATCCTGCTGCAAAAGAGTTAAAATAAATAATATGGGTAAATAGCAGGGCAGACTGGGCTCTTTACCTCTTAAGGTCCTATACCACCTTATTCCACCCTGCCGGAAGTCACATTCGTTTTTATAATCTACTCCAAATGATAACCTTTCTTTAAATGTAATATTAAACATATTTAGAAGTCTTTGATTTAAGGGAAATAACAGGTAACTTTAAATGAAAAGGCGATTTTTAGCCATTTTTTGATAAATCCTTATATGAATGGGGCTCTGGACTTAGAAGATTCTCAACAGGATATTAAGTGTTAACCAAGGCTAGGTAACCAGTCTAGGAGAAGGAAAACTCTGAATTCAAACCTGTTAAACTGCTGTTGCAACACCCTCTGGTTAAAAATGAGACCGTCCAAATTGTCCATGATGAAATGCAAAAATATAATACTGACTATCTGGTGCTGCTTATCTGCTGAATTCTTATTTCTTATGAGTGTCATCACCTCAAGTAAATAATGGACTATTCTGTTTTTTTATAAAGAAAGAAAGGACATGCTATGCATAAAAACTATAAGGGGGAAATATTCAGAGAGATGGTGAGAACGCAAATCAATAACACTAATCTTTTTCAATTGAAAAAGGAAAAAAATAAAAAAAGAATGAGAGAGAGTTCAATCAAGATTATTATACATTTTACATATTGATTTAAAATGCAATAGCTCTTAAGTAAACATATCAAACGTAATAATTAGATTATCATACTGTGGTATATCCACAGGTTCTGAAAGTATATATATATTGTATGATTCCAAATTAAAACATTTCTTGAAAAAAAAAGCCATAATGAAGTGTGGATCTTATTGCTAGTGTATGTGTGTGTGGATATATATATATATATATATATATATATATATATTGGTCCATTGATCACATAGGCTAATAATTGACAATCAATCAAGTGCAGTCACTGTTTCTATGCAAACCCAACCTAGATATCTATATTCCATCACCAATATTGAGCACTCTTTATTTAAAACATAGCAAAGTACATAATTAATAATATATATATACTCAATTGAACCTAATAAAATGAGACAAGTTGAATACTAGTTCACCTGAGGATCAACAACATGAGTTTCTATTTTTTTTTTTGTTATCATATCATTTTATAGTTTAACTATATTGTCTATGTATATATACTTAATAACAGCAATTTCTCAAAGATACTGTCTAAATATATTTGTATATATATATATATATATATATATACATACATAAATACTTATTTATTCTTGAGAATAGCAGATTCTAATATATATATATATTAGAACCTGGAATTCTCAAGAACATATGCATATATATACATCTTGTGTGCACATGTATATATACACACATATGGAGATTTTATATGTGTTTATATATATATATATATATATATATATATATATATATACTTGAGAATGTCAGGTTCTAAAAGATATTAAAGTGACTGTGATAGGCAAGTTAGTCTCTTGACATGTTTGGGCCATTTTTGATAACAAAATAAAGGAAAATATATAGAAAATGTTTTGCAAAAAAAAGATTTGATTTGTGTTTTCGATGCAGCCTCTTCTGATATCGCAAAGAAGAAGAAGAAGAAGAAGAGAGATTTGATCAATTCAATGTCTGAAAGAAAAAACAAAAACAAAAACAAAAAAACAACAAATAAACTTTAAAATCTGCAAATGGCAAGTCCACCAAATAGTAATTTGCATAAAATATTCTTCAATTGTTTAGCTTGTTGAATAGAGTTGTTTATTTCCATTTGTCAGATCTTTCTGTCTATATAAAGTTAATGAGTAGAGAAGAGACAAGACTGATTATAAGAAAAAAAAGTGTCTGTGTTTGTATTGACACACACACACACATACATATATATATACATAGATATAGATATGTTGTATGTACTGTCTGTATATATATAAGTTGTGAGTAAAATAGAGATTATTATCTATATTTGTGATGTCTTTGTCTGTATATGTTCAGAGAAGAGAAAACCACTGGTTGTAAGTCAATGTGTGTGCATATTTATATGTGTTTGATATATATATATATATATACACAGTGTGTATATATTATATATATTATATTATATATATACATACAGTGTATATATATATATAATATATATATATATATATACACATATATACACAGTGTGTGTATATATATGTATATTATATATATATATATATATATATACATATATACACATACAGTGTATACATATATATATATAAATACTGTAAACACACTCATATATATATATATATATATATAATTTATGGAATTAGCCCATGTAGAGAATATTCACCTTGTTTTATTTTAGCAGTAAAACATTGGGTTATTAATAATGTTTTCCGTTGCGTGGCTTGGAAAAAATACTCTCAATTTAAATAATCTTATTTAGTTTTAGGAATATTTTATGAAGCTAGAATGTTCACCTATTAGATAAAAGATGGTTTGCATATAATTTGTTATTAGGTTATTTACTGCCAAAAAAAAAAAAATAAGTGTTAATTTTTCCACCAATAGTATACATTATGATCAATAAATATTGAAATTGAAGATTCAATTTTTCTAAAAAGAATTAAATGAAAACGTTTGCATAGATGAGCAACTTTTATAATAAAATGATTTACTGTACCTTTGACACAACAGATATTTTGGTTGTTTAAACTACTAAAGCAAATTCTCTAATTAGACTACATTGCATGTTCATATGTGGGAATTTCAAAACTTTATCAGCATTAAATGACCCATTGAGGTTGATATGCCATAAAACAAAACAAATCAAACCAAACCAAAAAAACAAATTAATAAGGAGGAGGTAGCTCACTAGCAACAGACACTAACATGAATTTCCTTGATAGTCATCACTTTTGGTAAGTCCTCTAGTCAGCAACCAGTGTCTGTACAGAGCTGATGAGTGTAAGTTTTTGATGGTTGGCCTATACTGTTGGGTCCATGTGTAGGAGACCATAGGAGAATGAGTTTGTTCTTACTTCTCCAGCCGCGTCCAGTATTTCTTATTTGGACAGTTAGATGGGAGGCAAGTGGCCGTACAGCTGCTGTTTTGTTGGATGCTATTTCCAGGATTTGTTCACACAGCATCCTTGTGTGAAGAAATGCATAATATGTCAGTGCACCAACCACCAAAATACTATCAACCATAGCAGGTACACTACTGACCAAAAGTTTGGGACCACATTTATGTTTTCTTCTAAACTTTTCTGAACTGTAAACCAGTTCAAAAAAGCTATCAGGTTGTAACAAAATTTATAAAGGTCCTGTAAATGAATTTATAATTGTTGCATAGGGCTAAATTCAGGTTGTAGTAGTAGTTGTTAGTAGTAGTAGTTGTCATTAGTTCAGAAACAACATACACAAGTCGTATAGTCACAAAGGGGTTGTTTATTCCTTTCGAGGCTCATGGGTTCTTTTTCAGAGAGAGAGAGAGAGAGAGGTAAGGTCAAATTATTCTATTGTAAATCATGTTCAGTACTACTATGCAAAACCCATACAGGGGAACCCGAGAGGCCCCGTCTGCCTCTTAAGAAGGTCCAGCTGAAAAAGAATGGTATAACCTCCCACTACCAATGGTTATTACCTCCCACTTCTAATTCCTTGCTACTACTCGTTCTCGTTAAAAATGAGACACAAAACCATACCATCGTTTCTTACCTGAGGATGGCAAATTGTATTGCCGAAAGCGCTTGTTTTGAAACCTTTGGTGGACTGTTATACCAGTTACACCCTGACACCAGAAAGATGGCCCAAAAATTGGAACGGATCAACGAAAAACTTGTCTGACAGGAATTGTCTGTACAGTTCAACAAAACTTATATATATATATATATATATATATATATATATAAGAATTTGCATCTACACAATAGGTGGATATATTTATCCAAATATGCAAAAATACTGTTTCTTATGAAATTAGAAAAATAATTCAGGATTGTCTCAACTTCTGGTCAGTAGTGAAGCTTCCATTGCTTTGGTCATGTTATATATGCACTGCAGTGTAACACATACCAAAGTATTGCAAAACTTTTGGCTCACCCAAGAGTATTGATCTTATAAATAGAAGTCTCCCCAGAAAGTTTTTACAAAGATCAGTTGGTTAATACCAATTTTATTTGTCAAAACATTGACTTGTAAAAGAAAATCTGACATGTATACCAATTTAGAGACTGTTTGAAAACTCAGGGAGACATTTTTTTTCCTAATTGTGAGTGAATACCCCATGCACTTTTCAGTGAAAGCGAATTTGAACACAATTCTATTTCAGACTTGGGAGGACAGGGGAATAAAAAGAAAGAGTGAAACTTTCCTGCTCTCTGATCAGACTCAACAATGATGTTCATTGGAACTGTAATATCTCAGTGATCAGAAAGACATGCCTGTCTATAGATACTGGCAGGTCTGGAACTTCAACGGGCAAGAAGACTCCAACTGCCAATGGCCGTCAGCACCAAATAAAAGAAGAACCATTTCTTAAAAGACAGACTACACAAAAGATGCCCGAGTGACTGGATGGATAAGGCAGGTCAGGGTAGAGAGAGAAAGAGAGAAAAAACAAGAAAGAGAGAGAGAGAAAGAGAGAGAGAGAAAGAGAGAGAGAGAGAAAGAGAGAGAGAGTGCACAAGAGAAAAAGAAGAGAGAGAGAGAGTGTACAAGAGAGAAAGAGAGAGAGTGTACAAGAGAGAAAAGAGAGAGTGTACAAGAGAAAAGAGAGAGAGTGTACAAGAGAGAAAGAGAGAGAGAGTGTACAAGAGAGAAGAAAGAGAGAGTGACGAGAGAGAAAGAGAGAGTGACAAAGAAAAGATAGATAGAGAGAGAGAGCAAGAAAGAGAGAGAGCAAGAAAGAAGAGAGAAAAGAGAGAGAGAGAGAGAGAGAGAGAGGAGAGAAAAGAGAGAGAGAGAGAGAGAGAGAAGAGAGAGGGCAAAAGAGAGAGAGAGGGAAAGAGAGAGAGAGAGAGAGAGAGAACAAAAGAGAGAGAGAGGGAGAGAGAGCAAGAGAGAGGGGCAGAGAGAGAGCAAGAGAGAGGCAAAGAGAGAGAGAGAAGAGAGAGAGAGGGCAAGAAAGAGAGAGAGAAAGAGAGAGAGAGAGAGAGAGAGAGAGAGAAGAACAAGAGAGAGAGAGAGAGCAAGAAGTGAGAGTGAGAGAGGAGAGAGAGAAGAAAGTGAGTGAGAGTCAGAGTGAGAGAGAGAGAGAGAAAGTTTCAGATAAATGATAGCTGTAGTACTTGTGGCGGTAGGACTGTGTTCAGGTGTGGTGTCTTTGGTCGAAAAATTTTTACCATCCTAATAGGAAAACAGTATTAAAAGCACTTAGACTTGAGAGAGAGAGAATACTTAAAATCAGTGTGTGACCAGGATTTTTTGGTCTAATGACATTAGTATTTCAAGTGTAGCTGCTTTTATCTTGCTATTTACCATTTTAACTTAAAGTGGTGGCATTGGTGGTATAGAGGGTGACTTTCATAATGTGTGAGCAGACATTTTCGTTTTCAGGTTGAAAACTCTCAAGTGAAAAATGGATAAAGTTGAAGGAATTAATGACACCAAATCATAATAAGACCTCATGAGAAATCAACAACAGAATCTTATTAGTATATATGTATTAATCTATTAATAAATGTAGATTGTCTGTATTTCTGTCTGTAACAAAAACTACGTCATAGCTCTATGTCACAGCTTACGTCTCACAATATTCTTATGCTATATACACCCAAGATTTGAGTAAGTAATTTTAAAAATTGTTTTTTACACTTGTCCCCTTTTTTTTTTTTTTTTTTACAGTAACAAGAAGTTAACTAAAAAGTTTACAAATAAATAAATACCTACGATTTTATGTAAAATTGATGTGGAAAATATCCAAAATAATTGTTTGATTATTAGATGCACGCAACATTTTATTTGAGAGGGACAAGGGGTCAGTTTTCATTTCAAATTGTTTTATTTTTTTTTACTCCTTTAATAAATATGAGGATTTTGCTTACTTATGATACAAACCCTCTGACATTGAATTTTTAACTCCCACCCTCTCAAAAATTAATTTTTACAATGCCCGGAGGATGTTTTCTGTTGCTAGTATTAATAATGGAGATTCGCTTCCAGTTTTTGTCTGTAACAAGAAGTTATAAAACCCAAGTATCTTTGATTTAGTAGAAAATTAACTTTTTATGAGATATTGTTTGACATGAACTTATTTATGGGCAATACTATATATATATACATATATCAGTGGTGATTCTAGGTCATCAATGTTTGTCAGGCTCATTATAATCTTTAACAAATTATACCAGGGTTTCCCAATGGGACCATGTTGCTCCTTTGGGGGGTGATGAGATTGGAGGGGGGCCACAAGGCCAAATTTGAAAATAGGAGGACACAAGGGGCTGACAATGGGTCACAGAAAATTTAGGACCCACAATATTTATACATAGAGTATTTTGTTATTAATAATTATTATCTAGAATAAAATATCAGACTTATTGTTTAGTTAAAATGGCTCAGATTTATTTAATAAATATTTTTTTATAGAAACTTTGATTCAGCAGTGAACAATAAATTCTTTATATAAAATGTGACTGAGCAGTGAACAATAAATTCTTTATATAAAATGTGACTGAGCAGTGAACAATAAATTCTTTATATAAAATGTGACTCAGCAGTGAACAATAAATTCTTTATATAAAATGTGACTGAGCAGTGAACAATAAATTCTTTATATAAATGTGACTCAGCAGTGAACTATAAAATGTTTATATAAAATGTGACTGAGCAGTGACATGTGTGAACAATAAATCTTTATATAAAATGTGACTGAGCAGTGAACAATAAATTCTTTATATAAAATGTGACTGAGCAGTGACAATAAATTCTTTATATAAAATGTGACTTGAGCAGTGAACAATAAATTCAAAGCAAATTCTTTATATAAAATGTGACTGAGCAGTGAACAATAAATTCTTTATTAAATGTGACTGAGCAGTGAGCAGTGAACAATAAATTCTTTATAAAATGTGACTGAGCAGTGAACTGACTCAGCAGTAAATTCTTTATATAAAATGTGACTGAGCAGTGAACAATAAATTATATAAATGTGACTGAGCAGTGATGTGACTTTGAACAATAAATTCTTTATATAAAATGTGACTGAGCAGTGAACATACATTCTTTATATAAAATGTGACTGAGCAGTGAACAATAAATTATTTATATAAAATGTGACTCAGCAGTAAACTTCATGCTCGTCAAAGGGCAGCCTTTAAGTGAGAATAAATAGAGGCAAATTTATTCAAGATTTAGTATACTTTCTTATTGAAAGGTTAACTTCCAACATATCTACTATCTTGAATGCAAAGATTAATACATTTTTGGAATTCATTGAACATTTTCTGCAATTATTCTTTCATTATAAGACTAATGAAATTCATTGCCGAAGTAGGTCTTTGCTAAATAAATATTGTCCCCAAAGGAGAAATATCAGATGGATATTTTTATCTTACACAAAAGAGAAGTTATAAATATCTAAACCACATAAGGACTTTATAGACATATTGTGAGTATATATTATATATATATATATATATATATATATATATCATTATTATTTTTTTTATTTTTGCAGAGACAGATTTTTATTCTGTATTTTCAAATGTAAAAAATAGAAAAAAAAAAGATTCTACTATTCTTTCTCTCTTCATTTCCCTGCAGCATTTTATATTTTTGAACGTTTGTTAAGATAATAGATTGATTTGAAGACGTTTTAGGACAAGAGAACCCCTGAGACCATTTAAACAAATGAATACTCAGATTATTACAGCTTCAGGCCACCATACATTGAATTGTTCATGGCAACAATCTAAAATGCATATGTATGGATATATTTTAGTTGTGCCCACCGTGAACAATATGACAGATGTCCAAACAACATAAACATTATTATAGTCTGCTGCTTTTATTACATATGAGACGGTCATGTGCCATAAAAAAGTTGCTGAATTAATATTTATAATGATGATAGTGAATATAGTAAGAAAAGAAAGAACCAGTTAAACAAATGACAGAAGAAAAAAAAATGGAAAATAACGAAGAGGATTAATTTTAAAAAGTTTTTCTAATTTCTGCAAATTAAACATTTTTTTCTTTTTATAACAAAGCTTTAGGTCAATACACTGTTTTTGTTTAGTTTATTTGTTTAATGGAAAGTCAACTCCTTATGGGTTATTTAATGCTAACATTGGTATATTTTATTTGTCAATACTGTGGTTTGGTTTAGTTTACTTGTTTAATGGAAAGTCAACTCCTTATGGGTTATTTAATGCTAACATTGGTATATTTTATTTGTCAATACTGTAGTTTGGTTTAGTTTACTTGTTTAATGGAAAGTCAACTCCTTATGGGTTATTTAATGCTAACATTGATATATTTTATTTGTCAATACTGTAGTTTGGTTTAGTTTATTTATTTAACGACATATCAACTCCTTATGGGTTATCTAATGCTATCATTGCTTTAGTTTATTTGTTTAATACAGCGTTTTGGTTTAGTTTATTTAATGGCATATCAACTCTTTATGGGTTATCTAATACTGACATTGGTTTAGTTTATTTATCAATGCTGTGGTTTAGTTTAGTTTATTTGTTTAACAGCATATCAACTCCATATGGGTTATTTAATACTGACATTTAGTTACTATAGAATGATCCCTAGAGACATGGAAAAAAGATTGTTGAAACAGAAGCTCAGGAGAAGAATCAAGACCTACCAGACCACAGCACTGTTAGAATTAGCTAGGATATTTAGAAGAGTTTTGGACACCTGAGGAAACTCAGATTTTGTTAAAAAAAAACCTGTTAAAACTAGTGTGAAAATGATATGTTAAGTATCTTTTGATAATAAATTTTGTGCAAACATAATTGATATATTCATTATTTGCCCTTACCCTAAGTCTCAATAAATAACCAGGGAAGGGATTGTACTAAACGGCATAAGCATAATAACAATAATAATCGTAAGTAAAGTCAGTTAGTATTATTATTAGTATCAGCCAAACAACAAGGGAGTCTATCACTTTTTTTGCTAGTGCAAAACTAGGGAGATAATCTTTTTGCTAAGGTGGAGCACCACACCTACCGTCAGCTCCCAGTGCTTTACTGCACAGATTAGATTACCAAAGTTGTGTTACACATTCTCTGAGTTGGAAGGGACTGGTATCAAAAGAAAAATAATGATAATAATAATAATGAGAGAAGAGAAAAGAAAAAAAACTTGGGGGGGGGACTGGAAATTTAATGGCCTTTCAAATCCTTATGGGTTATTCAAAGCTGAAATTTGATTATTATGGAACCCAAAGGCCAGGAAAAGAGACTGGGGGAATTGGAGATCAGTCAGTCTCAAGACCATCCAGACCAAGAAGTCATCATCGGGGCGGCCTAATGTCAGTATCAGCCAATCAGCGAGGGAGTCTATCCCTTTTTCATTAGTGCTAGACCAAGGAGATTGTTTTTGCATCAGAGGTGAAGCGCCACACCTACCATCAGCTCCTTACTTTACCGCACAAATCCCTGTGCTACTCATACGCTGAGTTGGAGAGGGCCGGTATCAAACTAGGAACCTTATGGTTTCTAGCCAAATGCTCTACCGACTGAGCTAACCCGGCTCCTAATACTCAAAGGATACCTGGACACCTGAATAGACGTTCCTCAAACTTCAGTAAATAAGAAAGAAAAAGCACCAGTTAGAGCTGGTGTGAAAAACTTGCAACGAGTAGAATGATAATTGTGAGAAGTAACAGAAAAAAAAAAGTATGCGGCTCTGAAACTTTAAGAAGACAAAGAATAACAATAAGCGGAAAGTAAAACAGCAAAGTAGAATTAGTCTTATATATACGTCATTATTTTAATTCAAAATAACCACCTTTTCTCATTTTGGTAAAAGAAAGAAGTGACTGGGAATGTATGTGTGTATGTGAGTTCATGTGCGTATGTGTGTGTATGTGTGAAGAAACAATAGGAAAGCAAATTGGTGTCTTAGCAGGAAATATTTGCTTCACTGATTGGCCAATAGTTAATTAGGAATTGTTTTGTTCATTAGAGTAATGAACATTTTCAAATGATGTGTCTAGAAGCATGAGCAGCTTAATTACTAAGACAGTGAAGCCATGGTCTAAATATTTAGCACAAGCTAGAAGTGACAATGGAAACTGTCCAAGCTAACTTGGAAATTTCTCTCAACTCTTTTCCAGTAGATACGTTCTTGTTGAAACGGGATGGACACTGTAGCCTCGTCAGGTAAAACAAAAAAAAAAACAACAAAAACAAATATGTATTTACCAATCCACTAGTAGAATGTGACACAAGGTAAATCTTTTAAGCAGAGTTTAACAGGTTTGAAATCAGAGTTTTCGTTCTCCTAGACTGGTTGCAATACCGAGGCTGAAGAGTCCAGTCTGCACAACTATTTACCCAGATAAAAAAGATAACAAAGATACATCCTGATTGCCTTAAGATATTTGTCATTTACAAAGCTTAGCTAAGTTTAGTTCAGTATATATACATACTTACGTACATACAGGGTGCGGCATAAGTAACGCTCTTTTTAATTTCATATCTTATGGGATAAGAGTTAGGGAATGGTTAAATGAAAATTTTGAAGTAGATGGATTGGACGAAGAGGCCATCATGTTCACCAGACCTAACACCACTGGACTTTTTTTTGTGGGGTGTATTGAAAGATCAGGTTTACAATCTTAAACTGAAAACAATTCCAGAATTAAAGAATGCAATTTCAGATAAATTTCATGAAATTACCATTGAAATGTGTCAAAAAGTTTGTAAAAGTGTTGCTGGTAGAGTTCAGAATTGTATGGAACATGAAGGGGCACATTTTGAACATCTGAAATGAATGACTAAATTCTAAAACTTCATATCTTTTGTAACTTTTTTTCTTAAATTTGGTTTGATTTCATTTGTATTGAACATTATTAAACCGAATAAGCATTATATCAATTTTGCTAATATATTATATTAATCCATTAACAAGTGGCAATACATTCATGTTCGAAAAAATAAAAGATAATCAAAAAGGTTTTAATTTTATTCCACTTAAACAAAGGGCGTTACATATGCCACACCCTGTATATGTATGTATGTATGAATGTATGTATGTATAGATTACTAGAAAAAATGTGACCCATTGGGTCACCTATTGAGTTCCAGGTAGATAATTCTGATCAGGAAGAAAGTTAATTTGTAAAATGAATTAAATTAAAAAAAGAAATACGACCAGAGAATATAAAAAAAACTTCAAAATCATTTTGCTAAGATTTGCAATTAAGTCAAAAACTAACTTGTCTTACATATAAGCCAGTTGTTACATACATTACAATACAAATACTACCATATAAGTTTTTAGTTCAATCTAATGCTCACACTCTCTAATCTCTCTGCTTACCCTCACAGAGAAAATTAACATATATATATATTCATACGAGCAGGATATGACACAAGGTCAATTTCATAAACAGAGTTCAACAGGTTTGAATTCAGAATTTTCCTTCTCCTAGGAGAGCCCAGTCTGCCCTACTATTCATCCATCATAGCTGGAGGGAGAGTAGGAGTCATACCTTTCCCGAGGGTATTAGCGCTAAGTGAAATGCAATTACCACATCCAGGAATTGAACTCGTGGTAACAAGTCCATTTCCCATGACTTTAACCATTACACCACGCGCTTCCATTATCATATATAAGGCGTAGTTATTCAAGATATATGTAGTGAGGGGGAAAGTGACAGGCAGAATGTGAAGTAAGATGGGTGAATTTTTAACTTGATTGCAAATTACGACTAATTAGAACCAATAAAACACATAACTCAATCCCAAAACTAAGGAATATTTTGGGATGTATTTTGTATCATTAAACTTAATAGGAAAAAGCCTTTAGCAAACAATCATTGATTCACTCAGCTTTAGTATAATAATTGATAGACATGGTTATTTCCTATAAGTCTAACATTATCAAAGGAGAACCACTCTTGACTGATAAATTATTTATTCATTTTCCCATTAAACTAACCCTAAACCCTAACTTCTTTTTTCCTAGTAGATCAATAAATAAATAATTTATCAGTCAAGAGAGGTTCCCTTTTGATCATGCTAGACTTATAGGAAATAACCAATAGACATATTATTCTGAGTATGTATCTAACAAAACCCTCCAGGGTGTGACACAAGGTCAATTTTTTTAAGTGGAAGAAAGCTGGTTTGAATTCAGAGTTTTACTTTTATTCATCATGTAACACTTTATTGTTGGAGTATTCTTACTCCCCTGCAGGGGATACAGTTGGCATATTCTAAGTCATCTCTGACAGGGCATCAAAAACTCAAGAAGATTATATAAGGTGTTGGGTTAGTAAAATGCATTAGTTCCTGTTTGGGGTTGAGTAGAGGAGGGTTTTTTCTGTGGTTGGACATAGCAATCATGTGATGTGCTCTTAAGTTTTTGGCACAAATATATAAAAAAAATCAGATAGATTCCAGACCAGTTCCAGGGTGCAGGTTGACCCAAGAAACCTATAAATCAGAAAATACCATATATCCTCTCCATCACACCAGTAAGTCACTCAAACTTGACTCTATACACAGGAAGGACTTTATATTATTTCTCTGAATTTCTGAGATGAGGCTTGATGATTAGTATTATTTGTATTATTCAAACTATTGTCCTCATATTCATTGTTATCTGTACAACATTTTCGGCTGATTTTCCCTCTGACCTTCTTCAGGTATTTCTGACTCAGCAACCTTCTTTTCAAACTTGGGAGCCATTACGGAACTTTGAACCTAACCTTTATTCAGTCCTTGATTATGACAAGAAGGTTCCCCGAGTTCAAAAAGAAGGTTCCTGAGTCTGAGATGGTTCCCGAGTCTGAGAAGACTCCCGAGTCCGACAAGAAATACCTGAAGAAGGCCAGAGGGCACATCGGCTGAAACATTGTACAAATAACAATGAAGACGAGGACAATAGTCCGAAAAATACAAATAATACTGGACTTTATATTGTTAGTCATTGTTTTGTTCTTAAATTGTTAGAATTGCACTAAGTTTTAATTCATTTATTTGTTGCTGTTAGTTTTAAAATAAATGCTATACTAACACCAATTGAAGGTGTGTGGTATAATGGTTAGAGTTATAGGAAATGGTCTCTTCGAATTCAAATCCTGGATGAGACTGTTTACATTTCATATAGTACTAATACCCTTGGAGAAAGTATGCATCCAACTACTCTTCCTCCATGGGTAAATAGTAGGGCAGACTGGGCTCTTTAATACTCAGTCTTGGACTCTGAATTCAAACCTGATAAACTCTGCTTAAGAAATTTACCTTGTGTCACATCCTGCTCATGCAGAGGGGTTAGTATATATATATATATATATACTATATATATATATATAATATATATATATATATATATATATATATACTAACACCAATAAAGGCTTAAAAGTTCAAAGCCAAAATCATTTCATCTTGAAGATAAAAATGCCTACCTGAGCCAAATATAGTTTGGTGATTAAGAAAATATAAAAAAAGGCATTTATTAACGTGTGTTATTTGTTTTCTTATTTCTATTTTTCTTTTTGGTAAATCTCATGTTAAGCAGCACAAAAGGATGGAAGCTGCTGAGTCAGGAATTTCCTTTTGTTGGCTCCATTCTGTCTATTCTATTCAGTATTTACTCAAAGAAATAAAATATAGTTCCAGCTGTTTTTTAAACCACATTTAGTAACCAACTAAATTCTTACACTTTTTATATATTTTCTTTTGCTTGAGCACTAAATATCAGTTTGGCACTTAGTGAAACTTACACAGTTAGTAGGATGGAAGTTGAAGCACTCGTAGTGTAATGGTTATTGTTGTAGGAATTGGACTCAACTATTTGGTTGGTTGTTTGGGTTTTATGGCATGTCAACTCATTGGGTCTTTTTATACCAAAAATGTTTGTTTTATTCATTCTTTATGAATACTATGATGGAACCCTAACAGGTACTACCACTCCTGGTCAGAGTGGACCTGGGAGCAATGGGGATGAAAGGGTGCTTCATATTCCTTAGACCTCCAGAACTAGAAACCTCACCATCAGATAGAGTTTAATGTCATACCCAGGACATGAAGACCCTCAACTACTGCCTTCTAGCACCTATATGATAAAACGGGATGTAGGTTGCCATAAAGGCAATAGGGTTGGAACAATCATATGGGTGCTAGGGCTTGACATGACCAGTTGACTGATCGGTGGGGGGGGGGGGCTCTTCGATCTCCCGTCTAGCCAAAATGGTGTGTTGCATGTTATGGACTCAGCTACTTGAATTCAAATCCCGAATGAGGCAGTTTGCATTTCACATAGTGTTGATACTCTTGGGAAAGGTATGAATGCAACTGTTCTTCCTACAGCTATGGGTAAATAGTAGAACAGTGGATACTGAGGTCATGCACTGAGTCATAGAGGCGACAAACAGAGTATCAGGGATGTTTGGCGTCTCACAGTCCAATGGTTTTCATTACCATCATAACCTCTGTCAAAGTATCTGGAGCTGCCAAATTGAGCTGTATACTACCAAAATATTACAACACTTTCAACTTATCCGGGTATCTTGTTGGTGGGAACCACTCATTTTGTAATGGTTATCATCATCGGATGTGCACTTGGTTACCTGAGTTCAAAACTGAACATTGTCCTCATCTTCATTGTTATCTGTACAATGAAGATGAGGACAATAGTCCGAATATCGCAGATAATAGTAATCATCAAGCCTCATCTCAAACATTCAGAGAACTGGGCAAAGCTGTTGGCATTTCACATAGCGCTAATACCCTTGGGAAAGGTATGAATTCATTTCTCCCTCCAGCTATGGGTAAATAGCAGTGCAGAATGGTCTCTTTAACCTTGGCTAGCTAACCAGTCTAGGAGAAGGAAAACTCTGAATTTAAACCGCTTAATAAATTGACCTCATGTCACATCCTGCTTGTGCGGATGGGTTGGTAATATACATATGATAACAAGGGTTGGGAGTTTGCCATAAGGGCAATAGGGCTGGAACAATCACATAGGTGATGGGCTTGATGGAACCTGCCGATTGATTAGAGCAGCTTCTCAGACTGCCCGTCTAGACTAAGTAAGAGCCAAAGTTGAGTGTTGCATATCAGGATTCTGTCCTTAAGCATCACAGGTGGTCCTATTGGGGGGTGATTTTAGCCCTCTGCAGAACTGCAGTTGGTATATTCTACTGCCTCATCTGACAGTACAAGAGGAACATTGGAGAAGGTTGCTTGGTTTTAAGGCATGTCAAATGCCTTAAAACCAAACAATCCCCAATGTTCAAATAAAATCACTACCACTCCTTCTGGCCACTTTGTGGAATTAATATAAGAGTAAATCTATGACAATTGTGCCTCATTATTTCCAAGGTCACACTCCTTTCACTGGTCAATCCTTTCAAATTGGCTAACGACAACTCCTCTTTAAATAATCACTTCACATAAAACAAAGAAAAGTGCTACTCATGTCTATAGAGAACTCCACTATTGTCTCTATGTTCTGGGTATGACATTAAACTGCATCTAGTGGTGAAGTTCCAATTCTGGAGCTCTGGAGAGTGTGGAGTACCCCATTTATCATGATTAATCTCAGTTCCATAATGATCCTGATTGGTAATACCTGTTAGCGTCCCATCTATAGGTTAAATAGAAAAAAATGCTATTTCTCTGAAATTCATTCAAAGAGAAGGTTCCTGAATTTGACAACAAACACCTGAAGAAGGCTGGAGGGCACATTGGTCAAAATGTTTTGTATATAACAATAAAGATGAGGACAATAGTCTGAATAATCCAAATTTAAAATTTAGAATAGAAAAAAATGATTTTGAAAAGATATCTTTAAAAAAAATGGAGTTAAAAAAAAAATTTGAATATCAATAAAGAACGAATAAAACAAAATGTCTTGGGCATAAAATAACCCAACATGGGTTGGTATGCTTTAAAATCCAACCAACCAACCAAAATCAAATGCCTCTGTCCTCAATCTACTAAAACTGACTTACCTTCAACATGGAACATGTGACCTTCTCCTGAACAAGGTGAATTTCAATAGCTCTTCTATTGTTGGGGGTCATGTTTATGGAACCGTTAAATTTATCATTTGATCTTTTTTTTATTAGAAGGACTCATATCTACGCTTGGCCTGCTGATTGGGTGATTTAAACATAGCATGTGTTGTGATTTCTTTAACCTTCTTATTCTACCATGTTGTAAAATGTTCTATAATAAATGGTAAACACTTCCCCTTTAGCACTTGGCACTTCAGGCTAAATGACCTCAATTTATCACAGTTTTCTGAAATGTGTTTTATATGCCATAATATATGGTGTTTTGTTCCCCTAATTTGCTGCTCCATGAACTTTAATAACTATGGTGCTCTGTACTTGACATAATTTATGATTTTTTTATATTACTGGTGTATAGTGTATGCTACCATACCGAAACTTCTACTTTGTCATCAGTATTATTCAAAATTCCTCGCGATAGATACAATGTTTTTTAAAAACCCAAATTATATTATTTCTCAGAGTTTTTGAGAGGAGGCTTGATGATTAGTATTATTTGTATTATTCGGAATATTGTCCTCATCTTCATTGTAATCTGTATAACGTTTCAGTCGATGTGCCCTCCAGCCTTCTTCAGGCATTTCTTGTCAGACTTGGGAACCATTTCGGACTCAGAGTTTCGTGATAGCTCCCGATTATGACAAGAAGTTTCCCGAGTTCGAAAAGAAGGTTACCGTGTCTGAGAGGGATCCTAAGTCCAACTAAAAATACCTGTAGAAGGCCGGAGGGCACATCAGCCGAAACGTTGTACAGATAACAATGAAGATGAGGACAATAGTCTAGATAATACAAATAATACCAAATGATAGGAACCTAAGAGAAAAGAGTTTTACCAATTCTGCATTTTATAATCTTAAGAAGTTGATATTATTCTGTGATGTAGTTCATGGAATTTTGTTGAAAAATACTTTTAAATTTAATGTAGTCTAATTCGGAAACAGGCTTTACATGGTCAATCTGGACCATAACGTTGCAGAAGTTCCCTTGCATCACACAGCTGACACTTTAAAATGATGTTTTATAGAGATTCCATATTCTCATCAAGTAGTGCTGATTGCATGGATTCCCTGGACTCTCTCTCTCTCTCCATCAATCCCTATCAGCCATTGCTCTAAGCAGCTCCTCTACATGGCACCTAGTGTCTGTAAAGAGCTAATAAATGTAAATTTTTGGTTGTTAATCAATGCTGATGTGTTTGTGGTGAGCCGGAAGTTAACGCTCTGAAACCAAAAATTGAATGACAAAAATAAACGCTTTGTGCATTGGCTCGGTGCAGCTAGAAAGAAAGAAAAATAGAAATATTAAAAATGATAATCTTCAACCAGTCAGAGGCGTTTGCACCTAAAAAGAAGTTTACCAAACAGGCTCTTTTGGGAGCCTATCTGAACCCTATATAAACGAAGGTTTTTCGAAGAACAGCAGAGAAAGAACCAACTTGCCTGAATAATCCACGCCTTTTGTTATAAGAAATATTTCCTTACTGCAGAAGGTATTATACGCTATATCTTTCTCTCTCTCTAAGTAACCTTACTGCTGATTTGATTTTGAACAATACCCTTTCTTTCAATTGGAGTCAACTCAACAATTCTTATTATCTTATTACATGAACATTTAAAAAAACATTTTCTGCAGGACATTGATCAGTATTCTTGATTATTGTAATCTTTGTTTCAATGCACATTTTATTTTGTTAAATTGATGAGTTCTTTGTTTTTCTGCCTTAATACATGACACCATAGTGTGATGAGTAAATTACCCAAATATGTATAACTGCGATCAACTCCACCACCATATGTCCATATATAGGTGTCCATAGGAAAATGTCACTTTCGTGTTTGTCCCTGCTTCTCCAGAAATGCTCAACATGTTTTGTTCAACTTACTCAGGTGGTTTGTGAGATGGGAGGTAAGTGGCTGTAAAGCTGCTTTATTGGGTGCTTTTTTCTGGATTTGTTAGTTTTTAAAAACTTAAATGATGTCCTATAGAGATTCCATATCATAATCATCAGACTGTGCTGATAACATATATTCCCTTGGTAGTACAACCATACAATAGTATTGATATGGCTATAGATCACAGTAAAGAATGTTGGGAAATTAAATAAAGAAAGAGTACACAGAAAAGACGTCTCTGTATTTGCATGATTAAAGAACAGAAAATGGAACCCAGAAACTGAGGCACCTCGGATGAAAGATGGCGATTGTTGAAAAAAAGAATCCAAAAGCAGAGATGTTAGAACTGAAGATTTGTCTTAATGTTAAGATATGTAGACATGGAGGACATTAAAAGAAATATATATTTACCACATCTGCTCATGAATGATGATGAATACCAAAGATAAAACATCAACCCTGCTGCCTCTATAAAAATATATGAGTGTGTGTGTGTGTATTTGTATATGTGTTTATGGGGGTGTTTGTATATCTTGTATGTGTGTGTGTGTATATATATATGTATGTAGAAAAAAGTTTTTCTCTCTACCACAGTCAATTTCTTGAACAGAGTTTAACAGATTTGAATTCAGAGTTTTCCTTCTCCTAGACTGGTTGCCATACCAAGGTTGAAGAGCCCAATCTTCTCAACTATTTACCCATAGCTGGAGGAAGAATAGTTGGATTCATACCTTTCCCAGGAGTATTAGTGCTATATTAAATGTAAACAGGATTTGAACATTTTCTATGACAATAACCATTACACCACATACCTCCATTAAAGAAATCAAAAGAAAGAATTAACTTAAAGAATTAAAAGAAATATGATAACAAATACAAGGTGTGTCAAAAAGTATCAAGATTTTTTTGTACTTTTTGACACACCTTGTATTCTGGAAAAAAAAAATGTTTCGTTCATTAATTTTTTTCAGAATACAAGGTGTGTCAAAAAATTACCATGTTTAAAGCTGTATTTACCAAGATAGAAATGAAGAATGAATGGAATGTTATTTATTTTAGAATACAAGGTGTGTCAAAAAGTACAAAAAAGTCTTGATACTTTTTTGACATGCCTTGTATGTACACCATATCAAATGCGGAGTTTCAGAATTGTGATTTTTTTAAAAAGCATAAAGAATTTGATGCTTTAATTTTTAAAAAGTTTAGATTTAAATTTTAGATGAAGATGCGTAAACTGCTGAACAAACTTCTATAATAAAGGAATAATGTCTAGACAGTTATACAGCTGTCTAAAATATAAAAAAGAAAAAAAAAGGGAGAAAAAATATAAATAAAAAATAAAAATTAAAAAAATTAAAATGAAATAGAAAGTAAAAGAAAGTAACAAAACTAAATAAAGAAAAAAAAAAAGAAAAAAAATCGGGAAAATTTTTTTTTTAAAAAGCAATGAATAAAAAAGTGAAAAAATTTTAAAAATTGAAAAAATGAAAAAAAAAAAAAATAGACAAGGAAAAGCAAAGAAATGAAATAAAGAATAAAAAAAGAAAGAAAGCCAAGAAAGAAAAAGAAAAAATAGAAAGAGAAATAGAAGAAAAGAAAAAAGAAATAAAGATACATGGGTAATCCCAAAAGTAAGGTCTCAGAAGCACTGGGGATGCAAGAAAAATGTTCATGCAGCTATTGGCAACACTGTTGTGTTTGTTGTGTATGCGCCTGCACACATTGCTACTTCACTAAGTCTTGGCTTGGCAGTCGTTTGCTGATGGAGCTCACAATTGATGCTACTGCCAAGTTACTGCAGTAATTCAATTTTTGAATGCAAAAAGTATTAAACCAGCTGAAATTCATCACCAATTAATGGTACTAACAGATACTACCACTCCAGGTCAGGGTGGACCTGGGAGTAATTGTGATAAAAGAGTAATCCACATTCCCTAGAGTTCCAGAATTGGAACTTCACCAGTAGATGTAGTTTAACATCATACTCGGAACACTAAGACCCTCAGCCACTGCCTTCTAGCACATATATGATAAAAAGGGTTGGGGGAGTTGTTATAAGGGCAATAGGGTTGGGACAATCATATAGGTGCTAGGGCTTGATGAGACCAGCCGGTTGATCGGAGGATGCCTCTCCGATTGCTCATCTAACCTAAGTAAGGGCCAAAGTGTTGCATGTAATGAACTGCTCATCCACCAAGATTCCATCTTTAAGAGTCATAGGTCACCACCCACAGACAACAAGTGGCCTCATTTTAGGGGTGGATTTTACCTCTCAGCAGAGGTGCAGTTGGTGTATTCCAGCTGATTGGGTGGAAAATAGATACATGTTCGAACTTTAAATTGATGCAAACATCATTGATAATAAACGTTTCTGTGATTTCTAAATATTTTGGAGACCTTAACTTTGCGATTACCCCCAAAGATTACTAGATATTCTATTATTCTTTTTTTGGTATAGCTGAAATGCATTACATCTGTGTTGCTTTAAAGTTAAACAAAGTTTGATGCAGAAGAAGATTTTATCAGATTTACTGTCAAATTCCGCATCTCCACAGCCCATTGTAATTACTTCTAATAGCAAACATAAAACAAAGATTAAAGAATCTAAGTACTTAGAATACAAGAGGTGAACATTTTATTTTGCTTTTTCCTAAATGAACAAAGAAAGTACCAGAGACTCTAAGAACAGTCACAAAGAAAAGTGCAAATCTGTTAACCATTAAGTAATCATGGCTAAAAGGCAGACACAACAAGTAGATAAAGAAATCCAGAATTTGGAACTATGCAATGATCTATCAGCTCGGTCCATAAATAATGTCCAAAATCTGACAATAATAATAGACAAATTATATTTTTCCTGACCTCAAGTTTGAACATTACTTAATGGATGATCCAGCATATATTCACCTCCTCAAGGTTAGTTTCCACTCTTCATCATCGGTTATTTCCTAGTTGAGTAACATGATATTTCAGGGTGACCCAGAAAAAAAACAGAACCCAAATTATTTATTTCCCATTAAACCAACCCTAAATCCTAGCCCTAACCATAACTATATCTATCTCCCTATGTTTGATAGACTCAAAAATATCTTGATAAATAATATATATATATATATATATATATATATATATATATATATAAAATGAACAAGAAGGGATAAGATGAACAGGAATATTTTATATGTTATTTATTTTTAATTGTTCTCAACTAGTTTTGACCATTGGTCATCATCAGGAGAAAATTTCTTGTGAAAAATTTGTTTTTAGGAAGTTTTTAAAAAAAAAGTTTTGAAATGATTGACAAACAAAATAAAATTCTATTCAGAAAAATTTACAGTCAAACGTGACAAGTCTGTTTATTTTGTGAAATTATTTTCTGGATAAATTTGCATAGATTGTTTTTTTTTTAAATATATATATATGGTGAATATCTTGAAATATATATATAAGGTGCATCATAAAAGTGCTGAGTTTGAAGCTGTATTTACCAAGATATCAATGAACAATGAATAGCACATTAATTTTTTCAGAATACAAGCTGTGTCAAAAAGTACAAAAAATTTCGATACTTTATTGACACAACTTGGATATATATATTAGATACATATATATATTTGTGTATATAATATATTTGTTCTTTTTTTCAAGCATAGGAAAATAAATATGAAAAAGATAGAAAAGATTTATAACTCACCTTCCCTGCTTGTTCTTGTTTCAAGTTTTGTGCACGTTATTATATATATATATATATATATATATTATTATAATATATATGTAAAGGAATTATCATTTATTTAGATAGAAAAATATAGTGACTTAGTAATCAAAAAGAATCTATTTATCTATCTACCTCAGTCTGTTTATGACTATTTCGATGTTTGCAAGACATTATATATATATATATATGTTGGTATGCATCCTTCCATCTACTAAAGACGATGGTGTGTCCACTTTTCTTTCTTTTTTTCAAATTTATTTGCAACTGCATGAGTGGCTGAACAAACCAATTTTTGAATGGCAATCTCTGGTGGAGTGACTGCAAACAAACACTGATGCTTACTGGAGTTGCTGTTGTCTCTCCTCCCTTTTGGCTCTCTTTTCTGTGGCAGCTTCTTTCCTCTCTTTTTCACTCCTTTTCATTCCTTGTTTGACGAGGAGGTGCCAGGGACATACCATATATATATATAAAGGAGTCACTATATATCTACTTATATACAATAACTAAGTAATCAAAAGGGGTCTATCTATCTACCACCTATCTCAGTCTGTTCTTAACTATCCCTCAATGTTTGCAAAGCTTTAAGATAGATATCTATATATTTAAAATAGTCACAATTGTTTTGGTATGTACATGTTGACTTATACCTAAGAAAAGCTATGTTTTTGAACATTCAAATGTCAATTTTCTTCAAAATAGGCACCTTGACATTCAACACTTATTCCAGGGGGTTTCTATTGGTTGAAGCACCACTGAAATACCGCTTTTGAAATAATGAAAAGCTGTAACTTAGCATTTATTTTAGAGTAATCTATATCTTCAAAATAGGCCCTTGGGCATTCTATAACTGTTCCAGGAGGTTTCTACTGGTTAAAATCAAAATTGAAACTCCTTTTGATATAATGAAAGCTGTACCTCAGTATTTATCAGAGTCATCTATGTCTTTAAAATAGGTCCCTTTGTGGCTGCCACTGTTAGGCAGATTAGTAGTAGTTGTATATTTTTTGTCTTGTCATGATCATCAAGCCTGGTTTATGCTTCCCCCTTCATTTTCGCCCTTAACCTGAATAAGGTACACTGTGACCTGGTCATTCCCACTGGTTAAAAATGGTTCACTTATAAGAAATAGTTCTTGGGTTTTAAAATAACCTAAAATATGTGTAAATGCATTTTTGAGATTGTTTGGAGTGCTTATTTTGTCTTTGTGTTGTTATGTAAAGAGAACATTGCCTTAGGCAGTAGAGCAAAAGGTTTTAATAAAAGATAAAAGTTTGTAGGGTCTTGGACTGTGAATAGTAATTTTGGTATTGTTAGGTCTAGGGATTCCTGGCAAGAAGCTTTCTTTTCCCTTTGAGGTGACCACCTTGAGCAGGTCACAAACCTTGTGGCTCCCATGTGAGCAAATTTTTTAGCGGATATATTTTGGAACCGCATTCTTAGTATAAGAACTACTAAGATATTGGTCTCGTTTATGTCCAAGTCCCAACGTGCCAACAAAGTTTTCACGGCATGTGTCGTATGTAAAATAAAGAATATATTTGAATTACGGTGTGGCCTGTATGTCCTTTGAGTGCATGGTGTGGCACAACCTCTTTGAAAATTAATTTGGGAAGGCCAAACTGGTTGTTAGCATATTGTGGGACCTGGCATTCACACCCTTGGCATTCTACACTTATTCCAGGGGGTTACGACTGGTTGAAGCACTTTTGAAACTCCTCCTCTTTTGAAATGGTGTGAAAGTGAAGCATTGTATTTCTTTTATTGTCCAATTCTATCTCTCTCTTCCTCAGACAGGTTCATCTTATGCAGTCATACACACCATCTTGCTACTTCAGAATATTAGCGGAAAAGTTTCTCACCTAAGGAATAAACCTTGTGAAGTGGAGTGGCTAATGCAATGATTCTGTTTGACCGTTGACTTTGCTAACAATGTTGCAATCCTATAAGTTGGATGAAAGTGGCTGGAAAATTATCCTTTATTTTTAAATTTCAATAAAAATGTTATTTTCTACTTTATATATATATATATATATTTGCAAGCTTTAAAAAGAGCTTAAAAATAAAAGACAATTTTGTTGCTGCCTAATTTTTTGATTTTCAAATCAATGACAAGAAAGCAATTAGGACTTTCCAATTTCTATATGAAAATAAATAAATGTAAAAATACTGACAAACTATTTGAAGCAATCCAATAATGATTTCTATAAGAACATAGAAGAAAATTATTTTGGAAGAAGTCATTTTTGTCTTTGCTACTAGTAGAAATTTACCCAACCCATTTTCTGCAGGTAGGATGTGACACAAGTTTGTAAGTATGAGGCATCCAACGTTTTAATACTTGTATTAGCTATTAGCTTTCCCTTGAGTCCAAGTGACAACAAGTCTTCTGGACCATATGACCTTTAGGCACCCCTTTTTGATCTCGATTCAGAGGGACATGTTTTTCATTTACACTGCCAATATCCGGTTATTTGTTAGGGGTTAGGGTTAGGGGTTAGTTTTATAATTTTAAAAAAAACTCTAAAAAACGTCTATTAACAAATAACCGGATATTGACGGTGTAAATGAAAAACATGCCCTTCTGAATCGAGATCGAAAAGGGGTGCCTAAAGGTCATATGGTCCAGTCTTCTCAGCACTTGAAGGCTGTTTTCAGTAATCTGGCTGGCCTCAGTAGTGCTGTGATCTGGGCAATCTTTATCCTTCCATAAACCTCCATCTTTTCCATCCTCTTTTGGGAATATTCCAAGGGTTCTGATTGTGACTGGCATTACAGTCATGTTTCCTAGTTTTTTTTTTCAGTTCTCTGGCAAGGTCCAGGTATCTGTCTACTTTTTGCTTTCCTTTAATTTTGCTTTGTGGTTTGCTGGAACAGGAAAGTCCACAAGCTGGCAATCAGGCAAGTTCAGTTCAGTTTGCCTCAAAATCATACCGGGTTCAATACCAACCCTTGCCAACTCAGCACATGAATAGTACAACTTGGATCTGTGTGGTAAAGTGGGTAGCTGATGGTAGTTGTGATACTTCACCTCTGACCCCCCAAAAAATCTCCCTGGTCTAGCGCTAGGGAAAAAGGGGATAGACTCATTCGTTGTCCAGTTGATACCAACAATAGTACATTCTGTCATCTTTACTTACTTGTAACTAAAACATTGTATTTTATTTTATTTTTTCTATATTTGTTGGATTTTTGCAGATATAAGGTGTGTGCCAGTTCCTCACCTATAATTATAGACTTGGCGAGATCATGTGGTCTATTTCTTAGCCAATCACTGGCCATACTGCGTGGCTGATATATTACTTAAGCGCTGATTCTTTCTCAGTCTACTAGCAACCTTCTACGAGGGAACGTAGGATTCCCTACCTGAGAAGATTACCAAAGGAACCAAATCGGAGGAGTCTTTACCTAGAATCAACTGGCCAATTATGGCCCTTAAAAACTTAACAATATTTTATTTCATTTTTGTTTCTGTTGCTTTTGTAGTTTCAGAGTTTTCTTACTTCCAGAAACCCAATGTTTTAGATTAAACAACAGAAATAAAGATAAAAGAAATACTGATGAAACATTAATGAGAACTGAATGTTTCATTTAAAACATCTGTTTTCTGGTGCAAGAAAAAGAAACAGAAATAAAGATGAAAGAAATATTGATGAAAGAAATATTAATGGAACATTAATGATAACTGAATGTTTTATTTAAAACATTTGTTTTCTGCGCAAGAAAAGAAACAGAAATAAAGATGAAAGAAATACTAGTTAACATTTATTAATTTGTCTAAGAAATTTGAAGTCAGTTTCTTTTATAGAATTATAATTATTATAGTTTTCCTTTTTAAATCAATGATGAGAGAAATATTTTTTGTTTTATTCATATATAAATAAATCCAAAAAATACTGACAAACTATTGAAGCAGACTGATAATAATTTTTTTTTTTATCTCAGACTCCAAAGAGATTTTCTCTGCAAGAAGTCATGGTTTGTTTCAGCAAATTATAATCCTTATGGCCAAAGAGTCTTGGCATGGTGACTGTAATATTATTTACTATTATTCCAACCACTCTTGGGGGAATCAAGTCTCACAGCTGTTATTGTCATATTCTAAATAGAAGCATAATTTATATCATCATTCCTAAGATATAGTCTTTAACATCTGTTCCTGGTTATGGGCCCAGGTCAGACAGGGTGTTTACATAATAGCAGATTGTAATCAGGTTGCACCATTTGGATCTATCATATTATGATGAGGTGCCCTTCTTAATAACAACAACTTGTTTTGCCTAATGGAACCAGATGTTTTTTGCGATACCACCATCATTCAGATGATTCCTGTAAAAAGATTTAAAGGATGCTCTTACTCTTTTGCTTGAAGTGCCGAGGTATTCGAACCAGATTTTTTTTTTTTTTTTTTTTTTTTTTCTTTTATTTTCATCTCTTGCACTAAATGAATCAGGTGCAAAAAATAAATAAATAAAAAAAAAAATAAGATAAAGATAAAACCTCAAAATAAAACTTGCATGTTTTACTCATACATAAAATATGAGCTAGGTATTTGAATATTGGTGTTTTGAACAATGGGGGGTAAGATGATCAATATATTAATACTCATGTTCCTAAAACGTATGATCATTATCATCTTGTAATTCCCTCTGGTTAAAAATGAGAACATCCAAATCATCCAAAAGGAAAGGCAAAAATGTAAATCCTGATTATCTGGTGTTGATTATCTGCCAAATTCTTATTTCTTATGAGTGTCGTCACCTCAGCTAAATAAGTAAAAATAAAGTCATTGGGGTGGCCTTAAGTCGGTATCAGCCAGACAGCGAGGGAGTCTATCCCCTTTTCACTAGCACTAGACCAAGGAGATTATTTTTGGCATCTGAGGTGGAGCGATACACCTACTATCAGCTCCTTACTTGACCACACAGATCACTGTGCTACTCATACGCTGAATTGGCAAGGCCCTGTATTGAACTGGGAACCATGTAGTCCCTGGTCAGACCCTCTACCAACCAGGAAACTTGTGATTCCCAGGTGAATGCTCTACCGACTGAGATAATCGGCCCTGAAATTAGCTAAATAATGATGCTAATTGGTTTTAATCTAACAATGAAAAGATAAAGAGAAAGAAAGAAAGAAAAAAAAGAGTGAGAAAGTTAAATTAAGATTATTATTCTTTTTACACATTGAACTATTTAGCTCTTAAGTAAACATATCAAACATTGTAATAATTAAATTATCATACTGTGGTATATCCACAGGTCCTGCTACTATTTCTAATTGTTGGGACCAATAAGTCTATAGTATGACATGAAATGATCAGAATTCTCATCTGCTACAATGTTCTTTCAATCAAATTAATATTCAACATTGAATTGACTGTACTGATAAGGAAGGTTAATTGTTTTTTTTATGGCTTATCAACCCTTTTTAGGTCATTTAATGGTGAATCAAGTCATTTTGATATTCGGTTTCTTACAATACATGCTATTGCTTAAATGTTCACCCATCTAATTATTGAACAGACTCATCATTGCTTAACTTTAGTGATCTAGCAGAAACCATTGCTTTCAACATGACTTGACTGGAAGCCTGATATATGTTTGAATTTTTAAAATAAAAAGTCTGCGAGCTTCTGTTTTTGGTGTGTTGGGCTTCTTTTTGTTGATCAAATATGAGGAAGAAAAAATCTATTTAAAATTGTTGACAAATGCCAGTGTCTTAAAATTTTAAAACTATGTAATGGGTTCCCCGTTTATGCTAAGTGAAATATGTGAGTATGTGTGAGTATTATTATTAAATTATAATTAATAGAAAAAATACTGTATTTAATTGAAATAACGGCATCCCCCTTTTTATACTATGTGATAAATGTGTGTGTGAATTTCATTTAGTGTTTTTATTTAATTTTAATTAAATTTTTACAATACTATTTCGTTTTACAATATTTTTTACTACGTGATGAAATTTTTTTACAATATTTTTACTACATGATGAGTGTGTGTGTGTGTGTGTGTGTGTGTGTGTGTGACATTTATTTAGTGATTAATATATTATTGTTATTAAATTATTAAATCTATTTCCTAATTACAATATTTTTAACTACATGATGAACATTTTTTACAATATTTTAAAATATATTTAAAATGATAAAATTTTCATCACATACTAGAAAATATTGTAATTACTAAATAAATTTAATAATTTAAGGATAATAATGTATTAATCACTAAATAAAATTTTACACACGCACGCACACACACACACACACACACACACATCGCCTAGAAAAAACAACAGATCCAGAAGAAAAACTCTGAAATCAAAACATGAAGAGTCTTGTTCAAGAAGTTAGTGATGCAGTGGAGCACCATTCTTCTGTTATCAGGGTTGGTGTTGACTATACTATACGTCCCAAAACGTGGGTGGGGTGGAAGTCTATTGAGGAAACAAGGATGGCTTTTATAAATTTTCTGTGAATACTAATTTATAAAAATTTGCTGAATCGCCCTAATTCTTGTATTTCATATTGTTACTTTTTATATTCATACTAATTTTCTTCTTATAAATTCTATTTCTTCTTTGATGTTGTCTGGATCCTCTGGGTTAGATTGGATGTTTCATCTCTGCTTTCACTTCTTGCTCTTATCTTAACGAACACAAAAACTGTCAAATTTTCATTGTCTTTATTCTTCCAAAACCCATTTCAACTGTACAGATGGAGAAATAACCATTCTATGCATCCATCTGCTACAGTGACTAACTCAATTCATTCTCATGACCAAAGTAACCAATCAGAGAACTGCTAACAGATTAATAAGAGGTCAGGTCTTGTCTATCATACTGAAATGAACCACTGTATTAGTTTTTACTTCTAAACTGTTAGTTTTAAATTCTACACTAACTTACAAAATAAATTTAAAGATGGAGAAATAGCCATTCTACCCATCAGTTTGCATATTTATTTTTCATAATATACTTCTGTGTTGTGCATCATGGGAAGGGTGGTTAAGTTTTTGGTGCATGATGGGGAGGCTAAATAAAAATATTCAAACAAATAGGATTTGTCATAGATATAAAAACTAACCAAAACTTAGTTGACCATCAATTTCAATTGCTTGTTCTAAAACTGAATAACTACACAAACTTCACACTTGGTGGTATCAGCAATTGGGATCTCCATAAGAAATGACTGCCAAGCTAAGAATGATCATGCCAGCATGGTGCACACACGGGTATGTTTAGGTGCATGCACAACAAACACAACAGTGTTGCCAATAGTCTCACAAATAGTTTCCCTGCATCCACAGTACTTTGGAGACCTTACTTTAGGGATTACCCCCATAGGTGGATGCAAATTAGAATAGTTCAACTATTTATTCCTTCTTTTCTTGATTTTGAAGGAATTCATTCTATAATTTGTTCTGAAAGAAACGAATGACCAATTATGAATAATTTGGGGGGTGAAATGGATTGATAACGCAAATGACAAAGCCAAAAATTGTCAAAAATATCTAACAAAGGAAAGAAAAAAACAAAACACTGAACGTTTTTAGAAATTGGAGTTAAAAAGTAGAAAAAAACAAGCAAAATAAAATGCTGATCTCATGGGTTTAAAGTTGCAATTTGATTGGTTGCCAGCTCAACCAATCAATGAAAAGATATATATCCTCTACTTTTGTCTTTGTTAATCAGAACTGAACAGAATTTATCAATGAAGAATAGGTCAGTAGTAGGTCTTGATTAAACAAGGGCAGATAATTATAAGTAATTATATATGAAGAATGAAAAATAAATACCTTTCAAATGATTTAGCATTTAACAAGGGAGGAAATATTGATTGATCGTAGAAATCATACAAGTGCATTTAATGAAATGTATTGAAGGGACAAGAATTTGTGTATGTATATCTATTAAAGAATTTGTGTGTGTGTCTATGTCTGTGTGTGTTTGTGTGCATATTTGTGTGTATATTAAAGAATTTGTCTATGTGTATCTATTAAAGAATGTGTGTGTGTGTGTGTGTGTGTGCATTCAAAAATTTGTGTATGTGTATTTGTGTGTATTAAAGAATTTGTGTATGTGTATCTATTAAAGAATTTGTGTCTATGTGTGTGTGTGTGTATTCCAAAATGTGTGTGTGTATTAAAGAATTTGTGTGTGTGTATGTGTATATGCAAGAATATGTGTGTTTATTCAATAATTTGTGTATGTGTATATTCCAGAATGTATGTGTGTATGTGTTTATTCATACAAGGACAAACCTCCGTATCATTTGACATGTGTGCATAGTTAACAATATGATTACTTAAACATTCTCAAATCTAACTAGCTTAAAAGCTGCCCTATCGAGTGTAGTCCGCATCTGTAACAGTTTTTACTAGATATCACCTGCTTCTTGTCTTTTTAATGAAACCTTTTTCATTTATTAGATCTAATGATGTTTGTAATACATAGCCTAGGCATATCATTAATAAAAATAATGCTAATGTATCTCCTTGTAGGACTCCTGCAACAATGTCAAAGAAATCTGTGTCACCATTTTGTGAGTGAACCATTGCTTTCATGCCTTTGTAGAGCATCATTATAGCACTAACACTATTTAGGGAAAAACATTTTCTCCATCTTTCCTTATATGTATGAAGTCAAATGTCTTGGAAAAATATACAATCAAAAGTGTTGCCTCAAGATCTTTTGCTCATACTCCTTCAATGCTTTGACAAATAGTCAGAATCTGTGTAAATGTGGATTCGATTTTTTTTTCATATTGAACTATCTAGCAATAGCTCTTAAGTAAACATATCAAACATTACAATAATTAAATTATCGTACAGTGATATATTCACAGGTCCTGCTACTTGTTTTTAATTTTCTAACTTTATAGGTTGTGATGTTGAATGTTTTTTTGCCAAGATGTATAAAATGTTTTCCTACATATAATAAATAATAATAATAATAATAATAATTGCTGCACAAAATAATGCCATAAGGACTAACTACATCAAAGCGGAAATTGGTAGGACTAACAAAATAGTAAATGTAGACTTTGCAGGAATAGAGATGAGACTGTAAACCATATACTCTGCGAATGTAGCAAACTAGCACAACGAGAATACAAAACTAGACACAACTGGGTTGGGAAGGTAATCCACTGGGAATTATGCAAAAAATTTAATTTTGACCATACAACAAAATGGTATATGCATAAACCAGAATCTGTTCTTGAGAATGAAACGCATAAAAATTCGGGGACTTTGAAATAAAAACGGATCGCCTTATCCCAGCAAGAAGACCAGACCTAGTGTTGATAAACAAAAAAGAAAGAACTTGTCAACTGGTGGATTTTGCAGTGCCTGCAGATCACAGGGTGAAGCTAAAGGAAAATGAAAAAATGGACAAATATCTGGGCCTTGCCAGAGAACTGAAAAAGTTATGGAATATGAAAGTGAAAGTGATACCAATTGTAGTTGGTGCACTTGGAACAGTCCCAAAAGGATTGGAAAAGGGTCTGGAAAGTTTGGAAATCAGAGGAAGAGTTGAAACCATTCAGAACACTGCACTGTTGCAATCTGCCAGAATACTCAGAAGAATCCTGGAGACCTGAGAAGACTTGTTGTCACTCAGACTCCAAGGAAATACCATCAGCTAATGCTGGTGGAAAAAACTTAAGAACTATAATAAGCATAATAAAATATATCACCTGGTAACAATTATGTTCATGGATTCAAGTTATACTCAAGTCATCCTGCAAAAATTCCATCAGCATTCCCCTTCAGGGGTGCTTCAGGCACCGAGCAATAAACCCAGCCCTTATCCCTTTTAGGTGAGGGGGCAGGTGGTGTCTGTAGGGAAGGCCCCCTTGGAACTAAGCTAATTGATTTTCTCACCCCCTCCCCTGCACTAATCAGGGGATCTCCATATTAACCTTCACTGCACTGATAAAAGTATTGCACACTTACATGCAGATACTGAATTAATTTGTAAAAATTAGCATTCTCAATGGAAAGGTTTCTTAAATATTTAGAAATCACAGAAATGTTTGTTAATTGTCAATGATGTTTGACCATGTTTCTATTTTCCTACATAAATTTTCATTTTGGTTGATGAATCTTTGTAGAAGTTGTGGTAGTTTTTGTATGACCAAATTATTTATTTCTATTTCTTTCTTTCTTCTTCCACTTCTCTCTTCCTACACTTCTTTCTTTCTTATTTTTTCTTTCTTTCTTCTTACCTATGCTCTTCATCATTCTCTCTATGCTTCTTCCTTTCTTTCTTCCTGTTCTCTCTTTCTACGAATCTTTCTTTCATTATTTTTAGTCCTCCAATGTTCCCTCCTTCCTTCTTTTCCTTTCTTTTTCTATTCTCTCTTCTTTCTTTCTTTCTTCTGCCCTACCCCCTTCCTCCTTTCTTTCTTTCCCCGTTCTTCTTTCTTTCTTCTACTTCCCCTTTCTTTCTTTCTTTCTTTCTTCTAACCCCTTCCTCCTTTCTTTCTTTCTTTCTTCTTCCCCTTCCTCCTTTCTTTCTTCTTTTTTCTTCTGCCCTACCCTACAAGTTGGCTGCCATGTTGTTGAGAAAATGTTGAACCTCATAATTGTTGCTAACTCCCTATACAACTTGCAGGTAGTTTTGACATCCATACACAAATAATAACTAAAACATTTATTTTTTTATTCATATTCACTATTTCAGATTCACCTTGATTCACTTGTACTCAGACATTTTCAAGTTCTTGCACAAATAGTAAATAAACTTGCCCTTATAATAGAATGATGTAGTTATATTTTAAGTTGTAAGGTTTAGAGTAACCTCCCAACGTGGGTACATGAGTGTACATAATATATTGAAACGTTGTGTATATCTAGTCACAGTACCAAAATGTATATATAAGTAATGTAGCGGTGGTGACGATATATTCACCGTACTAAAAATGTCTTCGGCACGTGGCAGTCATCTTGTTGATAAAAAATGTACAACACGAGAAATATATCTTCACAAGCTGGTTAAGCTTTTATTTCCAGGTTAGGCTCATCTTGTGGGTTGTGTCAGAGAGGAGAAAGCAGAGAGAAAGAGAGAGAGAACACTGTTAAATTACTTTGACCCCATACTAGGCACGAGAGGCCCATCCGTTCCCCTACGCGTCCGAAAGCAAAAAGAGACCGGTACCTTTCTTCGTTGTTCTACATCACCATGTGACTTCCGGTTCCGGTCAACACCCAAAACTTCCGGTTGACACCCAATTCTCCATTCGGGGGTCACGCCCCAGTCAAACTGTTTTGTGTTCATTACTCTTTTTAAAACCTTTACTCTCTCACTTATTTCTTCTTCCTCCTTTTCTAATATAGTAGTTCTCGCTCACAAAAGTCAGGACCTTCATTATCTTGTTACAATATTCCGACAAAGGTTTAAAACGATAACAGACTTTTTATTCAGTGAGCAAAGGAGAAAATACATTTAAGGCAAAGATATACAAAACAGATACATAAACATATTATGGAGAAAATAGTTGTACGACCTGCATCATAGGAAATGACACTTACTTGTAGCTGGTTGTGGGGCAAAGTCCCCACCTAAGGGGCAGAGGTGTCAGGTGCCTAATACATATGTACTCGTTGCTAGCCTGAGAGGAAAGAAACAGGAATTCAGAATTCCCTGGCTTCTGGCCAAATAATAACACCACCCGTTGGTGAACACTGCAGCAAGGGAAGATAACCCAACAATGTTTTCAAATTCATCAGCAGAATAACCCAAGTAGAAATTGAAGAAATTTACCTTCTGCCATCTTGTTTCAATGTTTACTTAAAATTTTTTGATCTAAGTTTCACTCTCGCTCTAAATTTAGGAATATGCCTCACAAAATGGAAATGTAATATGCTAATTGTTGTAAGGAAAGATCTTTCTCCTACAAAATATTTGGACTCGTCTTATAGAACACATATAAAGATATGAATACAGGAGGTTATTCGTAGTCAAGTTAGATAGTAGTATTTGTAGTCAAGTAATTACTAGTCGAGTAGCTAGTCATACTGCTGGAAACTGCATGTTATTTATATTTACTAGCAAATATATGCACCCTCCGGGTGCAAGTATTTAAGTTTTAATGTAATAAAATATTTTATTAAATTAGAAAGGCTAATTAAACTAAATAAGAATGCAGATAAAAAGATTTGAAACAGAGGGAGTATAATCGAAAAATAGAACAACTGAAACTTACTCTTCCATCACTCTCGTCTTTCATTGTTATTTTTTCTAATTTAATTATTTAGTTAAAAGAGGAAGTAAAGAATAAAATGACAGTTATTTTTTCTTGTTAATGGATTTCATTTAAGATTCATTGAAGAGATTGTTGCTTATATTCATTAGAATAAAACTAAACAGTTAGAAATCAATAATACGAAGCACATATTTATTAAATTCAATTTTTTAATATCAATATACAAATTAGCCTTCCCGTTCACACTGTAAACCGCTATTTTGTTGTATATATAAATATAATTGCATGTTGTTAGTATGTAGATATGGTTAACAGTATGAATAATGTAAAACAATTTTATTAATAATTAAGGTTAAAATAAAAATAAAATCATGGAGAATGTGATGTCAATAACTAAGGGAATTGTGACTTGAGTAGTAATATAGTTTCGGTTACAGACAGAAAAACACACAATCTCCATTATAATAAGATGTACAAAAGTAATAAACCTTTTTTTCTGTATTTTCAATGTATTATATTAATACATTCAGTCACAACACTTATCATAAACAGATCATCTCTCACAACGTCTTTCTATTGGCTAATAAAAATAAAATGGGCATACTACATCATAGGAAATGTGGAGAATTCTGGAAAGTACCCCACTATTGAAAATGTGTTAACTCAGTTCCTATGTCTTATGTATAGAACTGAGTATACTTGGTTCCCTCACAGTAAGTGTAAAACGAATCATGTGTCACATTTTAGCCTTGGAAGGAGTCAAATAAATACCTATACTTGAGTCATCCAAATTTCTTGGATTTTCATCATTAATTTGATGCTGGTAGTTTGGTTTGGTTTGGTTTGTTTTGTTTTACGGCATATCAACCTCAGTGGGTCATTTAATGCCGATAAAGTTTTGAAATAAATCAATTCTTAATGGATAATACAATTTTTTTATAAATACATTTTTCTATTTAACCCATAGATGGGACCCTAACAGGTACTACCACTCCGGGTCAGGGTCGACCAGGGAGCAATGGTGATGAAGGGGTGCTTCCACATTCCCCAAACCTCCAGAACTTGAACCTCACCGTCAGATAGAGTTTAACGTCATTCCCAGGACATGTAGACCCGCAGCCACCATCTTCTAGCACCCATATGATGAAAAGGGGTTGAGGCTTGCCATAAGGGCAATAGGGTTGGGGAAATCATATAGGTGCTAGGGCTTAACGTGACCACCCAATTGATCAGACCACCCGTCTAGCCCAAGATAGGGCCAGCTAGTAGTTTGAAAAATCTAAGATAAAGTGAGAATTCTTTGAAGCCATAAATGTATCAGTGCCACTGTATGGCTGCACCACTTCACTTGGACTCTAATGAAGTGCTTAGAGAAAAAGATTAATGGGCGCTACACAAGAATGCTGTGTGCTGTCTTGAACAAATTTTGGAAGAAGCATCCAATAAAAAAGCAGCTGTACACCCACTTGTCCCCTATCACACAAACTCTCTTAGTAAGAAAATGCGAGCTACACAATGATCTTGTTTACTGTCTTGAACAAATCTTGGAAGCATCACCCAATGAAAGAACAGTTATATGGCCACTTGGAGGCATGTGGTCTAATGGTTAGAGTTATGGGAAATGGACTCGTTGACCAGAGTTCAATTCCTGGACAAAGTTGTTTGCATTTCCCATGGCGCTAATACCCTTGCAAAAAGTATAAATCCAATTCTCCCTCCAGCTATAGGCAATTAGCAGGGCAGACGGGGCTCTTTAACCTTGGCTAGGTAACCAGTCTAGGAGAAGGAAAACTCTGAATTCAAACCTGTTAAACTCCACTTAAGAAATTGACCTTGTGTCGCATCCTGCTCATGCGGAGGGGGTTGGTAAATATATATATATGGCCACTTGCCCCCTATCCCACAAATAATCCAAGTAAGATGAATAAGACATGCTGGACACGGCTGGAGAAGCAAGAACAAACTGTTGACACCTACACATGCACACTCCAGTGTAGAACGACCAGCAAAAACCTACATCAATCTACTCTGTATTGATTGTGGATGCTGTGCAGAGGACCTTCCAGGTATGATTACTTGAGAGAGAGAGAGTCATGGATATCAGTGTTGTTGATATGAGCTGATGATGAGTTTGAAAAGTTGAGGAGACAACGAAGAGGGATGAACAAGAAACAAAGTAGAATGAATATTAATACATCAATCCGCTCTGTATGGATTCTGGATGCTGAATAAAGAGCCTCACAGGGATGATAGGGATGGCTAGAGAGAGAGAGTCATGGATATCAGTGCTGTTGGTATGATTTGATGATGAATTTGAGAAGTTAAGACAACGAAAAGGGATGAACAAGAAACAAAGTAGAATGAATATTAATACATCAATCAGCACTGTGCAGATTCTGGATGCTGTGTGGAGAACCTCCCAAGGGCAACAATTGATAGGGATGGTTGGAGAGAGAGTCATGAATATCAGTGCTGTTGGTATCATTTGATGATGAGTTTGAAAATTTGAGGCAACGAAGAGGGATGGACAAGGAACAAAGTAGAATGAATATTAATACATCAATCAGCACTGTGCAGAATCTGGATGCTGTGTGGAGAACCTCAAAGGGCAATGAATGATAGGGATGGTTGGAGGGAGAGATGGATATCCGTACAGCTAGCATGACCTGATGATGAGTTTGAAAAGTTAAGGAGATGAACAAGGGGATGAACAAGGAATAAAGTAATGAATGTTGATATTTTTGTTGAGATAAAGAGGCTAATTTTTTCTAATCCTAAAAATATAAAATTGACCATCACTCATTAGAGAGAGAGAGAGAGAGAGAGAGATAGAGAGAGAGCAGAGAGAGAGAGGGAGAGAGTGGGAGAGAGATAATGAGAGAGAGAGAGAGAGATAATGAGAGAGAGCGAGAGAGAGAGAGATAATGAGAGAGCAAGAGAGAGAGAGAGATAAAGAGAGAGAGAGAGAGAGGGAAAGAGAGAGAGAGAATGAGAGAGGGAGAGAGAGAGAAAGGGGGAGGGAGAGAGATAGAAAAAAATGGCCAGGTGAATAATAACTGTGAAAAATAGAGTAAAATCAGAAAAATATTCAAATTAAAAAGCAGACAGCAGTTAATTACGATAGTTATTGATGTGAATATCCTTATTACTGTCTCCTATTTTGACAGTACGCTTCAGACGTGCATTAGTAAAAAAAAAAAAAAAAAACCACAAAAAAAAACCTATCCTTGTGGAGCCGAAAGATATCTTGAATACATATCACAACGTAATTATTGACAGTAATTCATTTAAATCAAAATTTGGATCTTTGAGGGACAAGTCAAGAATTCTGAACAGATTTTGGGAACAATTATTTCAAGAGAGAAAATTTATTGAAAATATACAGGATTTTAGATTTATGCATTTCTTCACTAATTTGAAAAAGATCATTAACAGTTAATATTGAATTTAAAGTATTTTTATACTCTTTTCTTATACTAATAAAAGGATTTAAAATTCTTCAATATTTACTTCTTTATTTCTATTCTTATTCTCTCCCTCCATATATATATATACCAACCAAGTTTGAAAATTGCAAGAAACTGTCACTAACCCAATACTGTTGACTTCATATCCATGCTACCCTTAACTTAGATATACATGCTCTATCAATGATATTGAGAACTATTTACTTATAAATATAGCACACTGTTATCTCTCTCTCTCTCTCTCTATATTATATATATATATATATATATATATATATATATAGATAACAGTCTCTCTCACTCTCTCTCTCTCTCTATATATATATATATATATATAGAGATAGATAGATAACAGTCTCTCTCTATATATATACATCAATATTTTCAATTATTAAATAAAATATTGAATATTTTCAATTATAAGATAAAATTGTCATAATAACAAAAAGCTTTAAAATTCATTGATATTTATATCTTTGTTTCTACGTTCATTCCCATTCTCTCTCTCTCTCTCTCTCTATATATATATATATATATATATAAACTGTTTGTAATATAAGTTTGTAACGATAATGATATTCCCCATGAATATTAACTGCATGAAACTGAGTTTTTAACTTCTTTTATCTAAAGCTTCAATATCGTATACATTTGATTATATATTTAGTCTACATATTGTAGATATTTGAATATATATATATTTATAAAGGAAAAGGTGACTTACCGGTGAATATGGACACGATGGTTAGTAAGTGGAGAATTCAGGGGGGTAAGTCAGCGATATAACAAATACAAAGTGCTCAATACTAAGTAAATCAAATTTATTATGAAATGGGTACAAGAGATAACCTACTCGAGTTTCACAATAAGGATCTTCAGGGTTAAATCCACTGAATTAATCGAGACACTGATGTCTCGATTAATTCAGTGGATTTAACCTTGAAGATCCTTATAGTGAAACTCGAGTAGGTTATCTTTTTTATTATATATATATATATATATTTATGTAATGGATAATCACTGAGTACCATTCAGTCCGTGTTTATGCTATTCTAATGTCGAACTACATATGCTCTATCACTGATATTGAGCACTCTTTATTTGAAGATATAGCAAAGTACATTATTTATTGATATATCATATATAAGTTACCATGGAGGTGAATGGTGTAAGGATTATTGTCATAGGAAATGGACTCTGCGAATGAGTTCAGATACTGGAATGAGGCTGTTTGCATTTCATATGGTCCTAATACCCATGGGAAAAATATAAATCCAACTATTCTCCCTCTAGCTATGAGTAAATAGTAGGGCAGATTGAGCTCTTTAACCTTGGTTAGGCAACTAGTCTATGAGAATGAAAATTCTGAATTCAAACTTGTTAAGCTTTAATGTCCTATACCGCCTCATTCCACCTGGCCAGAAGTCACATTTATTTTTCTAATCTACTCCAAATGATAGCCTTTGTTTAAATGTAATATTAAATATATCTATCAGTCTTTGATTTAAGGGAAATAATAGGTAACTTTAAATGAAAAGGCCATTTTTAGCCATTTGTTGATAATCCTTATATGAATGGGGCTCTGGACAAAATTCTTAACAGGATGTTAAGAGTTAAGAAATGATCTTGTGTTACATCCTCTCTCAGTGGAGGAGGTTGGTTAGTATATATATATATATCAAATATAGAAATATGTAACCCAAAAGATTTTGTTTATCATCAATTGAAATATAAACTTCAGAGAGTACAGGGTGGGGGATGGAGTACACATTCATTGGCATTACTCCCAAATCCTCTCTGACCCAGAGTGGTAGTACCTGTTAGGGTCCAATCTATGGGTCAAAAAGGTATGTCTAAAAATTATTTGTATTCAATAAAATAGTGTGCAAAAAAAAACTCTCAAGAAACAACTACCCAAAAATCTTAAATGTGAATGTATGATGAATGTGATTCCTAACCTCTAGGTATGAAATAACCCTAGAAGGGTTGATATGTTGTTAAAATCAGTCAATTAATCCACAGTGCAATCTCTCCAATTTGTCACTTGAAGTATCCATATAGTTGTTTGTCTTCCCATTTCTGTTTTCTAGTTTTTATTGTTTTTCAGTTTGTCCATATGTTGCAATTGCTGTTATTGGCTGCGATAATTAGTTTTTCTTTGCTTTTTTTATTATATTATTATCATTACTAGTGGGACCTGTGGATATACCACAACATGATAATTTAATTATTACAACCTTTGATATGCTTACTTAAGAGCTATTGCAAATACTTCAACATGTAAAAAAGTATAATAATCTTGATTTAAGTCTCCCTCGCTTTTTTTTCTTTTCATTTTTTCATTGAAGCAGATTAACATTATTGTTTCTGCACACTCAACCTCTTCTACCTTTTCTTTCTTTCTTTCTTATTATATTTTTCTGTGTAGCATGTCCTTTTTCTTGCTTTCCTTTCTTTATAATAAAAATGGAATGGCCCATTATTTAGCTGAGGTGACAACAATAAGAATTCAGTAGATTAGCGACACCAGATAATTAGGATTTACATTTTTGAATTTCATCTTGGATGATTTGGACGGTCTCATTTTTAACCAGAGGCAGTTGCAAGATGATAACGGTGGCAAGATTAAGGAACAAGAGTATTAATATATAGATCCTTATTATTGTAGTTGTTTTTTTAAATTTAGTATTTGTTAATTTCTGTTGCTTATTATCACAATTTCCAGATTACTATTCATGTCAACTAAAAAATAATGTGCAGGTATTGAACTCATATCCCTAATGCTTGGAAGTGTGCCTTTCTCGCAAAGGATGCAGTTGGTGTATGCAATTGGATTTTACAAGTATTCAACGGATGTCAAATTTTCAAAGAGAAAAAAAAAAGAAAAAGAAAAGAATCAACAATCTTTTATCAGACATGTACAAACAAGATAAACGTGAGGGTCAAAGCAAAAAAAGATAAATTCTTTGAATATATATATATATATATATATTAAGAAATTAAAAATTTTGTTGAATGCATTTCTTCGAGTTACGTCACGTGTCATGACATCTCGCGTGTGCGGATTGCGACTCGTCTTTCAAAAATATAACAAATACAGTTACACAACAAAAAAAAAGTTTTATAAAGATTTTTTATCTCCTGTCATCTATAAAACATCCATCAATTTCTTCACTCCATAATACATCCTGATGAAGATTTAAAGTAACCGAAACGTTTAAGCGTCAATAAATAAATTAATCTAATTTTTGGAACACTTGTTTTTTCAAGTTTCTTAATATTGTCGGATTTATTTCCATATATATATATATATATATATTATATATATATATATAGAGAGAGAGAGATAGATATATAGATAGATAGATATTTATATATATATATTTTTTTTTGGTTGTGTTCCCAGAAATACTGAACAGACTCAAAGAGGTGTTTAATTGCAAAACCTGGCATCGAATAGGATGAACCTCTAAGACAGGTAATTGTTTACAACATAAATAAAAAGGCAAAGAGGGGAAAACATTAGCAATGAAAAAATCAGTTGCCATGATTTCTGTTATTAGAATAATGAAAGCAGTGATACAAAGAAGAGAAGAAGAAGAAAACAATCAAATGAATGAAAGGAAATAAAAAAGTGTCTATAGAGGAAAGGTAAATGATATAAGTAATTGTAATTATGATCTGTTTCTTATGGATCTTTTTTCTGTTCCGATATATAGATATCTCATATTGAGATATTTACATAGGCACGTCAATAGGTCTGTTACCTCATAATAATAAAAAAAAAAAAAAAAAAAAAAAAAAAACGCTTTATTTTAGACAACAATTATAGGGTGGGGCAGATATATAAGTCCACATTTTTGTGATGTTTGCTTTCTATTCGGTTATTATTGTCAGCATCTCTTGTATTTATTTTGTAATAACACAATCTCTTTTCTTTTCAAATAATGGGTTTCTATTGATCATATAGATTGGACATTATACAATGAAAATTTAGATAAAAACTATGTATAAGACTTTGTGATCCACCCTAAGGTTAGGAAATTATTGATACCAACTATCATAATATTATTCATGATTTTTATAAATGTAAAGTTAATGAAATAAACCTGATAAATAATAATAAAAACCAATTTGAAAAAGAATATATATATATATATATATATATATATATATACATGTAGAATTAAACAAAAGACACATCTCCTGTTTAACAATTTTATTTTTGATCTTTTTAATATTTGGGTGGAATTCGTGGATAATTTTATATATCCACGAATTCCACCCAAATATTAAAAAGTTGGCCAGAAAACTTGAAAAGATCAAAAATAAAACTGTTAAACAGGAGATGTGTCTTTTGTTTAATTCTACATGTATAAATGAAAGAATGCTGCCCAAATACACTCACACAAACATCTATATATATATATATATATATATATGCTATTGTCAATTAAATGAATATAAATAAATAAACCCAGCACATAAAATAATACCTCAATTGAATAAATAAATATAAATTGAAAAATAAAATATAACATTGAAAAATAAAAAATAACATGAAAAATAGGGTTTATATATAAAATTATATATATATTAGGATAGGAGAACTGGAGTAAATCTGACAGAATTTAGTAAAGAATAGAGGGAAAATGTGGACAAAGGAACAAACTCAGACAAGTGCATGTAGGAAATATATTTCGCCATGCATTGAGCAGGGTTTCATCAGTCGGCAAAATATATCTCTTACATATACTTGTCCACATTTTTCCCTCTATTCTTTACTAAATTCTGTCGGATTTACTCCAGTTCTCCTATCCTATATATATATATATATATATAACTTATTGCATGGTCAAAAGTTAGTTTCTTGTACTATTCCTAGTGGATCACCTTTCCAACCCAGTCATGCCTAGCCTTGCATTTTCATTGTTGTTTCCATTGTTGTTAGGATATTCTAATTAATTAATTAATTAAATTTAAAAAATAAATAAATCAGGCCTGAGATCTAAAAAAACAAAAAAGATTAAAATCATTTTGTAATATTTCTAAAAAAGGGAAAGTTTGACCTAATTTTAATTTTTTAATGTTGGCAGGGTTGGCTGCTTATGTAAATTAACATACAAATCCATTTCAAACTCTCCAATCTCTCTCTCTCTCTCTATGCTCACTGAGAAAGTAACATATATAATGAGGAGGTATTCAAGATATACATAGAGGGGAAATTGACAGGCAGAATGTGTGCAAGAGACGGGTCAGTTTTTGACTTAATTGCAAATTACAACTAATTAGAACCAATTAAATGGAATTTTTTCTAAGATAACTCAATCCTAAAAGTAAGGAATAATCTAGTATAACTCATGTCATTAAACTAAACAGTAAAAAAAGGATTTAGGAGACAAATATTGATTCACTGAGGTTTAGTATAATAATAGATATGTGTATATATGTATCATGGATTTCTTTGTATTAAACTGTACATAGAGCTTTCATAGTTCCTGTATAGAATCTGACCTGATATAATTAGGGTTAAGGAACATTGCAATTGAAGACTGCTAAGATAAATTGCTTATTTGTTGATGAAAATGACTCACAGAAGTCAGCAGGTGAAAAACTTGGAGTTTTGTATTAATCAAATGAATATGATTTTGTCTTTGTCAAAAGACTCTCTAAGGCAAGAATTCTTAATGTCATAAACTTCTGTATTGCTTTATTATCTATCTATCTCTATATATATAGGGCCGGTTTAGCTCAGTTGGTAGAGCATTCGGCTAGGAATCACAAGGTACCTGGTTTGATACCGGCCCTTGCCAACTCAGCACATGAATAGCACAGGTAGCTGATGGTAGGTGTAGTGCCCCATCTCAGATGCTAAAATAATCTCCTTGGTCTAGTGCTAATGAAAAGGGGATAGACTCCCTTGCTGTCTGGCTGATACCGACATTAGACCGCCCCGACGACTTACTATATATATATATATATATATATATATATATATATAGTTAAATAGTTACTATCTACATCTTGTTTTTATGTACAGATGGTAGATAACACATGATAATAGTTTAGACTAGAAAACTGTTTTTTTTTGTGGTGGTCCAAGCAGAATTAGGTGATTGATATAAGGAATATATGAATAATGAGGAGAGTGTGACAGTCCTTGTTTATCAATCTGTTCAAATTTGAAAATTGAAGAAACACTGGAAGGGTAGACGGTTTGAAATATGACATCAAGTATTCTTCTTTAATTCTGTATTATTCTCTCACTCACACACACACACACACACACCATTCAAGAAGAATACTTGATGTCATATTTCAAACCGTCTACCTTCCAGCGTTTCTTCAATTTTCAAATTTGAACAGATTGATAAACAAGGACTATCACAGTCTCCTCATTATTCTGTGATAAAAAATTTTTTTTTACTTTCCTTATATCAACAAAAGCCTGAAGAAGATCTACTCAACAGATCAAAACACTGCAGCGTTGGCTAATAAACTTACCACTCATTTTATTTAAACCTGTGTTTTTCAAATTTCTCACTATACTACATACCGTCGTTTTCATTTCCATTCCTCTTCACACACACACACACACACACATATATATATATAAGTAAAGAAAGAACAAAAGACTTAGAGATTTAGCATTATAGCCTATTTCAGGGAGCTTAGACAAAGTGTCTAACTCTCCTGACTCATCAGATGCGCATCTTTTGTTATTTCTTTACTTATATATTTGCTCTGTGACCCTAACATTAAGAGCACACATTGAGCTCTCAAACTGCGACAGGTTTTTAAATAAAACTCGTGTCGTAAGGAAGATTTCTTCTCTGGACTTTTGGATTATGTATATATACATATATAGTATAGGGAGAATTTGAAAAAAAAACACAGGTTTAAATAAAATGAGTGGTACGTTGGATTCACTTCCATTTCTCTTCACATATATATATATATAATATATATATATATATATATATATATTATATATATATATACATTAAGCTTACTATAGGCTTTCAGATTAAATGATGCAGAATGTTGTCTCAATTTTCCAGCTGAAGTTAACATTCCCCCTTGTGCATCTTGACATTGTCATGTGGCAAGTTAATTGAAGTCAAATCTGATTTAATTAATATTTCATTTCTGGCTTGATGAACACTGACTGGGAAGTTGTGAATACAAAACTACATGATGGGTTTGCATTTTCATCCAGTATTCTCACACTGTAATAGAAGTCAGACTCTGCTCCTACTGGGTGACTCTGGGGCAGTAGAGATAATTCTTTGGCTCCAGTCATCATTTGATGAAAGCTGTTTCTGTTGTTTTTGCAGGAAAAGACAACAAGAATGAGGATTCTCATCAAATCTTATCAATGATTCGTGGTCAAAATTATCTTTTATACATATATAAAGGGCAGTTGTGTATGTCCAGAGGAAACTTCGACAATAAAACAATTAATGACAAAGTAAATATATATATACATTCACTATCACCAAGGCTTGGTTTTTGAGCCAAAATAATGAAGATTTGGGAAGATATTTTAAAATTAAAATTTGTATAGTAACAGAACGTAATCGAAATATGATGTTGATTGATTGAATTAATCGCCTCATTTATATTGTATTTTTTTAAAAATTGTAAATTATTGAATTAAAATTTCTTACTATATTGTTATATATTTACGTGGGGATTTTTGGGGCATCCAGTGAGGATCTAACTTGTGATAAGTAATAATGGATCTGCGAGACTAACTTTAAAAAAATCCCCCTATCCCCAGGCGACACCAGGTAGCCACTTCTAGTTAGCAATAAAACATTTATTTCCTATTAGATTAGGTTAGTTGGATTTTATAGCATGTTAACCCTTGTTGGGTTATTTTATGCCAAAGATGATTTGTTTTATTTATTCTTGATGGTAATTAAAAATTTTTCCTATTAAGCTCAACTTTTTCTTTAAACAATTTTTTAAACACATTTTTTAAATCTATTTAACCCGTAGGTGGAACCCAAACAGGTACTACCACTTTGAGTCAGGTTGGACCTGGGAGTAATTGTGATGAAGGGGTACTCCACACTCCCTAGAGCTCCAGAATTGGAATTTAACTATTAGATGCAGTTTAACGTCATACACAGGACACTTTTCTACATTAATTTCTAGACACATTTCTGTGTTTCAATACAAAATTCATTTCTATCAGACTCATTATTTTCTATGCACATTTCTATCAGTCACATTACTAGACTCATTTCTATCTGTTTCACAACTAAACACATTACTATCTGAGTCACTACTAGACTCATTTCTATCAGTTTCACTACTAAACAAATTTATTTCAACTGCATTGATATCCATGCTTTGTCTCATGTCTGAAGATACTGCTGTAATGCAGTTGAAATAAATTATTGTAATGAAGCACATTCAAATTTTTTTTCTTTCATTTATTGTGTATATATATATTCTTTTCTATACTGTATATATATATATATATATATATATATATATATTGTCAAAATCTATTTCTAATGTCTAAACAATTAAGTTTAAAAGAAAAATGAAAGATGACATTTAAAAATTCTTTTTTATTTATTCTATTATTGAAACAGCCCTCACTTCCAAAAAAAAAAATGCCTTTTTTTGTTGGTCCGAAATTGAAATAAAAAAATCTCACTATCAAGAAAAGGCTGTCAAAGAATTTGAGGTGAAAAAAAATGATAAAAGAAAAAAGTGGTTCCTTTGTTAAAAATTGAATAATTTTAACATAGACATTTTCATGTTTGGAATAAAAACTAAAATTTTATTGACATGAAGATGATGTCCCACAGTGGTATCACCAATAAAAAAAAAACATAATATAATGACTTATTTACAAGGTGAAAATAAATGTCTTTTCAAAAAGTTAACTATATGTAGACATAAATACATTTACATATATACTTAGGTATATAATTATGCATTTATCTATTAGAAAAGAAAACAGTCTGGGAATATATATATACACATATATATATATATTGTGGTATAATGGTTAGAGTCATAGGAAATGGACTCATTGATCTGATTTCAAATCTTGGACGAGGCTGTTTCCATTTCACATAGCACTAATAATCTTGGAAAAGGTAAGAATCCAACTACTCTCCCTCCAGCTATGTGTAAATAGTAGGAAGGTCTGGGCTCTTTGACCTTAGGCAATCAGCCGAGGAGAAGGAAATCTTTGAATTCAAGCCTGTTAAACTCTGCTTATAAATTGAACTTGTGACACATTCTGCTTGTGTGGAGGGGTTGATATATATATATATATATATATATATTGTTCAATAGTGTATGGTTATCAATATATCACTTGGTGAGTTAGCAGTAGGTCAAGTTTTTGTAATATTATTAGAGGAGTGCTCAATATCAGTGACAGAGCTGTTTGATGAATACTGAAATGTAGGCATGAAACCCAGGGTCACTGAATCACTTCCATGCAATATATATATATATATATATATATATATATATATATATATATATATGGCTGCGAACTTCTAGAAACATATACAGAAATGCAAATATTGACAAATATAAAAATATTTTGTGATATTATTAGAGGAGTGCTCTATGTCAATGATAGAGATGAATCACATCCATGCAATAAATACATATACAAAAACTTATATATATATATATGTGTGTGTGTGTGTGTGTGTGTTTGGCTGTGAACTTGCAGAAAGATATAGATATGTGCATATTGACAAACAAATATATTTAGTGTATGTGTGTATATATATATATATATGATAAAGCAGATGACTTACTGGGGAATAAAATATCAAGTTAATCGCAATATTGCCAGTCAATACAAGTATTAAGCGAACAAGTCAGTGTTATAACAAATATAAAGTGCTCAATATGTTAGTAGAGTGGATTTAGTATTATGGAGTGTATAGAAATAACCTACTCAAATTTCACCATAAAGGATCTTCAGGTTAATTGCAATGAATTAATCAAGATATTGATTAATTATAGGCAATATATACACATTCTTATCATATGCATATATGTATGTTTGTAGTATACGTATTCTTATGAGATGAGATTGATGCAGTACTTGAAACGTACATCTCTAAACATAAGTCTGCTTTGATTGTATGTAAATATCTAAATATGTTTTTATTTGTAAATTAAATTTCATTTCTTGTTTTTTCTTCTATGTATACATTCTCAAATGTATACAAATACAGCTCAGAATATTTTTCACATACACATATATAGACAGGTGTATATGTTTATTTATTTATTTTCAAAGGTATTCATATATATATGTATATATAGAAATCTTTAACCATTCATATACATATATATATAGAGAGAGAGAACACAAAAGAATACAAATAAGAACATATAAAAATATTCCTGAAAGACCTTAAATTTAATGAACATCAAAATCATTTCAAGAAACTCGCAGACAATGACATACATAAAATTTGCCTGAATTACTTCCCCTTTCTACCCCCTTCACCAACCCATCTTCCTCTCATCCACAACCCACTACTCCATTTGCAAATAATAATAAGCCTATGAATTCTCACATCTTATATAAAGAAAAGACTGAAAAGTATGAAAGGTAGATTGGAGGGTTAGGGTTGCTAGTGTGGATGGTTCAACAGTTAAATGTGTGATTTTAGCCATGAATATAGATCGAGTATTCTTTCATTATAAAGACTCATAGGACCAAGAATTATGCAATATTCATGAGACAGTCATTATAATATCTGAACATCTTTTTTAAACATTTTTATATTACGTTTTTTTTTTTTCTTTAATTTTTTTTTTTAACCTACAGTCTTGAGAATTCTTTTAAAGAAAGTAATTTAAAAAAAAAAAAAAAAAAAAAAAAGGAATTACTTTCATCTTGACTCTGACCATTTTTTATTTTATTTTTTTTTTTTTTACAAGGATTCATGCAAGCAATGAATTTTTTTGAATTAGAATGAACTTATTGAAAGAACAAGAGTGTACAATGAGAAAAGGGAATAATTCTTGGCACTTATACAGAAGAGACTGCCAAATGGTATTAACATGTAAGATAGTGGTTGTGGTGGTGGTGATAGGAAGGAAACGACAATGAAGAAAAGGTAAAAAAATATGAAAAAAAAAAATATATGGTAAACGATTTGAAGGAAATAAGCAAAAAAAAAAAAAAAAGAAAAAAATCAGAACACAACAGACATATTTTAGTATCCGGATAAACTCAATATGGCGGCTATCCCACAATGTGAATTAAACTCAAGCAAAAATATTCTTTAAAAAAATCAAAAAAAAAATCACATAGATCTTTTTTCTTTCTTTTTTTCTTTTTTTCTTTTTTCATAATTTTTCATTTTCAGATGTTTTGTTTCTTTGAACTGAAAATATCTGGCAAAGGATACAAAGATTTTATGAACATTATTAGGACTGCATCTTGAATCGTATTTACTTCATGTATGTATCAATAAATGGTTCATGAGAATAAGACGAAATTGGTGTCATATTTTTTAAGTAAGGAGATTGGTTCTTTTATCATTTTCTTTTTAATTGTGTTTCTTTCATCTTAATTCAGTTGACCTATTTTAAGCTATTTGTATGTGTATTTATGAGATGAAGTTTGATATTTTAGACAGTTGTCTTCATCTTTATTGTGTATAAACACAAAGTCTGAAGATGACTTATTTTAAGGTAATTAAAATAATAAATTAAAAAAAAACATCTAAAACTGAAAAGTTATAATGGCCTGAATGTTGTTGTTTATACACAATGAAGATGAGGACAACAGTCAGAAATATCATAATTACTATTTTTAGCTGATCTCTGATTGGTCAGTCCAATCATGTGAACGAGTCAGTAGATTCAGATTTAGCTAAATGACCAAGGAGACAGACACACAATTTCTGTCCATGTATGTTAGTTTTGGGAACTTGGGTTTTGGAATAAAAATGTCAAAAATAAGCTAAGTCTTTGTATTCATCAGTAACAACAATATGGACACAAAAACAAACCATGTCCTGGTTATGGCATTAAACTGAATCTAATAGTGAAGTTTCAATTCTAGAGTTCTGGGAAGTGTGTTAATACCCCTTCATTGCCATTACTCCCAGGTCCACTCTGGTCCAGAGTGTTAGTATCTGTTAGGGTCCTATCTATGGGTTAAATGAAAAAAAAAGAATACCCATCAATAATGAATAAAATAAAACATCTTTGGCATAAAATAACATATAGGATAAGAAGGGTTGAGGCTTGCCATAAGAGCAATAGGGTTGCAACAATTATGTAGAAGCTAGGGCTTGATGTGACTAGCTGATTGATTGGAGGGAGCCTCTCCAACTGCCTGTCTTGCCAAAGTGGAGTGTTGCATATCATGGATTGCTCAGTCACTAGGGTTCAATCCTTAAACATCACAGGTTGCCACCTGTGGTCAACAGGTGGCTTCATTGGAGAGGGGCGTTACCCCACTGCAGAGGTGCAGTCAGTATATTCTAAAGCCCCAGCAGACAGGACTTCCTGATTTCAATGATATCATTTGATAACTCAGTTACAACATTTTGATGACAAGTATGAGATCCAAAATGCAGCATTTCTACAAAATAAATTAATTCTCTGTAACAACTTGCTAATACTCAAACTCAATTACTCGACTGAGTAGTACATATCATTTATTTGTTTTATTGGATGAGTCCAGTTTTCTTGTAGAGGAAATCTCTTTTTTTACAACAAAATCATTTATGAACAAAAAAAAGATTTAGCATTAAATAACTCACAAGGGTTGATATACCATTAAAAAGTCAACCAACCAACCAAGAATATCTAGATTTTTTTTTAATGAAGCATTGTTAACCATAATCAATTTTTAACTTCATTTTTATTTCCTTCACTACTTTTATTTACACTTACTAGCAAGAATATGCACCTCCGGCCGTAATAATTAAGTTTTAATGTAATGAAATATATAAATTAGAAAGACTAACGAAGTTAAATAAGAACACATATAAAAAGATTAGTATTTAATTATACTTTAATAATTATACTTTAATTAAGGATATGCACCCTCCGGCCATAATAATTAAGTTTTAATGTAATGAAATGTATAAATTAGAAAGACTAACAAAGTTAAATAAGAACACATATAAAAAGATTACTTATTTTAATTATGATTTAATTGGTTTCTATATAAAATCATTCATAGGATTGATTTCAATATGTTGGAGAATAAAACAATAATATTAGAGATTAATAATATCAAGTAATTATTTAATAAACCCTGTTTTTTTAAAACCAGTATGCAAATCGATCTCACCATATATTATGTAAACCTTATTTCTTAGTGATATATAGGACACATTGCAGGAATTTAAATGCATAATAATATGGGCTGTTTTGAGGCAAATCTAACTCTGATTTTCATAGAGACATTGTTAATAAATAACATTTATTTTATCCGATGTATTAGTGATTCTGATTATAAATTAAATATTCATTGATAAACTTGCGTAATCCTGAGGGAATTGTGACATAAGCAGTGATATAGTTTTGGTTATAGACAGACAGTAAATCTCTATTATAATAAGATTTATTTACACTAGTAGTAATATTATCTTGACTTTTATTATTAGATAAAGCGGACCATATTACCTTTAGGCACCCCTTTTTGATCTCGATTAAGAAAGGACATGTTTTTCATTTACACTGTCAATATCCGGTTGTTTGTTAGGGGTTAGGGTTAGGGTTAGTTTTATAATTTTTTTTAAAATCTAAAAATCGTCAGTTAAAACAACTGGATATTGACGTGTAAATGAAAAACATGTCCTTTCTTAATTAAGATCAAAAAGGGGTGCCTAAAGGTCATGGTCTTATGAAGCATTGTCAAACCTTATTAACCTTCTTTCTTCTTAATTTCAGTTGTTTTTTCATTTTAATCACTCAGATTATCATTCTTTGACCATTAGTAAGTAGAAATTTACAAAAAAACAAGTTCCATTTTCCAGTAACAGATTTTACACTGATAGATATTTCTTCTACTACAAAGACAGAAGAAATATCATGTGTTAAACACTCAGGTGCGAGAGTTTTTTTTCCCCTTGCAAATAAATTAGCATTTAAACATTAGTCATATCATGAACTAAAAAAAAGTACCAAACACTTAGGGAAAACTCATAGATAAGTTTAACATATGTATACTCACTAACAAATATCGGATTTTTTTTTCAGGTTCTTATTTGATTTTTTCATGAATGTTTTTTGATTATATATTAATAGACTGTGAAACAATTCAGGGATATATTTAAATTTTTATTAGATGATAAGCTCTAAATCAATAGCAGTTCTGTTGAAATGTAATAAAAATTCAAAAAGGTTTAATTTGGTTTCCATTGTTTTCAGTGAGTTAATCACATCTACATGTAGGAAATCTGGTGGTGAGGATCCAGTCCTGGAGCTCTGGGATTGTGGAGGACCCCTTAGTTGTTATTATTTGCAGGCGCATTATGAGCCTGAATGGTAGTACCTGTTAGGGTTAGGGATCTATTTGTAAATTATTTGTATTAGATAAGAATACCTGATATATATATATATATATATGTAAAAAAAAAACACCTCTTAAGAAACAACACAAAATTGGTGATTACTCAGTCTTCCTTACAACTTTGGTTGGTTGGTTGGTTGGTTATGGCATGTCAACCTTTGTTGGGTTATTTTAGGCTGAAGATACTTTATTCATTCTTTTTGGGTATTCAATTTTTTTTCAAACTCTTTTTTGAAACACATTTTTTAATACTAATTTTTAAAATCTATTTTACCCATAGATAGGACCCTAACAGGTACTACCATCAGTCAGGGTATACCTGGGAGTAATAGTGGAAATGGGTACTTCACATTCTCCAGAGTTCCAGAATTGAAACTTCACCACTAGATGCAGTTACTGTCATACCCAGGATACTAAGACCCTCAATCATCACCTTCTAGCACATGTATGATAAAAAGTCTTGGGGTTGCCATCAGGGCAATAATTGGGAGAATCATACTGTGATCAGCTGATTAATCAAAGCATGCCTCTCCAAATACCTGTCTAGCCTAAATAAGGCCAAAGTGGAGTGTTGCGTGTCATGGACTTTTTGGCAAACAGAATTCTGTCCTTCAGCATCACAGGTGACCCCATGTAGAGGTGTAGTTGGTATATTCTACAGTCACAGCCGACAGGGTGGTCACAACTTAGGAACTGTATCATTATCCAATTAACTGACCTTTTGGTAGAGCTCTAATCTGGTGGTGAGGCTGGAGTTCTGGAGAGTACTTCATTGTTATTATTCCCAGGTTTGCTGTGACGTGGAGTGGTAGTACCTGTTAGGATCACATCTATAGGTTGAATAGATCTGTTTGGAAATTATTTTATTAGATAAGAATACTTGATATCATATAACTGTGTAAAAATCTCGAAAGAAACTTTGCAAAAAAAAATGTAAATATAAATGTATGCAATTCCCTAACCTCTAGACATAAAATGACTCCATTGTTTTCAATGAGCTAATCACATCTATATTTTGGAAATCTAGTTTTGTAGCTCCAGTTCTGGAGATCTGAGGAGTGTGGAGTGCCACTTTATTGCCATGATTCCCAGTTCCACTGTGACCCAGAGTGGTAGTACATGTTAGGGTCCCATCTATGGGTTAAATAGATCAATAGATCTATTTAAAAATTATTTGGATTCAATAGGAATCATCATCATGTTGCACAAGCAGCACATATATCCATGACAATTTTTTGCCAACCTTCCCTATCACTCATTGCCCCTGGGAGGTCCTCTGCACAGTGTCCCGAATCCTCGCATAGTTGGTCAATGTAGGTCCTTAGTGGGCGTCCTACATTAGCATGTCCATGTGTTAGCTTCCACAGGAGAATGTTGCTTATGAGCTCGTCCCCTTCTCCAGCAGTGTCCTGCTTGCCTAGTCCGTCTCACCCGGATGGTTTGTGAGATGGGGGTCAGGTGACCATATAATTGCTTCTTTGTGGGGTGCTGCTTCAATGACTTCTTCAGGACTGCATGCAACATTTTTGTGCAGGTCCCATCTAGCTTATTCTCAAGGCACTTTGTTAGGGTCCAGGTGGTGCAGCCATACAGCAGTACTGATATAACCACAGCCTGGAAGAACTGGAAAAAAAATTCCGATAGGAATACTTGATGCTAAATGTTTGCAAATTATTGATAACTGTGTGTCAAATTTGATTTATATTTGTGAAAAGTATTAAAAAATAAAATTTAAATGATAAGAGAATGGAATATTTTTTTGCATTTAATATTTTGAATAGTAGACATTAACGTTTATTTTCAGAGTGGCTGGGTCAATGCAAGGTCTTCTTTTACATGGGGATTTTGATGGGGTATTTGATGAGGATCCAACTCACGATTGAGTAATAATGGATCCACGGGACTAACTTAAAAAATCCCCCCTCTACCCAGGCGATGCCAGTAGCCACTTCTAGTCATATATATATAACAATTTTGGGTTAAAAATGAGACCGTCCAAATCGTCCAAATGAAATGTAAAAATGTAAACACTGATTGTCTGGTGTTGTTATCTGTTGAATTCTTATTTCTGATGAGTGTTGTCACCACAGTTAAATAATGCACCCTTCCATTTTTATTATAAAGAGAGAAAAGGAAGAAAAGACAAGCTACACAAATACTAAGAAGATATAATTGTTTTTCTATTTTGCATAGAAAAACATGTCTGAAAAATATTAGATTTTAAGAAAATATTCCAGTAATTTTCTTTGTCTTTCTATTCAAGAAAACAGAACTGTTAGCTGGGGCTTTAGAATACACTGACTGCACTTCTGCAGAGGGCTAAGATCCCCCCAACTGGGACCATCTGTTGGCCGTGGGTGGTGATCCGTGATGCTTAAGGATAGAATCCTTGTGGATGAGCAACCCATGACATGCAAAATCTACTTTAGCCCTTACTTAAACAAGATAGGCTGTTGGAGAGACCCTCTATGATACATCAGCTGGTCATGTCAAGCCCTAGGACCTATATGATTGTCCCAATCCTATTGCCCTTATGGCAAACCCCAACACTTTTTATTATATGGTGGTGGCTGAAGGTCTTCATAACCTGGGTATAACATTAAATTCTAACTGATGGTGAAGTTCCTGTTCTGGAGTTCTGGGGAATGAGAAGCACCCCTTCAGAAATATTGCTTCCAGGGCCACTTTGACCCGGAATAGTAGTACCTAATAGAGTCCCATCCATGGGTTAAATAGAAAATTTGTTTATAAAAAAAAAATCGAATTTAAAAAATTTTCTTACAAACTATTGCTACAAATCTTTCATAACATTGCCCGCATTAAATGACCCACCATGGTTGATATGCCATAAAACAAGATAAAACAAACAAGAAAACTGATACACGAATGACATTAGAAAATGTTATTTATGTGATATAAATGTGTGTGTGTGTGTGTGTGTGTGTGTGTGTGTGTGTGTATGCGTGCGGGTATATGTAAGCACACATCTACCTTTGTATCAAGATAAGAATTCTTTAAAGAAGACCTTCAGTTCTGGTGGTTTTCGGCAATGAGCGAAAGAAGCTGCTGATAGGAAAACATGGCAGCCATCTTCTAGATTATCTCTATTTTCTTTATAGAAAATCTGCAGAACCAATTTCAAGGGGAAAAGATAGTGGCAGTAATATCTTTGTTCCAGTTGAAATTCATCCTCATCTTACTTTTTAAACTTTCTCTCACAATTCCCGAGATAGGACATGTCTGTATTGTATTGTCCACATCAGCAATCTGCAAGCTAGCACTACAAATGGAAAAGCCTTCTTAGATCTCTTTGTTGGTGTGGCCAAAGATAAGAAAATGTTGTAAACACCCAAACAATGCTAATAGACTTGAAAGAATCATTAAACCATAATTTTTTTATTTGGTTCTTTTACACATAATTATCTTAGTGATAATTCTGATTCGCTGGTCGCAGGAATAGTGGCATGCAAGGAAAGATGGGGAAGTGGAGGAAAAACGAAAGTGGAAACTATAAATAATTTGCTGGACAATTAATCATTTCTGAAGTTAAATTTATGGCATTTTTTTTTTGGTTATTTTACTTCATTGCACTTTTAAAAAAATGTCTTAATGTTACAATTTTCAGATGGTAATAATAATAATAATAATAATAAGAAGAAGAAGAAGAAAAAGAAAAGAAGAAGAAAGAAGAAGAAGGAAAGAAGAAGAGGAAAGAAGAAGAGGAAAGAAAAGTGCTAATTCTAGAACATGAGGAGAAGAGATACATCTGGACGAGAAAGTGGAGAAGGACTAAGTTTGGAAGAGAAGAAGAAGAAGAATTTGAGGAGTGAAAGGGTTAAGTGTAGAAGACAAAGAAGGAAGAAACGAATAAAAAAAGTTTTAATGGAGAAGAAGAGCTCATTATAAAAGAAGAAGTTGGAGGAGGAGAAAGAAAAGTGTTGATTCTGGAAGATGAAGATGGAAGAAGATAAGGAGAAGAGCTACATCTTGACGAGAAAGTGAAGAACTAAGTTTGAAAGAAGAAGAACAACAATAACAACAGCAATAAAAAGAGTAGCAAATTTTGAAAGCAGAAATATAAAAGTGCTAAGGAAGGAGAAGGAGAAGGAAAAGAAGAACTAAGTTTGAAAAACAAAAGCTGTCTAAAAGGAGGTGGTGGTGGAGATGAGGAAGGAGGGGGGAAAGGAGGAGGGAAGAAGAGGGGAAGGAGAGCTTATTTTGAAGAGGATGAGGAAGAGGATGAGGAAGAGAACTATATCTGAATGAGAAAGGTTAGAACAGGCTAAATTTGAAAGTAGTAGTAAAAAAAAAAAAGACAAAGAGAAAAGTTTGAAAGTAGGAGAGGGAGAAGAGGAGGAAAAGGGAAAAGTCAGAATGACGATGAAGAAGAAGCAGAATTTAAGGAAGAAGCAGAAGAAGAAGAAGAGCTATATTAATAGGAGAAAGTGTAGAAAGACTAAGTTTAAAAGACAAAATCTTAGGAAGAGGAAGAAAACAGTTATTAGAAAGTCAAAGAGGAAGCGGACTAAATCTGTAAAAAAAAAAAGTAGGTTGTGGTGGAGAGAAGGAAATAGAAGGGAAAATTTTTGAAGAAGTGGGGGAGGAAGAGGAGGAGGAGAGCTTTATCTGAAGGAGAAAAAAAGAAAAATAAGACAACAGCTAAGTCTGAAAGTAGAAAGAGGAGTGAAAGAATAATGAGGAAAATGGCTAAATCTAGTAGAAGAAGAAGAAGAATAGTTATATTAAGGGGAGAAGCTCTTGAATGACTAAGTTTAAAAGAAGAAGTCTTAGAAAAAAATGCAGGAAAAAAAAGTTGTTAAAAAGACAAAAAAAAAAGATGGAGGAGGACTAAAACTGAAAAAAGAAAAGAAAGAAAGAAGAGCAAAGCCTGGGAAGCAAAGTAGGGGGAATATGAGGAGGAGGAGGAATTGGAGGAGGAGGAGGAGGAGGAGAATAAGAATTGGAGGAGGAGAATAAGAATAGGAGGAATAGGAATAGGAGGAGAAGGAGACTGTCTGAAGGTCTAAGATGAAGCTCTGCTAAAAACAATTATCTTTAGGGACAGGCAGGAGAAGTTCAAGATAAAAATATATGAAAACTGTTTGGGTTTTAATCTAAATTGATTTGTGTAAAGCCACCATTGACAGGTGATGATTTGTAATGATTGCCATTGTCCACAATACCTATCATCTGCAAAATTATTGCAATCTATCAAATATCTCTTTATGAATAATCAGTACACATTTTCAGGAGAAATTTCAAAACAAAATATACAAAAACAAAACAAAAACAAAAAGACCCTCAAAATAAACAAAGAAACTTCTAGTTTTTCCTTCTCCTCCATTTTTCTATCTTGGTACTCCTGAAACTCTTCATATAGAAAGATTTAAACTAATTTTTTTCTCACTCCTTATTTGACTGTGTCATAATAATGAAGTATCCCTTCATTGCCATTACTCTCAGGTCCACTCTAATCTAGTTGTTTGTTTAGGTTTTACGGCAAGTCAACTCATTGGGTAACTTGCTGGAAATTTATTACGGGACTGGATATCCGGTTTCACTGGCTAACAGCAGATTCGTATTAAGTTATGACTACTTGCTGCCTTGTCTTACCAATTCAAAAATAATTGGAACTAGTATGACTATTCTGCAGTTTGGTTTAGTTATTTAACCCTTGGTTTATTTATTTAACTGATGGGTTATTTGTTTACCAAATTAGATTAAAATTGTTTAGTAATAATTCATTTAAAATAAATCTTTATGCCTGATAGCCTTTTACAGATCTTTGACAGTTTTCAGTAGAATTTCAATGCTATTTCTATGTATATTTTAATTAAAAAACAATAACTTTGAATATAAATCAAATCTTCATAATTTTTGCACAAAAAGCACGATAGGGTGATAGTGAATGTGTATATATATTTACTCTGTTGCTAAATAAAAAATCTTTGTGCCTGCTAGACTTTTACAGATAAGCTCCATCTTTAACCCTTTTCACAGCTAAGTTTGTTTTTTATAAGTTTTAATTTTTAATGCCAATCATCTAACCTTACAGATTTTGAATTTCAACGACTTTGAATTCAAAATCTAACTCTACACTAACCGTTTAAAAAACAACGGTTTATCAATATACAACACATTAATTAATAATAATAAATAAAGTAATAAATGTTTTGTTCTTGTTAATTTGCCCTGAATTGTTTGCTTATATATCCCATCAAGGATCGTTAATAATGGTTACTGCAAGCACATAAGGAAGTTAATGAAAAACTTAACATAAAAATTATCTATAGCAGTTTATACATTAAATTAATGAAAATTGTTTCTCCCAGTTTATATAAGCAGATCAAAAAAAAAATATTTACCTCCAAACTATTCGAAGTTAATAAAATTATTTCTAGCAATTTAATTATAAAACATCTTTATGAATAATCCAAGAGTTGACATACTGTAAAACCCAACCAACCAATCAAGCTACAACCAAACCAAAGATACCAAGGTTTTACTATTTCAAGAAGAGCATTATACCATCAAACCAGATATTACATGCCATTTATTACCAAACTGAGCAGCATTTGGCTCGGGGCTTAGAATATGCTGATTATGCTCTTTAGAGGGGTAAGACCCCTCCCTTTACAAAATGGGGGTTCCTGAGTATGACACTAAACTGCATCTGGTGAAGTGGTTCCAGTTCTGGAGCGCTAGCAAGTGTGGATTACCCCTTTATTGCCATTACTCCCAGTTCAACTCTCACCTGCAAGGATAGTACCTGTTAGGTTACCATCTCTGGATTAAATAGATTAAAAAATGTGTTTGAAAAAGATGAGTTAAAAGATTTTGAATATCCAAAAATAAAAAGTTCTGCAAACACATCATTCATGTTATCAGCCTCATTCACAGATCAATTCAATTACCTGAAAAATTACCAGAGAGGATATAAAAACAAATGTAAGATCTATGTGAATAAATAAAACTAATGAAGATTGTCTGTAAAAAAACTACGTCACAACGTCACAATATGCTTATCCATAAATACAAAAAAATTCTTTGACATGAAATAACTCTTGACATGCCATAAAATAAAACCGCCCAATCGACCTTATTTGGCTAATCTTTTGTTTTTGGATTGATATGCTTTTTGCTTTTGGGTGGGTTGGTGGATTTTATGGCATGTCAACTCTTGTTGTGTTATTTTATGCTGAATACATTTTGTTTTATTCATTCTTGATGGGTATGGAAAATTCTTTTTTTTTAAAATTCAATTAAAAAAAAAACATTTTTTTTAATACTCATTTTTTCTATCTAACCCATAGATGGGACCCTACCAGGTACTACCACTTTGGGTCAGGGTGGACCTGGGAGTAATGGACAATGATGGGGTACACTCACTAGAGCTCCAAAATTGGAACTTTACCACTTGATGCAATTTAATGTCATACCCCGGACAACTAAGATACTCAGCCACTGGTATCTAGCACTTATGATATAAAGGTTTAGAACAAGTATATAGGTGCAAGGGCTTAACGTGACAAGCCAATTGATTGGAGAGGGCCTCTCTGACACCCTAAAGTGGGGTCAGAAGGCCCTGACCCACTCCAAAGTGGAGTGTTACATGTCAGCCACCAGGATTCTATCCTTAAGCATCATCGGTTACTACACACAGCCAACAGGTGGCCCCATTTGTGCAGTTAGTGTATTCTACCAGACCTGCCGACAGGGCATTCATTCGTTGAATGAAATACATACATATATATATATATATATATATATATATAGCTAATGTAATTTGCTATATTTATAAGTAAATAGTGCTAAATATAAGTAAACAGTGCTAAATATCAGATATATTTAAGTCAGTATAGCGTAGACATAAAGTCAACTGTGCTTGGTAACAGTTAGTTTCTCCATAATGTGTTCATCAAACCAAGTACGTTTGATGAATGCCCAGGTGAGAAACTGACTGTTACCAAGTACTGTTGACTTTATGTCAACGTTACTCATATATATATATATATATATATATATATATATATATATATATATAGGGCCGGTATAGCTCAGTTGGTAGAGCATCCGACTAGAAACCATAAGGTTCCCGATTTGATACCAGCCCTTGCCAATTCAGCGTATGAGTAGCACAGAGATCTGTGGCATAAAGTGAGGAGCTGATAGTAGGTATGTGCTCCACCTCAGATCAAAACTATCTCTTTGTTCTAGCACTAATGAAAAGGGGATAGAATCCCTCGCTGTCTGGCTAATACCGACTTTAGGCCACCCCATTGACTTTACTTTTACATATATATATTATATATATGTGTGCATATGCAGAGAGAAAGAAATTTTCTAATATATAAGTAAAAAAACATAATTACAGATCATACGATAATGTGGAAAAAGCAATTGATTTTTCTGTTGATATGCTTATCTCTATTACTTTCCTGTATTTATGTCTGTCTTTCTATTAATATATATATATATATATATATATATATATAAATCAGGGTTAAGTATATGGCTTAAACTATTTGAGCTGAGTAGAATTCCTTTCGATGAAGGCATTCCTGGTTACCTCGGGCAAGGAGAAATATTTCAAGTCACAAACACTGGAACTAGAATTGAAACTCAACCAGATGTGTTCCAAGTGTAAACAAGCCAACAGTCACAGAGTGTAATCAGAATCAACCAAATACTTCACGACTCTGTAATTGGAAATCGCTTAGATGAGAAAGTATTTGCCTTCAAAACAATAAGCCTAAACGGAAATGGAAGGATTAGTCTCCGGGTCATAGCTCAGTGGTTAGAACGATGGATGTGGCAATTAATATGTCTACTCTTCGATTCCTAGATTCATATAGATTGCTACCATCATTTTACCAATTGTAGTTGGTGCCCTTGGAACGGTCTCCAAGGGTTTGGAAAAAAAGACTGGAAATTAGGGAAAGAATTGAGACCATCCAGACAACAGCATTATTATGATCCAAGGGTTTGGAAAAAAAGACTGGAAATTAGGGAAAGAATTGAGACCATCGAGACAACAACATTATAATGATCCTAAGCTAGAATCCTAAGAAGAGTCCTGGAGATCTGAAAAGACTTGCTGTCACTTCAGTGAAAGACAACCTGCTAACACTGGTGTGAAAAACTTGCAAGGAGTGAAATAATAATAATTATAATAATAATAATAACAATAATACTGGGTTGGGAAGGTGATCCACTGGGAATTATGCAAAAATTTAAACTTTGACCATACAACAAAATGGTATATGCATAAACCAGAATCTGTTCTTGAGAATGAAACGCATAAAATTCTCTGGGACTTCGAGATAAAGACGGATCACTCTATCCCAGCCAGGAGACCAGACCTAGTGTTGATTAACAAAAAAAAAGAGAATGTGTCAACTGGTGGACTTTGCGGTCCCAGCAGATCACAGGGTGAAGCTGAAGGAAAATGAAAAGATGGATAAATACCTGGACCTTGCCAGAGAATTGAAAAAGCTGTGGAATATGAGAGTGAAAGTGATACCAGTTGTAGTTGGTGCACTTGGAACGGTACTAACAAACTTGGAAAAAAGACGGGGGGATCTAGAAATCAGAGGAAGAATTGAGACCATCCAGGTTTCTGCACTACTGCAATTGGCCAGAATACTCAGAAGAGTCCTGGAGACCTGAGGAGATTTGTTGTCACTCAGACTCCAGTGAAATACCATCAGCTAAGGCTAATGTGAAAAACTCAAAAGAAGTGAAAATAATAACAAGTATTTACAGTAATACAGTGCTTTACATTATTTTGGCTTATGTCAAATTTGCGGTTACACAACTTGTCTGGATTAAATTTCAGTTCAGCAAATGTTTCATCATTTCAATAAAAATTTCAGGTTAAATCCTACTTAATGAACATAAATTCCACCATCATATGTCACCCCACCGAAAGAAAAAAAAAACATTAAAAATCAAGGAATTAACCAAATTTAATGACATTTTCAGTGTTAATACATTGATGAATGAAAGATATAATGCACCAGTTATTTTATTTAAAAACTTTGACATCTTTTCAGGTCAATTAACTTTGTACCACGTATGTTTGTGAATTTATGTTACACCTTAAAGATGTTAGCAGTCGTACTTTTAAGGAACACAAGTATTATTATATAAAATAAATAAAATACATAAAAATGAATGAGAAAAGAAAAAAAAGAAAAAAATTCAAAATACAATTCTAAGGTCTTGAGGTCACTAAAAGTGGACATAGAAATACATTTATTAATGTATCACACATAAAAAAGTCATCAAGCCTCATCTCAAACATTCAGAGAAATAATACTTTATCACATTGAAACTTAAATACTTGCAATCACTATGACAACGAGGTACTGGATGATGCTGTTTGCATTTCACATAGCGCTAATACAGTTGCAATTAGGGGGGTAACCCCCCCCAAAAAAAAAAAAAATCATGACCCGGAGTCCCTAAGGTGTTGTGATGCTGAAATCCAATGCTACCCATCAACTGCTGCAATACTACTGCTGCCAAAATGCATTGGTTCCTTACCTTTCCTTTGGATCACAGCGGTAGTGTGGAGAGGGGGGACTTGCTGCTTGGGAAACAGCTCATCCTCCATATGAACCCGCCTAGGCTATGTAGTTTATAAAAAAAAAATTGGACACTACTCCATCGTCTCTTGTAGACGGAGGGATGCAAACACAGTCATACATAAGGTCAGGTTTAAATATGCTTAGTGCTGTTAGTTTATTGTATGATAGCACTGAGTAACATCATTCATTAGTCATGAGTGCTACATCCAGATCATGGATATTTTTGTTATTTAATCAATAGATGAACAGCAGTAGTTTCCTGACTGTTGGTTGGTTGGATTTTATGGCATGTTAACCCTTGTTGGGTTATTTTATGCTGAAGACATTTTGTTTTATTTATTCTTGTTGGGTACTCAATTTTTCTTAAACATATTTTTTAATGGTCATTTTTTAAAATCTATCTAACCTGTAGATAGGACCCTAACAGGTACTACCACTCCGGATCAGAGGGGACCTGGGAGTAATGGCAATAAAGGTGTACTACACATTCCTCAGTTCCAGAATCGGAACTTCATCACTAGTTGCAGTTTAACGTCTTACCCAAGACTCTAAGACCCTCAGCAACCACCTTCAAGCATAGATATGATAAAAAGTGTTAGGCCTTTACCACAAGTGCAATAGGACTGGGACAATCAAATAGGTGCTAGGGCTTGACATGACCAGCCAATTGATCAAAGGGGGCCTCTCCGACTGCCCATCTAGCCTAAAAGGGCCAAAGTGCAGTGTTGCATGTCATGGACTGCTCAGTCACTAAGAATCTATCCTTAAGTATCATAGGTTGCCACTTACAACCAGCAGGTTGGGGGGATTTTACCCCTCTGCAGAGATGCAGTCAGTGTATTCTACAGCCCTGACTTAACTACTTGATTATTTCCCATATTAACCCCCCCCCCAAAAAAAAACTTGTATACACACATTTAAAACTAGTGAAATAACATTGCAAATAGATTTTATAGCCAGTTGACTTACCATCATACTATACCTGATAAGTGCCAAACTTGAAATTTTTATGCACATTTTTAAGAATTTTTTATGTTAAAATCAAATGAAAATATGAATATGAAAATATTTTCACAATGTATTAGCGGTTATTAAAAAAACTAAAAAAATTGTGTACGAACACTTAAAACTAGTAAAATAACATTACAACAGTTGTTTATAGCAAGTCTATATATATATTTACCAACCCCTTCTGCATGAGTAGGATGTGACACAAGGTCAATTTCTTAAGCGGAGTTTAACAGGTTTGAATTCAGAGTTTTCCTTCTTCTAGACCGGTTGCCTAACCAAGGTTAAAGAGCCCAGTCTGCCCTACTATTTATCCATAGCTGGAGGGAGAGTAGGATTCATACCTTTCCCAAGGGTATTAGCGCTAAGTGAAATGCAATTACCACGTCCAGGATTTGAACTCGGGGCAATGAGTCCATAACAAGTCTATATAGTGTTTTACTATATCTGATAAGTGTTAAGCTTGAAACCATTGGAAAAAATATGTATTCTAAGACTGAATTAGTGCACGTCCAAATTTTGCTATGTATTGGTAGTTATTAAAAAAAGAACTTGTATACGAACACTTAGAATTAGTAAAATAACATTACAAATGGTGTTCATAGCGAGCCAATATAGAGCCACGCTATATAAGTGCTAAGCTCAAAACCTTTGGGAAAATTTGAAAAAAATTTTCTATGTTACGATTTCAGAAGTCCATGTTCAACACTACCACTTACTGATTTTATTCTTTGATAAGATACATAACTCATTAATGTATTATTAAGCTTAGTATTGATATAATATAAGATATGCATTAATTATTACAAAAAAAAAATACAACTATAATTTAATTGATTTATCAGAAGACTCCAATCTCAGTAGTTTACATAAATAAGATATAAACAAAATGAATAAAAGGAAAAAAAGGGATGGGAGTTGAAGACAACTGACAGAATTACAAATTACTTTTGCCTGATAAGCAAATAAAAAACTAATCTTTAATTTCAAAGAAAAACAGTTTAGATTTAAAGACTAAAGTTTATACTAATTAAAAGACAGGGAGAGAAATAAAAATAATTCTAGACCTAACAAGTATATATATAAAATTAGCTATATATAAAATTAGCTACCTATAATTCTTAGTTCTCCTGAGGAAGGTGTACCTTGAACACTGAAACCGTGGTAGAGAGAAAAAATTATCATAATGTTTCAAGTGATAATCATTTCAATGGTCTTCTTCAGGTAAACATTTTGTATGGAAAGAGGTGAGTTTTGGGTTTTTTTCAACCAGAAGAATATGGTGACAAAATATACATACTGGACAAAGATGGAATCATCTAGGAATGAAAATAATCTGATAAAGCCAGCATTTGTTTGGTTGCAACAATCATATTCGAAGCCTCAGGAACTAAAATGTCCATAAAGTCATGTGACATACGGAAACATTGCTCCAATGAAGTGCAATAGGTTCAAGGATACATTGAAACCGAAAACATGTTTGACCCTAAAGTTATTATTTGATGAAGACGGTTGAGAGCAAAATTACATATTACGAAATCCAGCAGTTTACATATCTGGAAGCGTGTGGTGTAATGGTTAGAATTGATGGAAATAGATTTGTCGACTCGAGTTCAAATCCTTGATGAGGCTGTTTGCATTTCACATAGAGCTAATATCCTTGGTAAAGGTATGCATCCCTCTCTCCAGGCTATGGGTAAATACTAAGGCAGACAGGATTATTTAACTGTGGCTAGGTAACCTGTCTAGGAGAAGGAAAACACACACATGCAAAACCCCTACAAGCCAACAGGTGAATGTAATAAAATTGGAGAAAAAAAGGAAAAAAAAAGAATCAGATGGGCCTAGAAATTACACACATACACAAATAAACAAACAAGCTACTACTTAATAATAAAACAAAAAGGGTAGGCCAAACCTGGAATGATAATCAGACATGGTTGAACACACACCAATACACATGCAGATAATTTGGAAGATATAAGACACAAAGCAGAATGGATGATCACTAACAAGAGCTTCGGTTTCAGAAATTTTCTGTCAAAGAAATTTTTATTTCGAAATATTAAGAATAAATTAATTGTTAACAAATAACACCATATTTAGCTAATTTTTTTTTACACTTGCATTGTGATAGCCTTCAAAACCAACCAACAAACAGATATAAACACAAGCAAATTATAAAACACTATATATATATATATATATATATATATATATGAGGTAAGGTAAAAAGAAAAGTGGACAAAAAATAATGACTCAAACAAGCAGAAGTAGGAGAGAAAAAATGCAACACCAAAATTTAAAAACATCCCCAGCTAACTACATAAATATTGACTACCTACCCCATTTCATCTCATCTCTTCCCCCTCCACTCGCAAAGAATCAAAATTCCTATCCAAACCCACCATAAAAATGTATGTACTTTGTTTTGAATAAAGTTAGACTGATGATATTCTTAGCGTAAAGAAGGACAAAATATTTCTCTCCTACTTCTACTTGTTTGAGTCATTATTTTTTGTCCACTTTTCCTTTTACCATACCTCATACTGTCGGATTTTACTCCAACCCTCCTATATATATATATATATATATATATATATATATATATATACATATATGTATTAATATTGATATATATTTTTCTATGTTTATAAGTAAAGAGTGCTCTACCTTAGCAAAAACAATCTCTGTGGTCTAGCGCTTTTAAGAAGGGGACAGACTCCCTCACTGTACATCTGATACCAATAATTGGACACATTACTTTTAATTCAAATCATGTCAATCCTTTTGTTTTATTGAATCTTGTTGGGTATTTAATTTTTTTCAAACTCAATTTTTTTAAATACATTTTTAAACTCATTTTCTTCTATTTAACCTGTAGATGGGACCCTAACAGGTACTACCACTCCATCTTAGAATGGAACTGGGAGTAATGGGGATGAAGGTGTACTCCACATTCCCCAGAGCTCTAAAACTGGAACTTCACCATCAGAGAGAGTTTAATGTAATACCCAGGACACTAAGACTCAGCCACCACCTTTTAGCACATATATATATTTACCAACCCCTCCACATGAGCAGGATGTGACACAACGTCAACTTCTTGAACGGAGTTTAACAGGTTTGAATTCAGAGTTTTCTTTCTCCTAGACTGATTACCTAGCCAAATCTGCCCTGCTATTTACCCATAGCAGGAGTGAGAATTGGATTCCTACCTTTCCCAAGGGTATTAGTGCCCTTTTAAAATGCCAACAGCTTCATCCAGGAATTGAACTCTGGTTGACGAGTCCATTTCCCATGACTTTAACCATTAGACCACACACCACCTTCTAGCACCTATATGATAAAAAGAGTTGGGATAATCGTATATATATTTATCAACCACTCCGCACGAATGGGACGCAACACAAGGTTTATTTCTTAAGCATAGTTTAACGGGTTTGAATTCAGAGTTTTCCTTCTCCTAGACTGGTTACCAAGGTTAAAGAGCCCAGTCTAAACTCAAGAGGGCCTCTCCAACTGCTGCCTAGCCTAAAAGCCATAGTGGAGTGTTGCATGTCATGGATTGCTCAGCCACCAGGTTTTCATCCTTAAACATACCAGATCGCCACCCACGGCCAACAGGTGGCCCCACTGATGAAGAGACTTACCTCAGCAGTGGGGTAGTTGATGTATTCTAAATCTCCATCCAACAGGTCTTCTTATCTGATCTTCATTCAGAAAAAGGATCATTCCTTTTTTTTCTTTTTTTTTCTTTCAATAATAAAAAAAAGAATATATGACACCATTATCTTCACTAGTACAAAATAAAAAACACCCTCCGGGCGATGTAAAAGTAGATTTTTGAAAAATATTGCCTGAGGGGTGGGAGTAAAAAATTCAATGTCATCGACTTTGTACCCTAAGTAAGTAAAATCATCAAATTCATTAAAGGATTAAAAAATAAAACAATTTGAAATGTAAACTTTAAATATGTTTCAAAATAAAACAAACTATATATAGATATATAATACCAGTCATGTATTTATTAAAACTTGTTTTAAAAAAACAATGAGGACTCTCTAATGTTGCATGTTTAAATTTTGAGTGCGTTTATTCTATGTTATGGCGATTTTAGTTAGTGTGACGTAAGCAGTGACGTAATTTTTGTTAAAGACAAAAACCGGAAGCGAATCTTCATGATTGATAGATAATACTTGTTGGCAATATAAATATCTCATAATAGAATTTGACTTTTTACTTCTTCTAATACAAATGTTAGAAAGGCCATTTATTTTGCATCAAAATATTTCGAATCTTTATAATCTATCAAGAATTTGTTGTTTGTCAAAGGAAATTGAGTAAAAATATTTATCAAAAACTGAATGAGATTGCTCCAGGCCTCTTTAAGAGAAAACAGACTCCCATGAATACACAGAATATATATTTATTTACTCTCACTCTCAATGCATGGACATATATATATATATATATATATATATATATATATATATATATATATATATATATATAGTAGATTCTGGATGTATTGACTAGCAGAAAATAAAATGGCAATACCCTCAATATGTTTTTCACTTTACTTAATATCAAACCTATAGGTGATATGTAGCTGGATTTCAGTAAATAATCATATATAATTTTTGTATTATTTATATATGTCTGTATGTATGTTATATATCTATTTTGGTTATATACATATATATATATATATATATAATTATATATACTAGTCTCTTCAGTGTATATATATATATATTTGTCGGCTAAAAAAAAAAAGAAAAAAAAGCCATATCATAAACACATCGCTTGTGTGTATTTACTTCTCATACTGTCATGTAGAAGAAGTCACTAGAAGAGGAATAGAAACCTACTTCTAAACAAAACGAAAAATCTAAAGAAAGTCCGGTTGGTGTAGGGGTACGGTGCTTGCCTGTCAGCTTGACAGTCGGGTTTCGAATCATGCACAAGGCGGTCTTCCTATCTATAGCTCTGCTGATGAGGCCTAATAGGCCGAAATGTACACACAGAGATTGATTTTTCTCGATTTGTTTAGCCTTACATTTAATAGGTATGCCCTAATTTCAAAATTAGGTACGACTTCAATTAAGCATATATTCTCCCAAATATATATATATATATAACACACACACACACACACATATGTAAAAGGAGTGACTTACTGGTATTGGGTTAGTCTCAATATTTGGTTGGTGTAAGTATTACTCGGATAAGTCAGTGTTATAACAAATATAAAGTGCTCAATACATTAGTAGAGCGGATTTAATGTTATAGTGTGTACAGAAATAACCTACTCAAGTTTCACCATAAGGATCTTCAGGGTTAAATCCATTGAATTAATCAAGATATTGATTAATTACAGTTAACAATCATCTATATAACATTAAATCAGATCATTTACCTAGAATCACAGAATGCATCCACAAGTCTGTAAGTTCCAAGACAGCTACTAATTCCAGTAACACAATATATTCCATATGCCAAAATGGAATATGAAACAGCTAAAAAATATTTAAAAAAGATGACCTATACCCCAAAATAACAAAACTGAAGATTATGGGGTGGCAAGAGGTTTTGTGTTTTAGGTTAAAAGGGTAGTTGTGGTTATTCTTGGTGCTTTTAACCTCATTTTATTCGGTGGTCATGCTGAAATGGAAGTAATTCAAGGAATGAAAAGAAAGAGACAAAGACAAAAGGTTGTTTTATGATTTAGGCTTTATTCATGGGTCATAGCCACCACATGGCAAGGGAATTTTTCCCTGGCCAGTAGTAGTTTCTTGTCCAAGTTAAGGCCTAAGTCCTAATGGCTGAGAGATTCTCTTTGGGGAGGGAAGTGGGCCATCTTTCCCACACATGCATGGATGGTTCTTCCAGTGAAGGCTCATGGGAGTTTGTTACTTTTTTATTTAATTTAATTTTATTTTAATCCCCACAAGATAAAAACACTAGAAATATAAATATTGATGGCAGTATCAATATATTAAAACTCGTGTTGCTTATTTGTATGACTGGTATTATCTCACAACACACCTCTGGCTAAAAATGAGACTGTCCAAATCATCCAATGTAAATCCTGATTATCTGGTGTTGCTTATCTGCCAAGTTCTTATTTTTTATGAGTGTCGTCACCTCAGCTATATAACGTACAATTACATTTTTATTATAAAGAAAGGAAGGGAAAAAATAAGACATACTATGCTGAAAAAATATAATAAGCAAGAAAGAAAGAAAAAAAAAAGAGAATGGGAAAGATAGAGAGAGGGAGTGAATGCATGAAAGATGTAAAGTTATTCTGCTTCAATCAGAAAATATGAAAAGAAGGAAAAAAAGAAGAAAAAAAAGAGTGAGAGGTTTAAATAAAGATTATTATACTCTTTACATATTGAGCTATTGCAATAGCTCTTTGGTAAACATAACAGACGTTGTAAAAAAAGTAAAGTCGTTGGGGTGGCCTAAAGTTGGCACACCTAACATCAGCTCCTTACTTTACCACACAGATCCCTGTGCTACTCATATGCTGTGTTGGCGAGGGCCGGTATCAAACTAGGAACCTTTTGGTTTCTAGCTGAAAACTCTACCGACTGAGCTAACCTGGCACTAAATTATCATACTGTGGTATATCCACAGGTCCTGCTAGTCTTAATATTGATGGCAGTTTCTTAGTATTATTCACCATTACATCCAAAGACTTCCTAATCTGTTGTCACTCTTATCTTGATAAATATATTTTCCTTTTATCATTTTTTTTACTTCATAAATAGGAATCTGACATATTTGCACAACATAACAACTTTTCAGGATTATGTGAGGGTAAATAAAGGATGAAAGAACCAACATTAAAAAGAAATATATATTTCACCCTAGGGGTAAGCATTTTAAAGCGCATCTAACGCATGTCTAGTAACCTACACCCAAGGCAATGTTGCCATCACGTGCCTGTTAATAGTTGTTTTTTAAAAAGTAAATCTTACACTACAGTTTAAGCTGTCTAAATATGACATAAATGTTCCATGTTCAATTCCAGCCTTCGCCATCTCAGTGCATTAGTAGCACAACTTGGGTCTGTGTGGTTAAGTGGGGAGCTGATGGTAAAAAAAAAACAATCTCTCTTGTCTAGCACTAGTGAAAAGTGGAGAGACTCCTCCACTGTCTGGCTAATGCCAACTTTACTTACATATGACATTGGAAAGTGATTAAAAAAAAATTGGATTCAACCAGAATATTTATTATGATCAAATAAAATTAAAAGACTTTGGACAGTTTTTGGGGCAGAGAAAACTTAACAAAACCAAAATAAAAGATCTTTCTCTCTCAATTAATTAACTATATATATATATATATATATATATATATATATATATATATATATATATTTTTTTTTTTCAAGTATTAAAAATAAGATATAGAACTGGATAAAAACTCTGTGTTTCACACTTTTGGTTAGCTAGTAAATCCTGCTTGACCATTCAAAACCTCTCCTCACTAATGCTTACCCACCCACTTGACCTCCTCTCCTATCCAGCCCTCCTCACTTCCCCTTCTATAAAACACTTGTATGATAACCTGATAATTCATTAAAACGACTGATGATGCCCAGCTCAACACTCTAGCGAAATATATTCTACACACTTTTGTCTGAGTTTTGTTCTTGTGTACCTCACATCTCCACTGCATTCTGTCAGATTCATTCCAATCCTCTTTCCATATATATATATATATATATATATATATAAAAAAGAAGGTCTGCAAAGTGGTTTATGTTTTGTTTTTAATTTTTAACTATTATTTTACATTAGTGGCACATGTTTCAGATCTTCTGATATCTTATTCAGGTGTTAATTAACCACATTCTGACATGTTGATGTGGTTAATTAACACCTGAATAAGATATCAGAAGATCTGAAACATGTGTTGCTAATGTAAAATAATAATAAAAAAAAAAAAAAAACATAATCCATTTTGCAGACCTTTTTTTTATATATGATATTTAAGTTTCTCCCATTGGACCCATAATAACACTTTATATATATATATGATAATCTTTTGGTAGCTGTTTTTGTTATCTCATATATACCACCCTTAGAGATGAATAGCAGTAGTTTCCTGATTGAACAGTTAGATCCTGGCTGTTGACCTATGAGGTTCCTAGAGAAGGCAGCAAGAGGCATCAGCCTCTATGTGATATATGGAGTTCTTATGTTTTAAACAAGATGGAGACCTCTCCGCTGGAGGGCAACCCTCTAAAATTAGTAGACCAATTCACATAACTAAGGTAGTAATATCTCATCTACAGAAAGCAACGTCAATATATGCAGAGGGAAAGTCATGGACTGCTACAAGACAGATTATTAATCATATGTAAATTTGATCTAACTGATAGGATAAATCTAATGATGAATGTTTTGAATGCGTTGAGTTTGAAAAATGTGTAGAAAAAGTTGATTTTTTGCTTTCGCATGTACCAATCCCATCATTAACATTCAATTATAAACGCAAATCAACAAACAGTTAAGAAACTTTTCAACTCATTTTCCCAACTCAAGACATTCAAAATATTCATCATCTTTTTAACTGCATAAACCTTTTTGCTCCTTGACTAGTCACTAAATGGTCCTGAAGAGGGTTTTTTTATAAACCAAAATGTTTGAAAATTGACACTACAACTAATAAATTTCCATCCATTGTAACATTACCTGTTTGTTCTACATTTCTCCACATACTGTCGGATTAATTTTCTCATTTTACTCCCATATATATATATATATATATATATATATATATATGAGAGAGAGTAAAAGTAAAGTCTGTGGAGTTGTCTGTTGTTGAGATCAGCTGAACAACGAGGAATTCTACCTCTGTTTTTCTTGTACTAGACCAAGGAGACTGTATGTGGATGTGGTGCACCTCATCTACCATCCGCTCCCAGATGCTTTACTTCAAAAATCAGATTACTCAAGCTGTGCTACTCATGCGCTGAATTGGCAAGGACCAGTATCAGATGTGGATCTTTGTGATTCCTAGACAAAAACTGACTATTCAGTCTTACCCTTCTGAAAAGGATATAGTCAGCATAGTGTAAGCCCCTCTGACAAGGCCATTTAGCTAACCAGTTTCTTATTATATAAACATTCTAAAAAGCTGACTTAAAATAAAGCAAAAATAAACTATATTTCTTTTTTGAGATGGCTTCTAAAAGTGATCAACCACAAAAAATTAATTACTTCCAAAATCTATTCAGTCTTACCACCCTAAAAAGGACACTGCATAGTATAAGCCCCTCCAACAGGGCCATCAAGTTAACCAGTTTCTTATTATAATAGAAACTTTCTGTAAAGTTAACTGATAATAAAGTAGAAATTAACCTATTTTTTAGTATTATTTGCGTTATTCGGACTATTGTCCCCATCTTCATTGTTATTTGTACAACGTTTCGGCCGATATACCCTCCGGCCTTCTTCAGATATTTCTTGTCAGACTCGAGAACCTTCTTTTTGAACTCGGGAACTTTCTTGTCGTATTCGGGAGCCATCACAGAACTTTGAACCTAACCTTTATTTATTCCACGGAGGTATCCTGTTCTCATTCCGCTAACCATAGCTGGGGTAGGAGTTGTGTTAATTAATTATTTTTCTAACTGCTTTCACTCAGGATTGAACTCGGGTACCAGAGATAACTGTCACTTTGAACTGTTTTAACCTAACTGCCTAATCCACTCGGCCATGTGTCCAATTGGACAATTGAGTGTGAATTTTGGGAACTTATAAACCTAATGCCTTAATTTGGCTAGAATATCTACCTATTTTACTTATGTATGATTTTTTACCTATAACGCAGATAATACTAATCTTCAAGCCTCATCTCAAACATTCAGAGAAACCTATTTTTTGTCTGCTTTTTGAAAAAGATTACTTCTAGAATTTAATCATTCAGTCTTATCCCTCTAAAAAGGATACAGTCAGCCTAGTGTAAGCCCCTCTTACAGGGCCATGAAGTTATCTAATTTCTTATTATAATAGAAACTTACTACAAAGTTGACTTGAAATAAATCAGAAATGAACCTATATTTCTTTTCGAGATGGCTTCTAGATTTGATCAACCACAAAAAGATTACATCCAAAAAAAACCCCAAAAAAACAAAAAAAAACGACTATTTAGCACAAAGTGATCACAAAAGAAAAATCAACAATTTAAATCAAATTGTTCATCAAGAAAACTTGGTTGATAGATTCAAAGAATCTTGAAAGAATAAAATGCCAATTAAAAACTGTTTGTGATGATAATTCAAAGAGACTTCAACAAAACTAAGAGAATTTCTAATTTTGGTTATAAAAAAAACAAAACAAACAAACTCACTTCTGAAGACAAACTGTATACGATTAAAGAATTAAAAACCCACAAATACAATAATTTCTAACAAGTTGAATGGAAGGAAATTTCACGGTATGATAAGTACGTACAAACAATAAGATCTAATTTTTACTTACTTTTCACTAGCGCTAGACTAGAGAGATTGTTTCAGCATCTGAAGTGAAGCAACAAACCTACCTTCAGCTCCCCACTTTACCACATAAATCCAAGTAGTGCTACTCATGCACTGTAGCAAGAGTCAGTATTGAACTAAGAACCTTATGATTCCTATGTGGATCATCCATCCCTGATGATGTCACTCCAGTGCCAAAAGTACTCAGGATGAACATTGTGGAGTACTAATCAATATATTCCACCCTGATATTAAGAAATTGGACCGAAAATTTGAAAGTCAGACACAAGATGTCTGTCTTGTTCAATACCATATATATATACATATATATCTGTTGGCATATCGGATGGACAAAGGTCGCATCCCCAAAGACCTACTGTATGGTGAATTAGCAGAGGGCACCTGACCAGTAGGGAGACCACTACTGTGCTTTAAAGATGTCTGCAAGAGAAACATGAAGACATGCCATATTAACACATGGGAGGCTTGTGCAGAAGACCGTGCAACCTTGCATCTCAAACAAGAAATGAAAAAGAGCAAGAAAGAGAGGAAAGTAGCTGCCACGGAAAAAAGAGCCAACAGCAATTCCAGCAAGCATCACTGTTTGTTTGCAGTCACTGCACCAGAGATTGCCATTCAAAAATTGGTCTGTTCAGCCACTCACGCAATTGCAGATAAAAATAAAATATGGACACTATACCATCGTTTCTAGTAGACGGAAGGATGCCAACAGATATATAAGAGCATTCAAAATATAGCCTACCTCAAAGAGGTTTTTCACGGAACAGATGGACTTGCTACTACTAACACACTTTTCTACCCGGATTTTAATAGCATGTCAAACCCTCAAAAATACTCCAATTTTTATAGTTCTTCCATAATGCTCCCTTTCAAAAAATCTAAAAACAATTTCTTCAAATAAGAAATTTTATCCTGACGATGACCTAAGGTCGAAACTAGTTGAGAATAAATAACATATATAAATTATATTCCTGTTTGTCTTATTACTTTTTGTTCATACTATATATATATATATATATATATATATATATATAGATATATGAGGCACTGGTTGTGTAATAGTTATTATCATAGGAAATAAACTAGGTAACACAAGTTCAAATCCACCAAAGGATAAAGATCCCACCCAGTACTATTATTTTCTACAGCTGGTGGGGTGGGGGGAGAAGTGTTGTATTTATGCCTTTCCCAAGAATATTAACATGATGTGAAATACCAACAGCCTCATCCAGGATATGAACTCACATTATCAATTCCATTTCCAGCAAGGATAACCATGAATGCCAGTAATGCAAAAATCTTGAGCTGATGTTTTAAAAAGTGATTTTAGAAAGTGATTTAAGCATGGTCTGTATTTGACTCACTCTCTTTCTCTTTCTCTGTGTGTGTGTGTGTGTCTGTGAGTGTGAGTGTGTGTGTGTGTGTGAATCAAATGTGAAGGTTACTCAGAGTTCTAGAAGTTAAAAACAAATACCACTCATGAATAAAGCTGCAAGTTTCTGCTTCTGGGCTTAAGTAAGATCAAACAACATAACGGTACGGCCAAAAATTTCCCATCACATTCAGATTCAAATCTATGAATAAACAGATTTTTTTTTTCTGAGTCTAGTCATTTTTCTTAGCTTTTCTACTATCATCATCAGGTCATTCTGGTAGCATGGATATTTATGAATCTCTCTCTCCAGGCATCCCTATTCGTCATCGCCCTTGGTAGGTCCTCCACACAGCATCAAGAATCCACACAAAGCTGATTGATGTAGGTTTTTTTATTGGTCAGCCTACATTGATGTGTCTATGTGTTGGTGTCCACAGGAGAACATAACTTTTGTCCTTGGAATGGAAGCGCGTGGTGTAATGGTTAAAGTCATGGGAAATGGACTCGTCGCCCCCAGTTCAAATCCTAGATGTGGTAATTGCATTTCACTTAGCGCTAATACCCTTGGGAAAGGTATGAATCCTACTCTCCCTCCAGCTATGGGTAAATAGTAGGGCAGACTGGGCTCTTTAACCTTGGTTAGGCAACCGGTCTAGGAGAAGGAAAACTCTGAATTCAAACCTGTTGAACTCCGCTTAAGAAATTGACCTTGTGTCACATCCTGCTTGTGTGGAGGGGTTTGGTAAATATATATATGTTTGTCCTTGGTTCTCTAGCATGTCTTGTTTGTCTTACTTGGATGGTTGGCGGGATAGGAGGCAAGTGGTCATACAGTTGATTTCTTGTGGGTTGCTATTATGAGTTTGTTCTTGCTTGTCCAGTATATCTTGTTTGTCTTACTTGGATGGTTTGTGTGATAGGTGGCAAGTTGCCATACGGTTGCATTCTTGTGGAGTGCAGCTTATAAGAGTTGTTCAAGATAGCACACATCATTCTTATGTAGCTCCCATCCAGCTTTTTCATGGACTCTCATGGATACACTACTCTGAGTCAGAGTGGACCTGGGAGTAATGGCAATGAAAGTATGACTCCATGCTATGTGATCATTTACTGTAATCCATCTCTATGTTCATAAATCAAAACATATTTATGATAATGCAATTATATTCTCCTTCAGTTTATAGATTTTTTAATAGATAAAGTAAACAAAAAAGAAATTTGAACAACAAATTTCAATAATCTCCTTGGTCTGTCAATTACTTAATTTACAGGTGAATATTATTAATATTAATCCTATATAGATTGATTAAACAATGAAAAATTTAGCTAATATGAAGTATGTATTTACCCAATCTGTTAACCATGGGTAGGATGAGATGCAAGGTCACAAGTACGGAGCATCCAGTGAGGATTGAACTTGCACTTTTCAGTAGTTATGGATTTGAAATTAGTATAAAATTTAATAAAAATTTTTAATTTAAAAATATAAATAGAGATGAGCAACTTTTAAAAAGATAATGTCTAGACAGTGTCAATTTTCAGAAAAACTAAGTTAAAGAATTTCTCCCTTTTTTAAAGAACTGTTGTTTGTGTGTATATGTGTGTGTGTGTGTGTGTGTGTGTGTGTGTTTATGTGTGTATGTGCATGTGTGCGTTAGAACCAGCAGATCAATATTTTCTGTTGCTTTGTGTAAATTTCTCTCGTAAACTTTGTAGTTTTTGGTAATAAAGGTTCAAGGCTTGGTTATAGCTTATCAAATTTGATGAATTAGATGAAAAATTGCAAGGAAAACGATGGAGATGCTTCAAATAATATTTTGGGGAAAAAAAAAAAAAAAAAAGGAAAGTTTTTTTTCTTCTAAAGATGGAAGAAGATATTGAAAATAAGACAGTGTCAATTTGGGAAAGGAAAAACAAACTATGAAGCTAGTCTTGATACTTTGTTTTTACAAATTTCTTTTGCAAAACACAGGATTGTGCAAGTGCACTATCCATAGTCACCAGACCAAAATTTTGTGTTAAAAAAACAAACCTAATGGGAGAGGCTCTCCTCTGATCAAGTGACTGGTCCCATCAGCCCTAGTACCTATTGTCCTTATGGCTAGCCTCAATCCTTTTTATTGTATATGTGTTAGAAGGAGGTGGCTGAGGGTTTTAATGTCCTCTGTATGACATTAAACTCTATCTGATTGTGAAGGTCCATTTGTGAAACTCTGGAAATGTGGAGTACCCATTCATCGCCATTAATCCCAGATCCACTCTGACCCGGAGTTGTAGTAACTATTAGAGTCCTATCTATGGGCTAAATATGAAAAAATGAGTTTAAAACATGTGTTTTAAAAAAGTTAAGTTTTAATAAAATTGAGTACCCATCAAGAATGAATAAAACAAAAACTTATTCACCATAAAATAACCCAACAATGGTTGACATGCCGTTAACTAACCAACCAAACTTATGGATTTCTTAATGCTTTTTTCTCCCACATTTTGAATTTCATAACTTTCATCCCAAAGAAACAACCTTTTTTTCATCTATTAACTTTCTTCTAAATAACAAAAAACAAATCCAACCATTAAAGAATGTTTTGTATTATCTTTGATTTAATATTCAGACAATAGAATTTTCTGTTGATATAGTAAAGTACAATTACATTATAATCAGAGACTTTAATAATAAAAATGTCACTAAAATGCATCGTTCAGAATGAAATAGAAACTGATTAAATTAATAATGTAATTAGACAAGGAAATAAAAGCACTTCCCAGATCAGAGACAGAATTAAAAATACCAAAATTAGAAGTTTTATTTAAAAGATATCAAGATATTTCTAGAAAGAAATATAATTAAACATCAACAAAAGAATTTTAAAAAAAAAAAATTCTTTTTAGCTAATTGAACGTTTGGACAATTCATAAGCTTTTAGGAATAATGACAATTTCTTTGTTAAAAATTTTAAAGAAAATAATCAACTTTGAAGAAAGAACACAGAAATGATATCTTATGATGAATCCAAGTATTATTCTTTTTATTTATCATGAGATATACATTGTAGCATTTTATCTAGGGCTGGTTTAGCTCAGTCGGTAGAGTGTTCGGCTAGGAATCACAAGGTTCTTGGTTCGATACCGGCCCTTTGTCAACTCAGCGTGTGAGTAGCACAGGGATCTGTGCGGTAAAGTGAGGAGCTGATGGTAGGTGTGGCGCTCCACCTCAGATGCTAAAATAATCTGCTTGGTCTAACGCTAGTGAAAAGAGGATAGACTCCCTCGCTGTCTGGCTGATACCAACATTAGGCCGCCCCAATGACTTTAATTTACTTACATTTAACCTGTTAAACTCTGCTTAAAAATAGACCTCATGTCACATCCTGCTCATGCAGAAAGGGTTGGTGTGTATATATATATAATATATATATATAGGGTACAATTTTATCTATAAAATTAAACGTCAGATATCATGTTTGAAGATTCATACACATGAGAAGTATGTATTTACCCAACCCCTCCACCAAGGACAGAAAATGTCAATCCCTGTATGTACATTTTAACCTATTAGGTCTCATCAGCAAGGTTATAGATATGGGAGACTGCTCCGTGTGTGACTTGAAACCTCGACTGCCAAGCTGACAGGCGGGGATTCTAAACACTACACCAGCTGGCCTATCCTGATTTTTTATTTGTTTTGAACTTATTTATATTCCACTTTTTGGGGACTTATCGCACGACAGTATGAAAGTAAGTAAACAAACAATTTTCAAAATTAGGTATGACTTCAATTAAGCACATATCCTCAAAAAATAAACACACTGTTTACTTACTTTCATGTATATATATATATATATATATGTGTGTGTGTGTTAATAATATAGTTATGTGGTTTGCTGTATTCATAAAGAAAGAGTGCATAATATCAGTGATAGAGCATATGCAGTTTGAATAGTATAGATATAGAGTCAACAATGCTTGATGGCAGTAAGTTTCTCGCCTATGTGATCATCAGGCAGTGAGCTCTTGTACTATTCAAAAATCCATATCGCAACATATATATTTCTCTATTCTAGCTTATTTTCTTGGTTATAATATAATTGGTTGTCTGATGAAACTGAGCTAATTTATTGTTCCAGTTGAAATAGATTTATAATAGCTAAATAAGGATTTGTTAAGTTTTTCTTTCTTATTAAAAGTGTAAATATTGCTCTGCATATAATTAATTTATTAATTATCTTACATTGAGCTCTCTTGGGGATTTTAACTAATCCTTGTATAAATCTATAGGTGTGCATCAGCATCGGCATGCATTGTGGATGTACAGAGGATATTGATGATCCCAAATAGAATTATCCCCAACTTATCAGTCAATTGGATACTTTTACCTTTATATATATATATGTAAAAGTAAAGTAAAGTCGTCGGGTGGCCTAAAGTCGGTATCAGCCAATCATTGAGGAAGTCTATCCCCTTCTCACTAGCACTGGACCAAGGAGATTGTTTTAGCATCTGAGGTGGAGCACCACACCTACCATCAGCTCCTTACTTTACCGCACATATCCCTGTGCTACTCAAGACGCTGAGTTGGCGAGGGCCAATATTGAACCAGGAACCTTATGGTTTCTAGCCGAACACTCTACCAACTGAGCTAACCCGGCCCTACTATATATATATATATACATATATATATTTACCAACCCCTCAGCAAGTGGAATTTAACAGGTTTGAATTCAGTGTTTTCCTTCTCTTAGACTGGTTGCCTAAACAAGGTTATAGAGTGCAGTTTACTATTTACCCATAACTGGAATGAGAGTAGTTGGATTCATACATTTTCCGAGAGTATTAACGGTATATGAAATGCGAACAGCCTCATTCAGGATTTGCATCTCTTTGTGTCCATTTCATACAATGGTCACCATTACACAACACACCTTGACATATATATATATATATATATATATATATATATATATATATATATATATATATTATTTGTAACTGTATGATTATCAGAATAAATGAATATAACAAAATGTGTATGAGAGTTCATGAACTAATTGATAAATTATCACATGAATCAGAATATAAATGTGTGTGTGTGTGTATATATATATATATATATATATATATATATATATATATATATATATATAGACTTTTTGACTGTAAGAGACACCAATTTAATAATGTGGTAGAATTTTTGATTATTCTCCCTTAATATCTGATTTGACGGGTATCCGGTAGCTCACAAATAAAACCAATTTTACTGACATACTTTATTGCAATCAGACTATAAGATATTCAACTACCTACTAAAAATACGATAAGAAAAAAGATTGAATAAAAAATGATGTAGTAAAGATAACAATCTTATATATATATATATATATATTATATATATATATATATATATATATATATGGGGGCAGTGTGAGTGCAATTATTATACTTAATGGAACTTCATTTCATCATTTATGTTCACCGAAATTACTTACAGAAAACCTCGGGGTATAATTTAACTTAATTTACTTTTATTCATTAAAGACGTACATTCCGAGGGTAGAGATTGATTATTTGAATTCTGTGGCACAAACAAAGTTTTTGAAAGGTTGCTGAGGATTTTTGATTTGATGAAGAATTAAATCAATAAACGAGTAATTATTCTGACATGACAAGAATTCTTTGAAGTTGCGTACATGCACATGTTATCACTGATTACCTAGCCTCACCTTCCCTGTGTTAGTCATGGTGGTGGAAGCATCTGTTAGTCTTTTATGTTGTATTTGCTTCTAATTTGAACACAGGCCTGGGCAAGACCAATAGTCCAAGGAAAGAGCAAGTTTGGTTGGTTTTATGGCATATCAACCCTTGTCGGATTATTTAATGCTGAAGTCAGCCTTTTTCAAGCAGTTTTGTTCTAAATCTGAACACAGGCCTAGGAAGACCAATAGTCCAAGGAATGAGCAAGTTTGGTTGGTTTTATGGCATATCAAACCATATCGGGTTATTTAATGCTGAAGTCAGTCTTTTTAAAGCAATTTGGTTCTAAATCTGAACACAGGCCTGGGCAAGACCAATAGTTCAAGAAAAGAGTAAGTTTGGTTGGTTTTATTGTATATCAACCCTTGTTGGTTTGACCTGGTTTGGTTTGGTTTTACGGCATATCAACCTCAGTGGGTCATTTACTGCCGATAAAGTTTTGAAATAAATCAATTCTTAATGGATAATACAATTTTGTTTATAAACTCATGTTTTTCTATTACTCATAGATGGGCCAACCCTTGTTGGTTATTTAATTCTGAAGTCAGCCTTTTTCAAGCAATTTAGTTTAGCTCAGCCGGTAGAGCATCCCCTTGAGAAACCACAATGTTCTGGGTATGGTACTGACCTTTGCCAACTTAGCACTTGAGTAACATAGCTTGGATCTATTCTGTAAAGTGAGGAGCTAATGGTAGGTGTGATGCTCTACTTCAGATGTAAAAATAATCTTTCTGGTCTAGTGCTAGTGAAAAGGGAATAGACTCCCTCACTGTCTGGCTGATACTAACAATAAGCCACTCTGCCTACTTTTTTTTATATAATTTCAAGTATCTAATGATTTGAATCATTTACAAAGAATTATAGCTTTAAATAACTATTCAAATACTAATACTTCATTCACAATTCAAAACAGAGGCTGAACGGCCACTTACCTCCCATCTAGATTCCATGGAGAGAACCTGCCAAGAGCAATGGCTGATAAAAACAGATGGCAAAGAGAGAGTCTAGGGAATCTGCGCTATCAGCATATGATGATGATGATGATGATATTATTTCAAGTAACTATTCCTATTTAATTATAATAATTATTTGTTTGCACAAAATTATATAGTTTTAAGTATCAATCAGATCTTACAACTAATTTATATTTTTATTAGACTTAAAATATCAAGAAATTTATTCACTGAGTTGTGTTGTCATGTTTCTAGGAAATATTTACAAGAATCTATGTTGATAGTTGGCTGTATCTTATTGCATGTCTCTGTTGCATTAAACTATCAATAGGATTAACATTTTATAAGAATTAGCAAGAAATTACTTTAATGCTTATGCTATATCTCATTGCATAGCATTTTATAGTCTTCAGTCTACTGCTCTACCCATAAGAATGTGATATGAAAAAATATCCCAAAAAAGTACTTTAATTCTTATTCTATATTTCATTGAATATGGAGGTGTGTGATGTAATGATTACTGTCGTAGGAAATGGACACTGTGATAAGAGTTCAAATCCTTGACAAGGCTGGTTGCATTTCATTTAGCACTAATACCCTTGGGAAAGGTATGAATCCAACTAGTAAATAGTAGGGCAGACTGGGCTCTTTAACCTTGGTATTAAAAGGTCTAGGAGAAGGAAAATTCTGTATTCAAACCAGTTAAATTCAGCTTAAGAAATTGACCTTGTGTTTCATCCTACTCGTGCACAAGAGTTGATAAATGTGTATATCTCATTGCATTGTATTTTGTAGTCTTCCATCTACTGCTTATTGTATATGAATATAATCCTAGAAGATTTAGGGCAATACTTTAAACACTGTAATCTTTTTTTTTCTTTTTAAACATCAGATTTTATAGATCAAATCCAGTACTTCAACAGCCCTGTTGGTGGGGCTATAGAATACACCAAATGCACTTCTACAGAAGGTTAAAACCCCTCCCATGAAGACACCTGTTGGCTGTGGTGACCCATGATGCTTAAAGATGGAACACTAGTGGCTGCACAGTCTATGACATGCAACACTCCACTTTGGCCCTTACTTAGGTTAGAGGCCCTCATCAACCAATCGGCTGGACCTGTCAAGCCCTAGCACCTATATGATTGTCTTAACCCTATTGTCCTTACGGCAAACCTCCAATCCTGTTTATCATATATATGCTAGAAGGCAGTGCCTGAGGTTCTTAATGTCTTGAGTATGATGTTAAACTCTTTCTGATGGGGACATTCCAATTCTGGAGCTCTGGAGAATGTGCAGTACCCCTTAAACAGCATTACTCCCAGGTCCATCTTGTCCCGGAATAGTAGTACTTGTTAGGGTCCCATCTGTAGGTTAAATAGAAAAATATGTGTTTAAAAAAAATTGTGTTTAAAAAAAAATTAGTACCCATCAAGAATGAATGAAACAAAACATATTTGGCATAAAATAACCCAACACGGGTTGACATGCCATAAAATCCAACCATCTGTTCCTCCAGCAAACTGAGTATTTCACGCTTATGAAAATAGAACCTGGGTTACTTGAACCTTTTTTGGTCCCATCTGTGGTTAAATAGGTAAAAAAATGAGTTTTAAAACAATGTATTTACAAAGAAATTGAGATTGAAAAAAAATTGAATATCAAACAAAATGTCTTTGACATAAGATAACTTAACAAGGGTTGACATGCCATAAAATCCAACCAACCAACCAGTACTTCAACCATTGAGATATATTCTAATACTTGTTGTCATTCTACAATCACTAATCGGTTGCTCTGCCAATTAGGATAACATGTTTGTAAAGCCCATGAGGACATCGAACCATGAGACATGGCTTTCAAATTACATTTTAATGACTGCTCTTTCATAACACTATGAGATTTCCTCATATATTTACATAATGGCAAGTTATATTCATGTTATTATATTTATAGAAGACATCTAAGTGATCACTGTTGCTTGTATTTACCAGAGACTGTGAGTGGTTTTATTATGACAATATTATGAAAGATTACCAAATGTAGACACCCACCAATCATTTTCACATCAGTACTGAAGCTTTTACACTTGGAGACTTCCTCTCGGGACATTTGATCCGACCCTGTTAAAGAGACCATTCAGAGCTTTTGTACGAGAAGAAATCAGAAGAAGCTGATCCTTTATAAAAATCAAAGCATTACATTTAACCCTTTCACCCCCACTGGGACAACCAGTGTCCAGGTCCAATTTCATATTCACTTTAACCCTTAAGATGTTGCACACAGTTGTATAGTTTCAAATAATAATTTGCAAACAATTACATTCTTTCAAGTATTCCTATCTAATACTAATAATTTGCACAGAATTATAATGTTTCAATTATATGTAACTATAATATTTATAATAAATATAACTATTCAGAAATAAATTGCAATTAATCTGCATACTCTTTTGCAGAACTCACAACATTGTGTCTCATTCAAATTTCAAATTCATTTTAACTCTTAAGATGTTGAACTCAAAGGATAATTTTTTCATGTCCAAAACTTAAAAAAAAAGATCTGGTAGTAAAAGGGTCATCAAAGACGGTCACTGTTTAAAAAAAAAAAAATTTTTTTTACTGGTAGGCCAATTCCATCCGCTTCAACAGAATCTGATCTTGATTTCAGAATCTCTCTCTTTTTTTTCATGCACTATTTCAGAAATAAATTAAAATTTTTGGTGCTGGCAAAATGATCAGGTTCAATGAATAGGATCATCTGCTTAATGAGTATCTTTAACCCTTTTCACTACCACTGCTACACCTGTGTCCCAGTCTAATCTCATTTTCATTTTAACCCTCCATTAAAATGTTGTACTAAAAGCATAATTTTGCATATACAAAATTTGAAAAAAGAAAAGAAAAAGAGACTTGGTAGTGAAAGGGTTATAGATGGTGCCTATCTGTAAATGCTATGGTTTATTTTTATTTTGCTTTTAGTACTTTGACCCCCCCCCAACACACTCCACTCGTTTTTTTCTTCATATTACTCCATTCGTTCTTTCTTCGTATCCCTCCATTATTTTTTCTTCGTATCCCTCCATTATTTTTTCTCTTCGTATCCCTCCATTCCTTTTTTTCTTTCATACCCCCCATCACTCTTTCTCATATCCCTCCATTCGTTTTTTTTCTTTCATATCCCTCTCCATTCGTTTTTTCTTCATATCCCTCCATTCGTTTTTTTCTTCATATTTCCCCACTCATGTAATATCACCCAGATCTTCCCTTTTTTATTTCTTAGTATCTTTTAACTCTTTCTTTCTTGATATTTCCTAAATATTTTCTTTGGTATGTTTTTGTTTTCTTTCTCTCTTAATATCTCCTCACTTTTTCTTTCTTTTGTGGTACTCTTCTCTCTTCTTTCTTGATATTTCCCCACTCACTCACTCACTCTTTCTTTCTACTTAAAAAAAAGACTTGGTTGTGAAAGGGTTAAACATGGATCAATGCTATCGGTTATTTTTTATTTTGCTTTTAATCTTTTCACATACTGGTGTGTTGGTTGATTTAAATTTTCATTTCAACCTTCAACACATCGTACTCAAAGCATAATTTTGAATATCCAAATCTTTAAAAAAAAAAATTGGTAGTGAAAGAGTTAATGAAGAATGATGAAGAAATAGTCATTTGAATTCAAAGATGAAATTAAAATTAAAAAGGAAAAATTGTAACTTTTAAGATACTCATTCGATTATAATTTCTATTGTTTAAAATCAAATTTACATAATTTAAATTGGAAATATTTTTATTTTATGAGACAATCAGAGAAGCCATTGAGTTCTCATTCTAAAAGTGATCCATGATGAGTATTATCTGCATTATTTGGACTATTGTCCTCATCTTCATTGTTATCTGTACAACGTTTCGACCAATATGCCCTCCGGCCTTCTTCAGGTATTTCTTGTCAGACTCGGGAACCTTCTTGTAATTGGGAGCCATCACGGAACTTTGAACCTAATCCTTTATTCAGTCCACGGGTATATCCTGTTCTCATTCCGCTAACCATAGCTGGGGTAGGGAGCGTTAAGCTGTGTTAATTATTATTCTATGTTACTGCTGCCCTTGATCAGGATTGAATCTGCAATCTAGAGATAAGTGTCACTTAGAACTGTCTTAACCTAACTACCATGTCCAATTGGACACAAGAAGGCCGGAGGGCATATCGGCCGAAATGTTGTACAGATAACAATGAAGATGAGGACAATAGTCCAAATAACACAGATAATACTAATCCTCAAGCCTCATCTCAAACATTCAGAGAAATAGTATGATCCATGATGATATTGATACTTCTATCTAAGAAGGATTCTATTTGATATTTCATAGTTATCTCCATTAGATAAAAAAATTGGATGCTTAAAATAATGATGTTCAGTGCGAATACAGACCCCACAACATTATCATTCAGTTGTAAATCAGCTTTGAAATTGTTTTATTCTTTATGATTTTAATTTTTAAAAAATCTTGAATTGTTTTTCTTTTTTCTTGGGTAAATTTTTTAGTTGGGTAAATAAATACTGTCCAGTGGATTTTAATGAGAAAAAAATTATGTTATAACTTACTTTCTAGTTGTCTCAACTTTATTATTATCATCACAACATCAACAATAAATAGCAGGACCTGTAGATATACCACAGTATGATAGTTTTGAATTATTACAACATTTGATATGTTTACTTAAGAGCTATTGCAATATATTTTAATATGTAAAAAGTATAATCATTTTGATTTAAATCTCTCATTCTTTTTTTCTTTTTTTCCTTCTTTTCATCTTTTCATTTTGTTCGATTGAAACAAATAAGTTTTATCTCTTCTGCACACTCACCCTCTTTCTATTTATAGTTCCTCTACTCTCTTTCTTTCTTTAATATTTTTTCAGTGTAGCATGTCATTTTTCTTCCCTTTTCTTTCTTTATAATAAAAACGGAATGGTACATTATTTAACTGAGGTGACAACACTCATGAGAAATAAGAATTCGGCAGATAAGCAACACCAGATAATCAGAATTCACATTTTTGCATTTCATCTTGGAGGAGTTGGATGGTCTCATTTTTCACCAGAGTGTGTTGCAAGATGATAACAGTCATACTTTTAAGAAGCATGAGTATTAATATATATGTAGATATTTTCAAGTATCAAAAATCTATTTTCTTTTAACAATATTAAGAATCAAGTAAACTATTGCTGTCATTATTTTTCTAATATTAATGGTGGCACTTGTCAATTTTAAAATTAGCATTTATTCTTTAACTTAACCAAATATTTCCTTGTCTATTTTTTTTTTTACTTTTATCTTAAATCAAAAAAAAAAAAATAAATAAATAAAATAAAATAAATAAAATAAAATCCTCTGTTTCTTATTGCTTTTCTTTCTATTTTGACATTTCAGAGGAAAATATTAAAATGTATTCAAATAGATTTCTCTAAGGAAATAGAAAATAAATAAACCATTGTAAATTTTGTGAAATGCTCAAAATTTGTCAAAAAAATATTTACAGTAAATTAAATGAATGGCTACAAATTTAGTCTCTTGTAAATTTTATTAATCTGGCTGTGAAAAAGAATTTATATATATATATATATATATATATAAGGAGAGGGTGGGCATTTGATGAAATGAAGTAACACATGTCAAATAAATATGCTGCCCTTTTCAAGGTTAACAATGGCTGTAATAGGTTTTTACAGTTATTACTGTTTAGTAAGTACTTGGGAAAGGTTGGCTTTTCTGAAGTGTTCATTCATTCTTTTCTTCATCCACCATCAGGCCATGCAAGAGATGGAATATTTTTATCAAGATGTGTGGACAAAGTAAAAAAAGATGTTGTTTCATGCCTTTCGGAGAGAATGCTTTTAAATTTAGATCAAGAAAAAGAGAAGCTGTTTGAATTAAAAACGAAGCCCTTGGTATCAAACAATAAGGAAAAAGAAAGCCCTTAAATATGAACTAGAAGTGGTTACCCAGCATCGCCCAGGTAGAGGGGAGATTTTTTAAAAGTTAGTCTCGCAGATCTATTATTACTTATTGCGAGTGAGGCAACCTTGCTGGTTGCCCCATAAAAATCCCCACGGAAATATATAACAATATAGTAAGAAATTTCCATTCAATGATTTACTATTTAAAAAAAAAGAAGATATAAATGATGCAATAAATTCAATCAATCAATATCATATTTCAAAGCGAAAATAAAACATAAAAAAAAAGATAAATAAAATAACATGCAAATGACTTTCCCTTCTGTTATTTTTGAAATTTGAATTTTTAAATATCTTCCCAAATATAAATCAAATCTTCATTATTTTTGCTCAAAAACCAAGCCCTGGTGATTTTTAATGTGTATATATATTTACTTTGTCAGTAATTGTTTTATTTTTGTGGGCATACAGATACACACAACTGCCCTTTATATATGTATAGATGGTGAAAGAATCTCTTGAAATTAAAAAGCAGCCCTTTGACTGAAACAATAAAGAAAAAGAAAGCTTTAAAATTGTTGGAGGTATTAACCCTCTGTAAGGGATACAGTTCGTGTATTATAAACCCCACTGATAGTTTTAGCCAGGTGTTGCTGTAGATTCAAATGATTTTTTAAATAGATCTAACAGGTAGTACCACTCCAGGTCAGAGTGAAACTGGAAGTAATGGCAATGAATGGGGCACTTCACACTCCCCAGAAACCTAGAACTGGACCCTCAATATCAGATGCAGTTTAGTGCCATAAGCAGGACATGGCCTTTTAGTAGGAGGGTAGATCTTGCCCCTCTGCAAGTGACACAGTTGAAATATTCTAAGCCCCACTGACAGGTCTAGCCAAGTCATGCTGAAGATTCAAGAATTTATCAGGAGGAAAATCTTTCAGTGTAAAAATGCAAAAGATATTTTCCGCCAAAGAATTGCTGACGCAAAATGTAATAAAAACAATTACTTCAAAACACCATTAGTCATTGCCATTCTTTATACGGACAGGGAGGATGTTGCAAAGACTTCAGGTTTCTCTATAAATGGTCAAGGGTGGATGATTGTGAGAGAGAGGGGGGAAGGGGAATCTTTAAGATAGAATTGCAGACAAGAGACCTACATTAAACATCAGAAACTTCCCCTGAATGGTTTGTCTCCAAGACTGTTGCCAAGAAGAAATAGTATCATGTATGTTTTGGTCTATTTAGGGAGCCCATTTTTGGCGGTGGTGAGAAAAATACAATAATCTATAAGTGGACAGGTGATAGAACTTATTTAATAAAGACATTGCTCACTTTGGTATAATAGAGTTGTTTTAGAGTGGAGACCAATGGAGAATTTCAGCCATTGGCTCATATTTTGTTCTCTAAACTCCGGATTGTCAGTCCATTTATATATTTGCTATATATGTCAAGAACAAAGGTTTAAATAAAAATCATGATAAATAACTGCAATAAGACACATGCCTACTTTCATACATAAATAGCTCTGTATGTAGTATATATATATATTATATATATATATATATATATAAATTGTATCAAAGTTTGCATAAGAATAAATTGCATTGTGTGTGTATGTGTGTATATATATATATATATATATATATATATATATATATATATAAAAAGAGAGAGGTGCATGGTGTAATAGTTATTATCATAGGAAATGGACAAGCTGAGTATAAGTTCAAACCCTGGACAGGGCTGTTTGCATTTCACATAGCAATAATACCCTTGGGAAAGGTATGAATCAAACTATTCTCCCCCCAGCTATGGGTAAATATTAGGGAAGACTGGGCTCTTTAACCTTAGTTAGGCAAATAGTCTAGGAGAAGGAAAAGTTTGAATTCAAAACTGTTGAAGTCCAATTAAGAAATTGAACTTGTGTCATATCCTACACATGCAGAGTGGTTGGTATATATATATATATATATATTACACCAATTCAGTGAAAATGCAATTTTTTCTGAATAACTTTCATCTTTCTCACTCAAATTTGTTTAAAATTAGACTGTTTAATCTTAATGTTGCATATCCCTTTTATAACTTGAGGCCTTAATTGGTTCCAACAGGAACAAGTAAGAAAGAGGGAAGAAAAGCAAGACAGAGGAGAGAGAGAGAGAGAAGGAGGAGAAGGAGAAGGAGGAGGAGAAGAAAAATATGAGATTAAGAATAAGGAAAAGATGAATGAGAGAAGGGAAAGAAAGAGAATATAAGAATGAAGATATAGGATATGAGAGAAAGTATTGTTAGGAATAAATAAAAGAGGAAGTGTTTAGTGAGAAAAGAGAAAAGTGCAAAATCTGTGAAATGAGATGAAAAATATTAAATATATATATATACATATGTATATATATATGTGTGTGTGTGTGTGTTAGATATAATTTTAAGAAGGTAAGTCAAAAGTTGTCTGATTTCTCAATTTAAATTTTTTAAATACTCCCTTCTTCTTTTGGATTGATTTGGGGTTTCTTTTGTTCTGGTCTCCGATTGTGGGTTGTTCTGTGCTAATCACTTGTTTTTAATTATAAAAGCAAGACTTTATTAAACCCGAAAGCCCCAAAAGGTTCAATCACCGCATTGAGAAAATGGCTTACTTGGAGACAGATGACCATTGCATCTGCTTCCATCAATAAACCACTAAAATCTGACAACTCTAACACAGTTCTCTTAACATGGTTCGTCTTTAACCAATGAGAAATAACCAACGAGGTCAGTGAAAGGTGAACTACTGTCAATCACTCTATAATGATCATTCTATGATTCAATGATAACTTTCCATTTATGAGTACTGTTATTTAAATTTAACTACATTACAGTAGATAATTTGTAGGCAACCCATGAATTATGTAACATTTAACAGTATATCAATTTGACATATGTAAATAATCTGGTATTTCTAGATTTATCTAATGATTGAGATGAGATATGATGTAATTTCATGATTATTCTCAGTGTCAATGTATTGGTATAAAAAGAGTAAAATCTTTGGTGTTCAGGATATTATTACACAATATAATAAATGGCGAGAGTTAGTGATATGTTGGAGGCACAAAAATCATCATTCATGTGTTGTGGGAAGCTGGCAAGACTCAAAAACAGATAGCTGTCTCGGTGGGGGTGGGGTGGGGGTTCTCAGTCTGCCATCTTGAATATAACAAGATGAACTTGTAAGAGATTGCTTCTTGCTAGTGGTACCATGTAACTCAGTTCAACCTGTCACATTGTTACATACAACCAATGAGAATTTTAGTAACATATAAATTATTACATCATATGTGTGTGTATGTGTGTGGTGAGAAAGAGAAAGATAACACAGAATATTTTGATTATTTCAGTAATAAAAAATATAGTTTACACACATGTTTACATTGAATGATGTCTACAGAGAGATCAGTAGATCTATCAATAAATACAGAGCAAGAGTTCACTGTTTTTAAAGCACATCAAGCCTTGTCAGTTTAAAGTATATACAGTACAATAATGAATATATACATATATATATACATATACATCTATTCTCATTATTCATTATATGTATATATATATATATATAATCCAAAAGTCCGAAAAAGAAATCTTCCTTACAACATAGGAGTTTTTTTTTTAAAGTGTCACAGTTTGCAGAGCTCAATGTATATATATACTATGATGAATGGATTCTCCAGCACTTTGGCCACATTATTTTCAGGGGATATCTCTGGTAATATTCACACAATTACTTCCACCACCAATTGCAACATAAAGGAAATTTAGCATAAAATTAGGCAGAAGTATGAATAACAGAAAGTGTGAAAAAGAAATAAGTTTTAGATTACATGTATGAACAATTTGAAATAAAAGAAGTATGAAAAAATGTATGAAAATATTTGAACTGATCTTTTGTATTTATCAATTTTATATGCTTCTAGATATTATATATGTTGAAAGTGAGCAATTGTTAATTATTCTGTTCCCCTTGTATCTTTGCCTAGTAGACCTTTTTCCCTATCGTGTTTCTTCGTATTATTTCTGTTACTTGATACTCAAGTTACAGCACACCAATAACTAAATAGACTATAGGAAATATCCATGTTCAGATAAAATTACAGAGAGATGTTGGTGATGATCTTAGCAGTTATTCAATCCAGGTAATGCCAGGTTACCTTGACAGGGTAGAGAAATAAGGTGAGCAATAAATGAATTTACAATCATTTTTTTGTTGTCTTTTTTCCTGAGATATTGATTGGTTATGTATTTCTATATTTAGGAAGAGTATAAAATGCTTGTATTTATCAATATGTCATTTGATAGGAGCAGAAAAGAAGAAAAAAATGACACCAAAATAAAATAAAGAAAAAAATAAAGTAAATAGGTATAATTTACAAAGGGTAAAAAAGAGTTTAAAAAAATAGATAGATAGGAAGAAAGTGTGAATAAGAAAACGCTAAAAGAGACAAAGACTTTTGTATATAAGGGGTATGTAATTGAGTAATCATTCATAGGAAAAAATGTGCTACGCATGAGCGAGACACCTGTATCAATAACATGGCAAAAGAATAAAAGAAAGAATAAGAAAACTTACTGGAATTATTCTCCAAGAAATAACATTTAATAACAAATGAGAATTTCCGGCAGAGAACCCAGACATGTAAATCAACCACTCGAGATGTACATCTATGAAAAGAACCAACGAGGGGGATTTATATGGTTCTAGTAATGGCTGTTATGGTAAATATGTTGGTCTTTCAAAATAGATGTATTAATGTTGGTAATGTGATAGGTATACTTTTAACAATGGTCTATTTGAATACTGAAGAAGTCTTTCAAATCCTGCTACGTCATTCAACGGTTTTGATTCTTTATAATTTATTGGCAATCAGTTGCAGGCTGGCTACCGAAATTTGCAGGAAAAAAAATCCATTTCTTCACTGCTTATTTTATGATATACAAAGTATGTCAGAAAAGTTCTAGGACTGGTGTCATAAAGATAGTATTAGGGAGGAGTGAGAGCGGCACCAGATAGTATTAAAGAGAGGCGAGAGCGGCACCAGATAGTATTAGGGAGGGGTGAGAGCGCCACCAGATAGTATTAGTGAGGGGCGAGAGCGCACCAGCGCGAGAGCGCCACCAGATAGTATTAGGGAGGGGCGAGAGCGCCACCAGATAGTATTAGGGAGGGGCGAGAGCGCCACCAGATAGTATTAGGGAGGGGCGAGAGCGCACCAGATAGTATTAGGGAGGGGCGAGAGCGCCACCAGATAGTATTCAAATCCAAACTACAAGTTATTACCCTCAAAGAGTCTAATGCACTTTCCCATACTTCTCTGCTATACTTGCATGCACTCCTGAGAAGATTCTTCCGGGATTCTCCATAACTCTGTCGTCACAGCTTTTTTGATGTTGTGCACATCTTCAAACCGGGCTCCCTTGATGACCCCCTTGACCTTGGGGAAGAGGAAAAAATCACATGGAGCTAGGTTGGGTGAGTAGGGAGGTGGCCCCAGCACAGTGATGTTCTTCTGGGCCAGGAACTCTTGGATACTCAGGGCAGTGTGGGCAGGTGTGTTATCACCCACAAGATGTCCTGCCACATCTCTCACCTCTTCTTGCACACTGAATGAAGCAAACGCCACAGTATCTCTTAGTAGACATGCTGGTTGATGTCTTGCCCTGTGGCAAGAACTCGCAGTGGATTATGCACCTCACATCGAAGAATGTAACCAACCTGAAACTTTTTTGACATACCACGTAACTTCAACAAATTTTTAATTTTTTTATTTTTACACAATTCTCAACTGATTTAGGTTGGTTGGTTGGATTTTATGGCATGTCAACCGTTGTTGGGCTATTTTATGCCAAAGATTTGATTCGGTCTCTAGATATTTACTAAGCTTGGTTGGGTTTTACAGCATGTCAACCCTTGTTGGGTTATTTTATACTGAAGACATTTTTGTTTTATTCCTTCTTTGTTGAGTACAATTGTCATTTGTGCAGATGTACTCAGAACTATCTAACTCACTGATGTGTTGTTTGGCTGGTTGGATTTTATGGCAGGTCAACTCTTGTTGGGTTATTTTATGCTGAAGATATTTTGTTTTATTCATTCTTGATGGGTATTCAGTTTTTTTTTTAACTCATTTTTTCTATTTAATCCACAGATGGGAAAACTAACGGGTACTACCACTCTTTTTAAAAGTAGAGCTGGGAGTGATGGCAATGCAGGGGTACTCCAAACTCCCCAGAGCTCCAGAATTGTAACCTCACCATTGGATGCAGTTTAGCATCATACCTGGGGCACTAAGACCCTTAACCACCATCTTCTAGAACATATATGATAAAATGGGTTAGGGGTTTATCATAACAGCAGTAGGGTCAGGACAATCATATAGGTGCTAGGGCTTGATGTGACCAGCTTATTGATCAGAGAGACCTTTCTAACCGTACCTATAACCCAAGTATAGATCCAAAGTGGAGTGTTGTATGTCATAGACTGTGCAGCCACCAGGATTCCATCCTTAAGCATCTTATGTTACCACCCACAGCTAACAGGTAGTCCCAATGCATAATCTTACTTCTCTGCAGAGGTGCAGTCAGCTTATTCTACAGCCCCAGGTTATGAATTAGAATTTAACATTAACATTTTTTACATCATATATAACTCTCTGCATCCATTTACACTTAATATTGCATGTGCGGAGGGTTGGGAAATATATATATATATATATATATATATATGGTAAATAAGTTAATTAGATATTCATTCTGACTATTTTCCATCTTAGTCCATCATTAGGGAGTGTTTATTTTAAGAGGAATACATTTCAAGACTAGGGTTTGGTTTCTTAGTTTAATGGCATATCAATCTTTGTGGGTTATTTAATGCTGAAGAACAGTAGTGGTACTATTTCACCCATAGCTGGGGTGCTGAGGTGGCTCATACCTTTTCCCAAGGGTATTAGTCCGAAAGTGAATGTAGTAGTGAGACTGAAGTACAAACTTGCTTACTGCCACTTGAACATGTTAGCCACTACGCAACAGGGATTCCCCCCAAAGACTAATTAACCAACACAAATTAAAGTTTCTGGCTTATTTAAAGGGAGTGTTCAGATTAATGAAAATCAAACATTTTTAATGACATTTCATTCAATAAGGAGAAGTTTCATTATTGTTTTAAGATATATTCTAATTTGAAAATAATTAACTGTATATATATATATATATATATATATATATATATATATATGTGTGTGTGTGTGTGTGTGTGAATATCTTATTATAATGGAGATTGTGTGTTTTTCTGTCTGTAACCGAAACTATATCCCTACTCAAGTCACAATTCCCTTAGTTATTAACATTACATTCTCAATGATTTTATTTTTATTTAAACCTCAATTATTAATAAAATTGTTTTACATTATTCATACTGTTAACCATATCTACATACTAATAGCATGCAATTATATTTATATATACAACAAAATAGTGGTTTACAGTGTGAATGGGAAGGCTAATTTGCATATTGATATTAAAAATGTGATTTTATTAAATATGTGCTTAGTATTATTGATTTCTAACTGTTTGGTTTTATTTTCATGAATATAAGCAAAAATCTCTTCAATGAATCTTAAATGAAATCCATTAACAAGAAAAAATAACTGTCATTTTATTCTTTATTTCCTAATTTAACTAAATAGTTAAATAAGTAAAATTCAGCAATGAAAGACGGGAGTGATGGAAGAGTAAGTTTCATTTCTATTTTTCTATTATACCCCCACTCTGTTACATATATTTTTATCTGCCTTCTTATTAGACTTTCTAATTTAATACGATATTTCATTACATTAAAACTTAAATACTTGCACCCGGAGGGTGCATATATTTGCTAGTATATATAATGTATTTTTGTTGTTTTTTTATTTGTTTTATAACATCCATCACCATTTCAAAAACAAAAAATCTTTTTTTTTCTTTTCTATTGTCCTGAAGAAGGTTTTACACAAACCGATACATTTAAGTGTTGACATAAAATCATTTCCATTTTGTTTTTCCAATTTATATATATATATGTATATATATATATATATATATATGAATAAAGTGTTGCTGGCGACACTTGAGTTGGAACACTAATCACCAGAGTAAGAAGAAAATGACCAACTTTCATTTGCTTACAATCATACATTTGCCTGATGCACACTGTGTTTTAAACGACTCCATATTTTTTTTTAGAAGCAGATAAGTAATAATCTTTCATTTATCTTTATTTCTGTTTCCTTGAGTTATCTAATCTTGTTTTATAATAAAATATGACATAGATAAGTTGTTCTTCTATTATTTACATTTTGTACATGTGACATTACAAGAATATATATATATATATATATATATATATATATAATACTTTGTTGGGGTACCAAGTTTCTTGGTACAAGATGATTCTAGGCTGGTCCTATTCTCTACCAGTAATTTGTTGTAGAGTTCAGGTTCCATATGAGAGCTCAATGCTTAATTTTTATAAACAGAGCAAAATTATTTGTGAATTAAAAAAAAAAAAAAAAAATTCCACCTATCAAAAAGAAAAAAGCTTGAAAGAAAAAATACAAAAATATCGACCCTGGGGGCGGGGAGAAATGTATAAATGTAAACTGAATTTGGCCATTTACTAGTCTGAATAAAATAAAAATGTGGTCTGACAAAGCTCAGTAGGCCTCAGATACCCACAAGTGGAAATGGTCCTTAATCACGATACCCCTGGTATTTAAGGCCTTTTTATTCACAAATATATATATATTATATATATATATATATATATATATATGGATCCACAAATGGGTTGAAAGGAGCTCTTTAGCCTTGGTTGGCAACCCATCAGTCAACGGAAAGTCCAACACAAAACCTCTGCTGCCTTTCAAGGAAAGGCTAGGGGAGTAAACCCCGAAAACAAATCAGGAGCCGGAGTCCCTAAGTTGCATGATGCTGAAATCCAGTGCTACCCATCAACTCCTGCGACACTACCATTGGCAAACTGCATTGGTACCTTACCTTTCCTTTGAATCACAGCAAAAGTGTGGAGAGAGGGGATTTGTTGCATGGCAACAGCTTATCCTCCATATGAACCTACCCAGGCTATGTAGTTCAAAGTGAGGGAAAAAAAAAGAAAAAAATAGAAAAAGAAAAACGAAAAAAACACTTTGACACTACTCCATTGTCTCTTGTAGAAGGAAGGCTGCTAACCAACCATATATATATATATATATATATATATATATATAGTGGTACCTTGACTTATGAGTTTAATTCCTAACTCAATTTCCTGTTACATCAAATTAATTTTCCCTGAAAAGGTGAGAATGGGTGATGTGAGTGCACCAAATAACCTTAAGATGAGACAAAGAATGGATAGCTGAGATACTCAAAATGACAAAGTACCTTTCAAACAGCTCATGGAATTCTCAGAATTCTTTTTTCTAAGTCTCACATTGTCGATTGTCAATTTACTTTCATTACATATGCTCAGCCGTTTCAGATATTCTGCTTGCTGAAGGTTTTCCAAAATGTCGATCTGTTTCAACAGATTCTTGTCAAAATTTGAACAGTCAAAACCGAACTTTTATACGAGCTCATCTCACTGAATCATCCCTTCATTGTTGACTGAGAGACCTTACAGGAGAGTGTCTGCTAACATGTGCAGTAATGTGCCCTTTGATTTGTTGCCAAGTTACTTTAAGGCTATGCAGCTACTTCTTGAGATATTCAAAATGGTTTGATACTTTACAGACAGATCACGTATATTACACATTTTATGATATATATATATATATATATATATATATTACACTATTTAACTTTTTTGAACTCAATCCAACCAAAT
>CM042142.1:43937916-43962916 GCA_023376005.1 Doryteuthis pealeii
AATACATATATTAGTAATTGTCTGATTTGTTCATTATGAAAATTTGAATAAATCAGCACAAAAAACACCTCTACACCTTGATGAATAAATAGACATTTAGTTTAAGCAATAAATATAATATCTTCTCAAGAAATCCTAGAAACAGCAATCTACAAATACAGTCAATTACTTCCCATCTTGCAAACCATCCAAGAAAGGCAAGCAAAACATACTGGACAGTGCTGGAGAAGTAAGGATGAAGCAACATTCTCCTATGAACTCCAACACATGGACACACCCATGTTGGTTGACCAGAAAAAACTTACATTCATCAGTTTTGTGTAGACACGGGGAACCATCTGGAGGATGTACCAACTTTTTAAAACCCATCAGAGAACTAGACAAGGATGCTGCATGCTTTTTTTTTTCCATCTATTGGCGATGAATTTCTATCAGTTTAATGGCTTTTGCTTTCTAAAAGTGAATAACCGCAAACTTCACACTTGAAGGTAGTGTCCACTGGGAACTGCCTCACAAAAGACTGCCAAGGCGAGACTGAGCATGACAGCAAGGCATTCAGAGAGGTATGCCCAACAAACACAATAGTGTTGCCAATAGCCACAGGGACAGTTTCCCTGTATCCCCAGTGCTTTGGAGACCATACTTCTGGAATTATCCTCATATAGGGGAATGCGCAGGTGTATGCACAACAAATACAACAGTGTTGCCCATAGCCACACTAACAGTTTTCCTGTGTCCCCAGCTCTTTGAAGAACACACTTTTGGGATTATCCTCGAGTATATATAAGTTAGGGTAGAGTGGACATAAAGTCAATGGTGCTTGGTTACTGACAGTTTCTTGCCTATGCAATTTTCAAACTAAGCTGTCAGTAACCAAGTGCCGTTGACTTCATGCCCATGCTACCTAATTTAGATATACATGCTCTATCAATGATATTGAGCATTATTTACTTATAAATATAGCACACTATATTATCAATACTGATACATACATATATATATGTCAATAATTTTTCTTTAGCCAAACGTCAAACAGTAAATTTTTCTTATAAACTTAAAAAAAACATTTATCAATGTGAGATATTAAAATTGATAATTGAAGCAGGAAAATATTTTTATTTTCTCTAATGAAATATGATCATGAAGGGTGAGAGAAAACAAACAAAAAAATAAACATTTTTAGCTAAATAACAATAACAGCAAAAAACATTATTGCTTTTTAAAAGCAATAATATCAAGCATGGACTAATTGAAAGCCCATTTTACTAAACAAATTACTTATTTTTTTTTGTTTGTTTTTTTTTTTTTTTTTTTTTTTTTTTTTCAAAAATATCAGAAAATAACATTCTCTTCGGCAAAAATACAAGATTATAAATTATATTATTACTTGAAAATAAATAGATGTTGTACAAAAAGGATATCCTGACAATTTTTCCTAAATTGATTTACTAATTAAAAGAGAAAGTGATGCTGATAGTTCTTTTTCATTTTTATTTTTTATTCTTTATTTTTTTGAAAATATTATTTTTGTTGGAGGAAGTTAAAAAGCACCCCAATTCACACCTACTTGATTTGAACGGATAAAGAAAAATTCTAAAAGAAATGATTAATTCAACAACAACAAAAAAATGAAATCACTTGAAATATCCAATTTGTGTGGAGAAAATTGATTTATCTCAATGAAGGCAAAGTTTTAGATTAAATTGAATTCTTATAAGTTAGTAGCTTGCACTTATTCAAGCACAAAATTACACTGAAAATTAGAATTCCACATATCGAAAATATGAAGATCTTTTACTAATGAGACAAAATACTAGAATGAAATTAACATCTATATATTCAAAATATTTGTCTGTCTATCCAACTTTTTAAAATTCTCACTGGGAAATATGCCCTGTTGGCAGGGCTTAGAACATGCTGATTATATCCCCTGCAGAAGGGTAAGACCCACTTCCCCCAAAAAAGGGGTGTCCTGGGTATGACATTAAACTGCATCTGTTAAAATCAATCACTCAATAGGGAACCCATATTTCTGGCTATGAGCAATACTACATTCAGATTAGTAAATTGGCTGGTTGGTTGGTTGGTTTTGTGTCATGTCCACCCTTGTTCAGTTATTTAACTTCTCAGAACTCATTCTATTCAAATAAAGTCCTGTTATTATTGTAATCTGAGTGACACATGCAAGAGAAGCTGCCAGCAGTTTATGGTAGGATCGCAGTGGTGGGTGTCCTGGGTATGACATTAAACTACATCTGTTAAAATCAATCAATCACTGGGGACCCCATAATTCTGGCTATGTGCCATACTAAGAAGTCAGTCTTTTTTGTTGTTGTTAGCAAGCAATTATGTTTTTTTAATTGAACGATAATAATCATTTATAAAAACTATACATTGAAGTCTCTATTTCTAATATAAATAATTTGCATACAGTTATATGGTTTCAACTATTCCAACCTAATAGTAATAATTTGCCAGCAATTATATAGTTTCAAGTCTCTATTTCTATAATAATATTTTGATGGTACCTTTCCATCCACTAAGGACACTGGCATAGTGTCCCCCCAAAAATGGATTTTTATCTGCAACTGTGCAAGTGACTCTGCAGGCCAATTTTTGAGTGACAGACTTTGGTGCACTGAATGCACACAAACTGTGATGCTTTCTGGGGCTGCTGGCTTTTCTTGCTCTCTTTGCTTTCGAGGCTTCTCTCCTCTTCACCTTGCTTAATGTTAATGCACCAAGCCACTCTATTTTTTGCATCTACCTCCCATGTGTTTGTGTCAATATGGCATATCCTCATGGCTCTCCTGCAGACATCTTTAAATCGTAGGCATGGTCTACCAACGGATTGGGAACCTTTCACTAATTTCCCGTACAAAAGATCTTTTGGGATGCATCCATTTTTCATTCTCCTGACATATCCAAGCCAGTGACCGCACCACTCACAGAGAATGGAGAACATGGTGTTCATGTTGGCACGACTGTGTTGGGCACTTTATCCTGCCAGCAAATGTGTAGAATACGCCACAGACGTTGGAGATGGAAACTATTGAGTTTCCTTTCGTGGTTTGTATATATTGTCCACGCTTTGCTACTGTAGAGGAGTGTACTGAGAACACACGCTTTGTAGACACGCAACTTGGTTTTCTTCGTGAGACTGGCATTATTCCAGACTCTTTTGTTCAGTTTGGTCATGACTGCTGCTGTTTTTGCTATTCTGCTGTTGACTTCAGAATCAAAGGAGACTGAGTTAGAGATGGTGGACCCAAGGTACTTGAAACTCTCCCTGGATTCAAGGTTGCACCCATCAATATTGATGTTTAGAGGATAGTCCACGTTTTGTGCCATGACTTTGGTCTTACTTAAACTTATGGAAAGTCCAAACTCCTTACAAGCGTGTGTGAGGCAAATGACAATAATAGTAATCATTTGTTTGCTATTTCTCTGAATGTTTGAGATGAGGCTTGATGATTACTATTATCTGCATTATTCAGACTATTGTCCTCATCTTCATTGTTATCTGTACAACGTTTCGGATGATATGCACTCCGGCCTTAATCAGGTATTTCTTTTCGGACTTGGGAACCTTCTTCTTGTAATCAGAAACCTTCTTGTCATAATCGGGAGCCATCACGGAACTTTGAACCCAACCCTTTATTCAGTCCATGGGGGTATCCTGTTCTCATTCCACTAACCATAGCTGGGGTAGAGGATTGAACCTGCAATCTAGAGATAACTGTCACTAATTCCATTATCCACTAGGCCATGGGTCCAATTGGAGGTTCCCAAGCCCGAAAAGGAGGTTCCAGAGTCCGACAAGAAGTATCTGAAGAAGGCCGGAGGGCATATCGCCCGAAATGTTGTACAGATAACAATGAAGATGAGGACAATAGTCCGAATAATGCAGATAATAGTAATCATTTGTTTGTACAGTTATGCTGTTTCAGGTATTTAAAAAATTCAAACATCAATTTGAATCATAGAAAAGACCTTGACAAGTACAACCACTTGAAAGTTGACCTGGGAGTAATGACAATGAAATAGTGACTTCACTCTCCAAGAGATTTAGAATTGGAAAATCACTACTGGATGTAGTTCAGCAAAAAAAGACTTATCCCCGTGCTGCAAGAGAGTCTATACCCTTTTCCCTAATGCTAGATCAGGGAGATTGTTTTGCATCTGAGCTGGAGTGCTACACCTACCATCAGCCACCCACTTTACTGCACAGATCAAAACTGTGCTACATATGCACCGAGTTGGTGAGGGCCAGTATCGAACCTAGAACCTTGTGGTTCTGAGGCGTATACTCTACCGACAGAGCTAAAACAGCCCTGTGTAGGGGATTCAATAAGTGTATCCTAAGCCCTGCTGACAGGGTGACAATGCAACGAATGGGTTCCATAATCTGAGGAATTATTGGAATACTTGTCTAATTTGGAGGGGGATTATATGCAAGATACCTTTGCTCACTGAACCCTCCTAGCTCGGTTTCTACGTCCCTCCAAATCTATAATTGGGAAATTGAAAATTTCTTTATCTTCCCCAGGTGTTCATACATGGGTACAATGTGTTTTGTTTTTATTTTAGTCTTCTCAGGTATTTTTTAAATTTATCTATTTATTTGAACTAATAAATAAAGAATAAAGCAAATAAGTATATATACATATATAAAGAAAAATATATTAAAAAATAAAAAGAAAGACAAATAAAAAGTAGACAACGATAATGACTGATATCTCCCAGGTTTGCATTTGCTGTTTTTCTTTAATGAAACAAAAAATAAAGAAAAAATAAAACAGCATGGAGCAGTAAAAAAGGGAAAAAATAAACCAAAAAACAGAAAAAAAGACAAAAGACAAATAAACAGAAAAAAATAAACAGAAAATATAAGAAAAAAAACCAGAAAAAAACTCAAAAGACCTCAAAAAACAACAAACAAAAAAAAACAGGAAAAACCTCAAAAAACAGAAAGAAACAACAACAGAAAAAAAACAGGAAAAAAAACCCAACTGAGCCTTCTTCCAGTGTTGAAGACATCTTAAGCTTTGCAGACAAACATAATGAACATCAAGTTCAGACCGATCGTGCGGAAAGGATTTCTTACAGTGGTGACACACTCTAACGATGGCGTGAAGGAAATATATAATTGCAGTAGATAAAAAGTCGGCAATGGAGTTTTCTCAAGTCTCTGCCTGTGACACTGATATGAGCCGGGGCGACTCATATGCAGTGATCAGAAGCTGTTCGTCTTTGAAGTTAGCAATAACCCTTTTATTAGTCGACTCTCTTTTTATCCTCACACACACTGCCTCTGTCATATTGCCTTTTATTTTCTTTAAATTCTTGCATCTTCCAGGGTCATCCCCCTATCCCTAATACCATACCTGCCCTCCATTTCTTTGACTCTATGGCATTATCTACATGAGAAGCATAAAAGTAAAAGAATAGAAATAGATAAAATTAATACAGTGGTTTTTAATCCGGCATTGGTTTAAAAATCAAAGAACAAAGAAAGTCGACTCGATGCAAATACTGATGAGAGAGACGGTTTTCTTTTGTCTCTTGTTCTGGAGACAAAAAAAGTTTCTAATTTAAAAATAAAAAATGTTCTACCATTAAAGGCAGAGGAATGTAATGGTTAACAAGCTAGTCTCAAAGATCAGTTACTACAGAATCATCAGTTTAATATCCTATACGTTCGGCCTTGCGCCAAATCTGAGCAATGCTAACTTTGTTTTTTAGAGTCCCTCAAGTGATATATATATATACACACACTGCATAGTGTAATCTTTAGAGTCGTAGTAAATGGACTCGTCAAACCGAGTTCAAATTCTGGAACAGACTGTTTGCATTTCACATAGCGCTATACCGAAACCTGATATAATTTCAATTATTCTCCACATGTTGACATTTTTAGAATCTCCCATAAAAGAGAAAAATAAAATGTTACTATAATATATTAATGATTTGAAGGCAATTACAATGCATATAAAAAATAAAAACAAAAAGATGTTTTTTTGTCTTATAGATTTCAAAGCAAACCTTTATCTTTAGAGATGGTTATCAGAAATATACATGCTTCAGTCTTTTTTGTTTGGTTATATTTTTTTTTCTTTATTTTCTTCTCTTTTTTCTTTCTCCTCCTTTCTTTTTTCTTTATGTTATGAATGAAATGGGCGAATAACTGTAATTTCTTATTTTTGGAATATCTGTTGAGAATGAATGTTTGAATTTTTATGTATGTATATGTATCCAATATTGTCTGGTCTCATAGAAGAATTCATATACTTAGCTTTCATTTTCTTTTTTTTTCTAATTTTTTATTTATTTATTTATTTTCAGTTGTGAAATAAAATAAAATGTATTAATTTAATTAGATGGACCAGTAAATAAATAGATAAAAAGATTATCTTTAATTATATATTAGGAGCATTGAAGGAAAATTTAAGAAAAATATGTTTTATGAGTATTTTTTTTAAATTTCAAAATGTTACTAATTTTATGGTCATATTTTTATTAGAAAATCAGAACTGATATTAAGGAGATGACATGGGGAATGTTGTTTGCATTTCACATAGAGTTAATACACTTGGGAAAAGTATACATCCAAAGATTCTCTCTTCAGTTATTGGTAAATAGTTGGGCAAACTGGGTTCTTTAACCTTGTTTAGGACAAGGAAAACATCCTGCTTGTGCAGAGGGGTTGGTAAATATATATATATACCTGTGGCCTTGGGCCAAATCTGTGCAATGTTAACTTTTTTTTAGAGTGCCTCAAGTGATATATATATATATTCACCAATCCCTTCACATAAGTAAGATACTACACAAGGTCAATTTAACCATAAAACCATAAAATAGTAAAATTTTATTTTTTAAATCTTTTTAACCATAAAATTTTAAATCTTATTAACCATAAAATTTTATTTAAAAAAATTTTTTAACCATAAAATAGTAAAATTTTATTTTTTAAATCTTTTATGCGATTCCAAAAATGTAAACATGTGGAGAATAATTTAAATTATATCAGAGTTTTAGAGAAATCCTAATTTCTTTAACAAAACTTTTTGGCCAATTTTCTTTCTTTTTTAGGGAAATTCTTTTAGACTAGGGACTGATTTTTCCCTCATAAACTAAAATAACCATAAAACTGATAAAAAATAAGGCATTATATTTCTTTCATGATCTAAAGAAAATTTTACACAAATAATTTTATGATTGATTGATTTTAATGGTATGTCAACTCGTCTGTGGTTATTCTATGCCTAGAAGTTAGGGAATCATTTACATTGTACGTTTATATTCATAATTTTTTGTGCAGCTGTTTCTTAAGAAGTTCTTTGCACACGGCTTCAAATAACTAATAATAATAATCGTTAGTAAACAATTATAACTTCAAGTAACTATCTGTAATACAAACAATTTATACACAGTTATATAGTATCAATTTATGGATGTGCGTGGTGTAATGGCTAGAGACGTAGGAAATGGATTCGTTCAAATCTTGGACGAGGCTGTTTGCATTTAACATAGTGCTAATATCCTAGGGAAAGGTATGCATCCACCTAATCACCCTCCAGTTATTAGTAAATAATAGTGCAGACTGGGCTCTTTAACATTGGTTTGACAACCAGTCTAGGAGACGGAAAACTCTAAATTCAAACTTGTTAAACTCCGCTTAGTAGATTGGCCTTGTGTCACATTCTGCTTGTGCAGAGGTATTGGTAAATATGTATATAGTATCAATATAGTTGGTTGGTTGGTTGGTTGGTTGTATTCTACGGCATGTCAACCCTTTGGTTACATTATCCATTTTTGTTTTATCCATTCTTGTTGGGTATTCAAATTTTTTAAAACTAATTTTTTAAAAATTCAATCTATTTAACCCATAGATGAGACCCTAGATTCCGCCCTTAAGCATTATGGATCAACCCGAATGGCCAACATGGAAGTCTTTTCAAAATGAAAAAGAGATGAGTGAGCATTATAGAAAAAAGTTATTTTTCCGTTTGTAGCATTTTTTCTTCTAAAAATGGTGACATGATTGGTCATCAAAATAATATTTAAAATGTAACGTATTTTCCTAAAGAGATAGAGTATCTAAATTAAAAGAAGGAAAAAAGGAAAAATCAACAAATCCATACGGGATTAAGTTAAGTTTTAAATATATAATTGTTACAAGTATGTCTATTTATAAAATCTACTTTTTTATAACATGATTTCATGTGTAATAAGTGAACGAAGCATAAAAAGGTGCGAGATGATAGAATTAGAATAAATTTGATTGACAAAACTAAAAGAAATGTGTATATTTACATAGAGAAAAAAACTATTTAAGAACCGATATATTATAGCTTTTTAGAAATTTAGAATTTTTTCTCTAATACTTTCTCATCTCTCGTTTCATTTTGAAAATAATTTAATCATTAATTAAACAACGCATTATCCATCCTAATTTCCTGATGAGTATTTTATAAATAAACCAAAATGTTTTAACGTTGACTTTACCATCTAAAATGTATCTTTTTGGAGATCTTGTTTTTTCTTATTTGTGCATATACATACGATGTTGGTTGGTTAGATTTTACGGCATGTCAATCCTTGTTGGGTTATTTTATGCCAAAGACATTTTGGTTTATTCATTCTTGATGGATATTCAGTTTTTTTTAAATTCATTTTTTTAAACACATAATTCAAAACTTATTTTTTCCATCTCATTCTTAGATGGGATCCTAACAGGTACTACCACTCCGGATCAGGTTGGATCCGGAAAGTAAGAAAGAAGTACTCCTCACTCCACAGAGCTCCAGAATTGAAATTTCACCACTAGATGCAGTTTAAGTCATACAGCGGACACTAAGACCCTCGGGCACCGCTTTCTAGCACATATACAATAAAGAATGGGTTGAGGGCTTGCAACAAGGCCAATAGGGTCGAGACAATCATATAGGTGATATGGCTTGATGTCACTAACCGATTGATCAGAGCTGGCCTCGCTGACCGCCCGTCTAGCCTAAGTAAAGGTCAAAATGGAGTGTTGCATGTTATGGACTGCTCAGCCATCAGGATTCCGCCCTTAAGCATCAAAGGTTGCAACCCACGGCCAATAGGTGTCCCCATTGGGGGGATTTTACCCCTCTACAGTGGTGCAGTTGGTGTACACTACTGTCCCAGCAGACAGGGTGATGCATACGATGAACGCAATTTCTCAACATCTAGGCATAAAATAACTCCAGACAGATTTACATGCCCTTAAAATCAATCAGTTGCACACTCATCAAAACCTGCATTCAGCAATCTCTACATATGCATCTGGAACTGCAACAATATCAGGGGGATCACCAAAGTGAGGCTCTACAAAGCACTAATGCTGACCCCCCACACACACACACACCTCGTAGAGCATGGAGACTGGTGTGACCTGTCACTGCCACATCCATTTCCTTGAATGATTCCATCAATGCTGTCTCTGTATCATCCTCACCATCAATTGTATTGATCTCCTCATGGACAATGAAGTCCTTGAAACTGCCGAGAGCACTAGTAGATTGAAGTGTTATATAGCCATCGTCGGGTATATAATCGAGAGAGGAGAATCGGTGAGACAGACAGACAGACCGAGACAGAGAGACTGAGTTGAGACTTACTTGTTCTTCATTTCGGTTTTACTGCTTCGGCTATGTTCTTGCTATGGTTTTCACCTTGTCGTCTTCCTGTTGCTGTCTCTAACCAAGGGCTTCTTTTGGGCTAACTCTTTAGTCATGCAAATTAATCAACTCGCAAGACTTTTATTTTCTCGATAAAGATTTATTTCTACCCATGTTCTTCCGCACAGGGAGATTCAACCTCAACAGAGTAGATTCAACTCTGCTTCAATTCTCTGGTTGAAACTGAATCTAACTCCAAATAAATCACGTGACGTGCAAAATTCCTGCCTCTGGGGTCACGTATAACCATCCTGGTAGTTTTCTATTCCCTGATCTGAAAAAACAATGGCCCCTTAGAATTCTCGCTACAGGGTCCGTCAACAACCCACGCCACCACACAAATTATGTAACAGAAGCAATGTTACTCCAGATAGAGCCTTACTGGGATGATCACATTGCTGGAATTGAACCCCTCCCCCAAAGGTTTAACTGTCCAGTGAGCTGTCCAAAAACACTATGCTAGAGGAGTGTGGTGGTAGAGATAGAATGATACACTTAAAAAGACACCCACTTCTTGTGAAATCAATCACCCCCACCTATGGGTAAATTGTAGTGCAGACCAGGCTTTTTAAACTTGGTATAGCAACTAGTATAGGTGAAGGAAAACTCTGAATTCAAACCTGTTAAACATCAAAGTAAGATAAATAAGATAAAATAAATAATATTACTGGTAAGTGATGTCTTTTAATGAATTACGACAAATGAACACACCAGTGTTGTCTGACCAGAAAAAAATTATATTAACCAGCTCTGTGCAAGCACTGGATGTAGTCTAGAGCAGTGGTTCCCAAAATGGGCCACAGCAAATTTCAGGTGGGCAAAGGAAATAGTATAATTCTATATGATTTGAGAGCATACTTTTTATATCCAAAATCCAATCATATATGTAGTAAATTTATATTTTCTAGAAAGTAAGATGTCAACTAATTTACGGTAGGGGAGAGTGGGGAGAGATTTACGCCCATATATTATATTTTATATATATTGACTTTATATATGCCAATTGAATAATGTCTATTATAATAATTTCATGGGCCACAAAAAATTATGGTTTCAAAGTGGGCCATGAGCTGAAAAGGGTTGGGAACCCCTGGTCAAGAGGACCTTCCAAGAGAGAAGGGATGGATAGCAAGAGGAGTCAAGAGAATAGTTGGATCCATACCTTTCTCAGGGATATTAGCGCTATAGGCAATACTAATATCTTCATCCAGGATTTACTCGGCTCACCGTGTCCACTTTCTACGACGATAAGCATTACAACCCGAGAACCACCTTCTGTGAAAGGAAGTAAGTGGCCATACAGCTGGTCTTTTGTAAGATATTGCTTCTAGGATTTGTTCGATAAATATTATTGATGCTGCTAACTGAAAGCAATATCGGCAAGTCAGTATTGCGAGTTAATCTGGAGGAAAAGTGGTGACACCATAAAAGAATGAAGTATTAACTTACATTGGAACCAGCAATTTCTCAGACCTTCACCTGCAATTGTTGGCACATCCTAACTATCTTTCATGGTATTCATTAGTGACCACTGGTCAAAGAGCAACTTCAGAAATCTTCGTTCATGATTCCAATGAGTCTATTTTTTCTGTAATTCTTGTCTTGATAACTGTTGTAACTCGAGCATTAGAATTAACAGATAGATAATAGGAAGAAAAGAAAGAATGGCGGAAAAGGTTTACTAAGCTAAAATACAAGGAGAACAGAGTAATGAGTATTTTTTTTTTTTTTGTTGAATTAACAAGTCCTGTGAGATCTTGTTGTTTCTCTCCTCCGAGGTTTTGTCATATTATTTATAGGAAAAATAGACGATTCCATTCTCATTATTTAGGTACTATGTTACAATAACATGGGAACCTCGCACAGTGTAATGGTTAGCAAGTTAGATTAGCAGACCATTGTTAATGAGTCCGATTCTCACTGGACGCCTCATGCTTCTTTGTGCCAAATCTAAGCTAAGCTTAGTTAATAACTATATGACAATAACCTTTTCATATTTTCACATTTTTATATCGCCATCTTCTTCTCGGCTGGTGGTCATCTGATTGCTGCCATATTTCATCGTGGCCACACACTGTTCCATGATCTTTACTATTATGTATTAGAATTTCATTATTAATTTTAACATATTTTAAATTACATTACATAACCAGCTTCCTAGAAAAAAAACTGCACCTTAGAGGGAGGTATATGTCCGCTACATTTGGTGTTTTGGTCTAACTGATTAAATTCCAAACTATTTTTCTATACTTCTAGAATCCCTCAGTCACATAACTGAGATTATCCAATCACACGCAAGTTCTCAAACTAATCTTAAAGGTAAATTAATCTTATTTGACATTAATAAAGTAAAAAGTAAAGTCGACGGGGCGGCCTAAAGTCGGTATCAGCCAGTCAGCGAGGGAGTCTATCCCCTTTTCAATAGCGCTAGACCAAGGAGATTGTTTTTTAGCATCTGAGGTGGAGCGCCACACCTACCATCAGCTCCTGACTTTACCGCATAGATCCCTGTGCTACTCATACGCTGAGTTGGCGGGGACCGGTATCGAACTAGGAACCTTGTGGTTTCTAGCCGAACGCTCTACCGACTGAGCTAACCGATTTTGTTTAAATCTTTTAAAATAAACTACACTACATGCCAAATAAAATATTCTGTCAATCTAACATATCTAGGAAGGGCTAAAGCTTTTCCTTCCTACTAACTATTGATTGAGTGGTTGGTTGAATTTTTACGGCATGTCAACCCTTGTCGGGTTGTTATTGCCAAACAAGCTTTGATTTATTCATTCTTGATGGGTATTCAAAATTTTGTTAAAACTCATTTTTTTCTATTTAGCCCATAGATAGGACCTTTACAGGTACTAACACTCCGAGTTAGAGTGGATCTGGGAGCAATGGTGATAAACAGGTACTCCACGCTCCCCAGAGCTCCAAAACTGGAACTTCACCATTAAATTTATCAATACTAAACATGGAAATGATGGAGTAGCATTAAAGTCAGTGGGTAGCTAGAAGAAAGAGATGGATTGATTTTAACAGCAACTCCGTCTGGGGTTATTTCGTGCAAAGATGTTAGAGAATGGCGTTTATTAAACGTTCATATTTACAATATTTATGTAGTTGTTTCTTAAGAGTATTGAATACAAATAATTTTGCAACAGATCTGTTGAGCCATACATGGGACCCTAACAGGTACTACCACTCCGGGTCAGAGAAGACCTCTGAGTAATGGCAATGAAAGAGTACTGATATTGTATCGTGTCATACTCAAGACAGTTTTTTGGGGAGGGGTGCCTTAACCTGTGCTTGGGATACAGTCAGCATATTCTAAGCCTCACAGACAGGGTTAAGGCCTAAGAGAGGTTAATGAAAAATTATTGGCTCAACAGTAACATCATTGGCAATGCATTTACATTATCTATTAATAATGGAGATTCGGTCTCTATTTTGTCTACGTCACTGCTTACGTCAAAATGACCAAAATCGTCAATACATAAAATAAAAACAATTAATATTAATGAAATGAATAAAAAGCTGTTACTTATAATTCAACGTTTGAATCTTTTCCATTGTAATTAATAAACTATATAAAGTAGGAAATTAATTTTTTAAAATTGTATCACTTTAAATGGAAAAAATTATTTGAAAAATTTGTAATCAATTTTTTAAATAATTTTTTTTAGTCTGTTCGTTTTTTCAGAAACAAGAAGTTAAAGTTTATAAATAGATAAATACTTAAGATTTTGCGTAAAATTTATGTGTAAAAGATTCAAAATAATTATTTAATTAATAGATGCGCGCAACATTATATTTGAGGGAGGGGCAGAACTAAGTTTCATTTCAAATTGTTTTATTTTTTCATTTCAAATTGTTTAATTTTTTTTTTTTACTCCTTTTATAAATTTGATGATTTTACTTACTTATGATACAAATCCTCTGATACTGAGTTTTTAACTCCACCCCACTAAGGCAATATATTTCAAAAAATAAATATTTACACCGCCCGGAGTGTGTTTTTGTTTTTACTCGTACGGATAATATCCCTAATATATCAGTAATGATTTTAAATATTCCTGACAATCCCTCTCAACCTGATTTTCAATGTAAAATCATTACCAAGGTAGCGTAATATCTTTTGATGCCAGAATTGACTAAGAAGTGTACAATTAACATGTTAAGGCGAACATTGCATTCAACAGACTTTACACATGAGATGACGTGGGTCGGTATCGAACCTGGAATGTTATGGATCCTAGAAAACTAGCTCAATGAGTAGAGTGTCCAGCTGGGAACCTCAAGGTTCCTAGTTCGATATCGGCCCTCGCAAACTCAAAGTATGAGTAGCTTAGGGATATGTGCGGTAAAGTGAGGGGCTGATGGTAGGTGCCGCACTCCGGCTAAAACACCAAAAAACAATCTCCTTAGTCTAGCGCTAGTGAAAAGGGGATGGACTCCCTCACTGTATGGTTGATACATACTTTAGGCCACCTCGACGACTTTACCCTAAACTTTAATAAAAGCAATTCTATGTCCTTTATTTTTAATCATCGTCTAACAACCTCTACGTAGTATAGGTAAGAATGGCTAGTCATGATAATTCCTCATCAAAAAACAAAACAAAAAAACAAATGCAGACAAAAATTAACAGATCTCGAATGCTATTTCATTTGCGAGAATTAACGAGATTATGATAAACACGTTATCGAGTATTACTTGTTTGTTTGTTTGTTTTTTATGAGTAAACCAAATTGTCTTATTTTCTCCTCATCTCACCAAGTAAATAAAAAATGGTTCTCCTTGCAACTTGTTTGCTTACCATGCCAACAGATTAAATACCCAGACTCACTTGTTATTTTTGATTTTCACTTCCACATTTGATCCGGCCTTGCTCCGGGAAAATTCAGATCAGTGCAGCCAAATTAGAAATACATAATTGTCCATAAAGTGTCTGTCGATAATTCATATTATGAGAAGTTTTTATTAATGAGTCAATGTTGGAAACGGCTCAAATTTACTGATGTATCTGGAGTTGTTTTTCAGCAAAGTTACACGCACATACAGGATGGATCACACGGGAAGTCCGAAGATCAATATAAGCCCAAATAATTGAGATGTTTCAGATAGGTCTTCTCTACTGGGCTCATCGCCAGCCACTATAACCTTAGGTTAGATTAAGAAGATAGGTTTACAGGCTGGGCAACTTGAGCTTTGCTAGATTGAAATGAGAGAAATCTCAAGTCATCAACTAAGAGTAAAATAACAATGTTTGATTTTCTTTTGAGTCTTCTTGATAAAACTATCTCTTATTCTCTCACCTTCATTTAAATGGACACACGAAGGCGGACTGAAAAGTTCATCAAATGACATCACATTTGCTGTTGATGACTCTTTTTTTCACCAATGGGACCCAAGCACTGCAACACCGATGGAAGAAGTTTGTAAACCGCAAAGGGGACTAAGCTGAAAAATAAACCGCATTTGATCACATTTCACCAGAGTATCTAGGTTAGCCTACGAAGTTTTCAACCGATTCTTGTGGAAGTATTCTGTCCAAATTCCAATATATTTTCTTAGACAGAAAAGTATATCTATCTTTTTATTTCTTTTAAGTGGTTCTGGTTGGTTGTTTTGTTTTATGGCATATCAACACTTGTGGGTTATTTGATTCCAAATCTTTCTTGAAAATCTTTTTTTGAAAATCTATTTAACCTATAGATGAAACCCTTACACTGTAAGTCAAAGTGGACCTGGTTGTTTTGATTTTACGGCATGTTAACCCTTGGGTGACTTTATGCCGAAGACATTTTTAAAAAAATTCATTCTGTTGGGTATTCAATTTTTTTCTAATTTTTAAAATACATTTTTTAAACTCAATTTTTCTATTTGACCCATTTCTGGGACCTTAACAGATCCTATCCTCTGGGAAAAAGTGGTCTTGAGAGTAATGGTGATGAAGGGATACTCCACATTCCCACAATTGAAATTTCAACACTAGATGCAGCTTAACGTCATACACAGGACACTAGGTCCCTCGGCCACCGCCTTGTAGTACATAGATGATAAAAAGAGTTAAGGGTTTGCCATAAGAACAATAGGGTCGGGGCAATCGTATAGGTGCTAGGGTTTGACCTGATCAACCGATTGATCGTATAGCTTCTCCGACCACCTATCTTGCCTGGATAAGGGTAAAATGGAGTATTGCATGTAATGGACTGCTCAGTCATGGACTTCTCAGCCACCAGGATTCCGTCTTTAAGCATCACGGGTCGCCTCCCATGGCCAACAGGTGGCCTGATTGGGATGATTTTACCCCCCCCCCCACACACACACAGAGGTGCAGTCAGTGTATTCTTCTGCCTCATCCGACAGGGCAGAAATGGATCTGGGTTAAGTAACTAAATATCACTAAGAGCAAAATAACAATGATTTTATTTTGTGTCTTCTTGATTAAATTATCTTTTATTATATCACCTTCATTTAAATCAGTGGTTCTCAACTTTTTATCCCATGGACCCCTTTTCCTCTTATTTTTATTTATCTATTTTTGTAACCTCCCTAGCCAATCCACAGACAAAAAGGTTCTTATATTTTTCACTACTAAAAAAGTAAAGTCAGAGTGGGAAACGGATTAGCGGTACTTCCTGACGTGGCCAAACTTAATGTAATATTAAAAGTAATGAAAAAAAGCCCCTCAAATTACTCTAAAAATAACCAATTTATATAGAATATACAGAGATTCTAGTGATTCATAGCTACATGAATTCTACTTTTAGTCACTTAATATGGCGTAGATTACTATAGAAATTTAATTCTCAGTAATAACAATTGTTGAACAAGAGAAATTGCTTTAGGGACCACTAAAATATCCATGTGGACTCTCAATTCAGTATTTTTTGTGTAGAACCGCAGTAATGCTGCATAGAAACCTGACTGATTTAAATGGACAAGCGAAGATGAGCGGAAAAATGACGTCATATCTGCTGTTAACTTTTTACCTATGGGATCCAAGCACCGATGCAAGAAACAATGGAATAAGTTTGTGGAATAAGTCCGTGGACTATGTTGAAAAATAAACCTCATTTGGTGACATTCCACAAGAGTATCTTGGTCAGCCTATAAACTTTTTAGCCGACCCTTGTGGAACTAAATGCGCAAATTCCAAAATATTTTCGAGAATGTTAGATAGAAAGAGTATTTATTTATTTTTTATAATGGCATTTGGCCACCCCGACGACTTTACTTTTATCTCTGCATAGGTGTGTGTGTGTGTGTGGGGGGGGTATTTGCGATATTTAAAATGCAAACAGTTTCGTCTAGGATTTGAACTTTGGTCACCGAGTCCATTTACTACGGTTGTAACCATTACATCACACGCCTTCACCAATGTTTTATATTTTGGCTTGTTGTCTGCTGTAATTGCTGTTTCTTATTTCTTATGAGTGTCGTCACCTCAGCTAAATAATGTACCATTCCGTTTTTATTGTAAAGAAAGGGGAGAAAAGGGACATACTCCACAAAAAAATATAATAAGAAAGAAAGAAAGAAAGTAGAGGAAACAGAGAGAGGCGGTGAGCGCACGGAAACGATAACGCTAATCTGTTTCAATCGATCATAATGAAAAGACGAAAAAAAAAAGGATAGAAAGAAAAAAAGAGTGAGAGAGGGTTAAATAAAGATTATTATACTTTTTACATATTGAACTCTTTGGCAATAGCTCTTAAGTAAACATATCAAACGTAATAATGAAATCATCATACATTGGTATATCAGTATATCCACAGGTCCTGTTAGTTATTATTAAATCTCTAATTTAAAACAAAAGAAAAAACCCACAAAAAAATGAAAGAGTGATTGGAATTTTTGCACACACCTAATAAACTGGTCAATAATAATTTTCAGACTTATTTCAACTTTTATCAGAGAAAGTTTTTAAAACAATCTCCAGCTGTCTTCAAGTGAACATATTTCCAGTAGGCTGGCCGGAGGAAAGGAAGCAGCCCAACTTAATTAATTTCACACCTGAATTCCAAAACACGTCTCCCATGAGCTGCAACTTTGAGAAATGGAGACTGACTGAGGATAAATTAAGATTATGAAGAACTAGACAGATGAGTGATGTGTATGATTTGATTTTCAATAACCAGTTGTTGCTCTTGGAATTACTTATTAAAGTTAAAGTCCAAATCAGATAATTTGAAAGTTCAAAGAACATAGAGTTACTTTATTTGTCAGTTGTAATATGTTAGGTAGGGAATCAGAACACAATGTATAAACGAGATCACGCACACGCACACGCACACACACACACACACACACATATATATATATATATATATATATATATATATATATATGTATGTGTGTGTGTGTGTGTGTGTGTGTGTTAAAAATGGAAGTGAATCCGACAATTATGTTGAAATATAAAAGGAAAGAAAACGTATGTATAAAAATATTTATTGGAATGCCCACACGTGTTTCGACCAAGAGTTTGTCCTTGTATACATTGTATTCAATTTATTATTATTTTAAATACAAAATAAAATAAAATAATAATATTTCTCTGAATGTTTGAGATTAGGCATGAGGATTAGTATTATCTGCGTTATTCGGACTATTGTTCTCATCTTCATTGTTATCTGTACAACGTTTCGGCCGATGTGCCCTCGGGCCTTCTTCAGGTATTTCTTATCGGACTCGGGAACTTTCTTTTCTTTGGCTTCCGATTACGAAAAGAAGGTTCTCGAGTCCGACAAAAAATACCTGAAAAACCCGGAGGGCACATCGGCCGAAACGTTGTACAGATAACAGTGAAGATGAGGACAATAGTCCGAATAACTCAAATAATACTAAAATAATAATAATAGAAAAATACAACAAATTTTAAGTATACAAAAAAAGCGGTCATCCTCAGGGCAAAATATTTTGATATTTTATTTTGTATTCAAAACAATTGAAGTGGGTCTAGTTTACCAAATCCGACTGACTACACCTTAATTGCTTCCGACTCCAACTCCATGACTGTTCAAAACTAGTACTGTTTCCAATCTGCACTGTTTTATTGATGGTTGTAGGCTGTGGGGATTCAAATAAAATTAAAAAAAAAAAAAAAAAAAAAAACTCCCATGAGCCTTCACCGGAAGAACCCTCCGAGCATGTGTGGGAAAAAAGAACCACTTCCGAAGCCCAAGAGAATCTCTCGGCCATTCGAGTTTAGGCCTTAACTGGGACAAGACACTACTACTGGCAAGGAAGAAATTGGCTATGACCCGCGAATAAAGCCTAAATCATAAAACCACCTTTCGTCTTTGTCTCTTTCTTTACTTCCCTTGAATTCCTCTTTCAGCGAGACCACCAAATAAGATGGGGTTAAAAGGAAATCCGAGGAACACGCACTACCTTTTAAACCTAAAACAAAAAACCTCCTGCCCACCACAAGAGTGATAATTGCAATTAAAAGCTACTGAAATAAATTTATCTAAGTATATATCACATGACCGAAGTAGTGAGAGGTACTCACTGTGGTTGGTCATACTATGGTAACTGGTGCACTGACACATTGTGCATTGCTTAACTCCGTGTGTAAGATGAATGTGCATTGAATCTAATTCAGGAATTTATGCGGTTAAATCCTACTTAATGGACATAAATTCCACCATCGTATGTCACCCCGCCGAAGAAAATAAATACTAAAAATCAAGGAATTAATCGAATTTAAGGAAATTTTCAGTGTTAATATATTAATGGATAAACAATATAATGCACCAGTTATTTTATTTGAAAACTCTTACATTTTTCAGGTCAGTTAACTTTGAATCACGTATCTTTGAAGCGTAACACAGATTCACAAACATACGTGGTTCAAAGTTAATTGACCTGGAGTATGTAAAAGATTTTAATAAAATAACTGTTGCATTATATCTTTTATTCATTAATGTATCAACACTGAAAATTTCATTAAATTCGGTTAATTCCTTGATTTTTAGTATTTTTTTCTTTCGGTGGGGTGACATACGAATTTATGGATTTAACCATTTATGCTTCATGAGTTTGAACAGAGCTATAATGCATGGAAGCAACCAAAAACATTTGTTGTGTGAAAAGGTGAAGATTGGTCAAGAAATTTTGCTCGGGTTGCTAGAACCTTGATGATCAGACGAGATCAGGTGGAACTAAAACCGTGGCTTTTGGCGAGTAGCACTTGGAGAGTATCAGATGAACTCAGCATCTAATAGTCCAGTGTGGTTAGTCAAATTCATGACCTCAGCAACAGTATCCAGAGCTGCCAAATTGTGCCTTACAGAAATTTTGACTCAACCTTCTATACATATATAAAGGCAGTTTGTTTTATTTTTCCAGAGGACATAAATACACGCAATTAACATTAAAGTAATATATATCTACAAATTCACTATCACCAGATCTTGTATTTTGAGAAAAAGAAATGAAGATTTGATTTATATTCGTGAAGATAATCAAAAAAATATATACATGATAACAGCCTATATTGTTTTGCATTTAATATTTTAAATAGTAGACATTAAATATTCTTTTCAGAGTGACTGGATCAACGCAAGGTCTTTTTTACTTAGGGATTTTAATGGGGGCATACTACCAGGATTCAACTTGCAATTCAATAATAATGGATCTGTGGGACTAAACATTTTTGCATCCCCTCTACCTAGGTGATGCCGGGTAGCCACTTCTAGTGTATATATAAAGGGCCAGTTTAGCCTAGTTGTTAGAGCATTTGCCTAGGAATCAAAAGGTCCCAGGTTCAATATCCACCCTTACCAACCCAGCACGAGAGTAGCTCAACTTAGGTAATCTGATCTCTCCGGTAAATTGGAGTGTGGTGCTTTACCTTAGCAAAACAATCTTCCTGGTCTAGAGCTAGCGAAAATGGGATAGACACCCTTGCTGCCTCGCAATAGGCCACTCCACCGACTTTATGCTTTTAATATATATGTGTCATATAGTATGAGGTTAAGTAAACAAACAAATATGAGATTAAGTAAACAAATGTGTTTATTTTTATATGGCTTTAAGCCGACAATTTTTGGAGGATATGTGCTTAATTGAAGTCATACCTAATTTTGAAAATTAATTAGTTAATAATTGAGGAATTTAGGCGGGCATATATGTTCAAATGTAAGGCTAAACAAATCGAGAAAATGTCAATCCTGAATGTACATTTCGACCTATTAGGTCTCATCAGCAAGGTTATAGACATGGTAGACTGCTCCGTGTGTGACTCGAAACCTCGACTGGCAAGCTGACAGGCGAAGTCTCTAACCGTTACACTAGCTTGCCAGTCATATAGTATCTAAATAATGAGAATTGAAGTGTCCGTTTTTCCTATAAATAATGCCTGACGAAATCTCGGAAACTAGAACAAGATCTCACAGAATTGTTAATTCAAACTAAAAAATTACTAATTACTCTATTCACTTTGTATCTTTTGTTAGTAAACCTTTTCCCCTTATCCTTAATACTCTTTGCGTTCACCTGTTATTTCTCTGTTAACTCTGATACTCGTGTTGCAACTAATATATATATATATATATATATATACTGTAAATGTGTGGTGTAATGGTTATCATTGTAGGAAATTGAATCGGCGACACGTTTTGGATTTCACATAGCGCTATTACCTTTGGGAAAGGTATGGATCCAACTATTCTACCACCAGGTATGGGTAAATAGTAGTGCAGACTGGCCTCTTTAACGTTAGTATGGCAGACAGTGTAGAAGAAGGAAAAGTCTGAATTCCAAACTGATAAACTCCACTCAAACATTGACCTTGTGTCACATCCTGCTCGTATGGTGGGATTGGTGTATATATATATATATATATATATATATATATATATACTGTGATGAAAGGATTCTCCAGCACTTTGGTAACATTATTCGCGGAGGATATCTCTGGTAATATTCACACAATTACTTACACTATCAATTGTAATATGAAGGAAATTTAGCATAAAATTAGGCAGATGTATGAATAATAGAAAGTGTGAAAAAAAAAGTTTCAGATTACATGTATCAACAATTTGAAATAACAAATGTATGAAAAATATATGAAAATATGTTAACTGATCTTTCGTATTTATCATTTTTATATGCTTCTAGAAAAGATATATGTTGAAAGTGAGGAATGAGAGACATGTTCTACTGGGAATTACATTTTACATATATAAGCACAGCTTATATACATATCTATATTGATATCTACATCTTTTTCTCTATATGAAAGTATATTTTTGTATATTCATATTTAAAAAAAAAAGCTAGTATATTTTTTTAAATCCTCTGAGGAGACAAACTGATATAAATTTTGCTCTAAAAAAAAAAAAAAAGAAAAGAATATATACACATATATGTAAATATATATATATATATATATATATGTTGTAAAATGAAATAAAAAAATATAAAATCAACCGCTTAGTTGAAAACAATATTTTATCTTCGAGAACTCAAATAAATCACGTATTTTCTGCTGATACCTTCGTGAAGAATAACAAAAAAAAAAAAAAAACAAAAAAAAAAAAAAAAAAACAAAAAAAAACAAAAAAAAAACACGAAACATGAAAATGGTATCTATTCTGAAGGAAGCAAGGTGCTTGATAAAACAAAAACGAAGCAGGAACAAAGGAAGCAAAAAAAAAGCAAAAAAAAAAAACAAAACAAAGTCACTACAAAGACAGATTCATTCCTGCCGAGGCAGCTGCTCTGTGCCAGGATAAATGGTCCTGCATTAAGAAAATTGCTACGATCCACAAATGAAACCTGTCAGAAATATCATTGAATATTAGAAACCCCTCTACCGTTACTAATATCCTATTTTGTATCTAATCATGCCCTTCCCTTGGGCAGTGCACCTGCTTTTAAATAGGTCTCATGTGTGGGGGTGTAGGATCCAAACATTCCAGGAATCCATCAGTAGCATGAGTGTAAAGCTTAGTTACTGGATTCGGCACTAAGTCATTGTATTAGTGATGAGTCAACAGAAATTACTAGTACTTCCTGGAGTTCAATTCAATGATCGACCAGCATTGCTACTTGAATTTTTGACATCCTACAAACCCTAATTTTTCTTGTAGAAAAAGCACGAATAAAAGAGTTGCGGTTGGGGAGGGAAGGGGAAGCGTTCCAGAAATCCAATAATAGCATGAAAATAGGGCTTAGTTTAGGGATGCAGTATTAGGTTTGTGTATATCTACAATTCTTTGAAAATTAGCATAGCAGAGTAGGGAATGTATCATAGATTCAGAAGGGGTTCGTGAGATTCTAGCACCAGCCCCGAGTGACCAAATATCTATATAATAATACTGGTGTTCCTAAAATGTTTGACAGTTATCATCTTGCAACAGCCTCTTGTAAAAAATGAGATTGTCCAAATTGTCTAAGATGAAATGCAAAAATGTAAATACTGATTATCTGGTGTTGTTTATCCATTGAGTTTCTGGATGAACTTTTACCAAGTGAATATCTTGAGTTTTTTTTTGGGGGGGTAGGGATAGCTTGTCTGCCAATTGGTACTGTGCTGAGTAACTAAAGTATAGTTATTTACTGAGCGTAGCTTAGATGTGGCACAAGGCCAGAAGTAGGGGGCGCCCATTGAGAATCAACCTCATTAACAATGGTCTGTGAATCTAACTTGTTAACCATTGCACTACATGAGGTGCCCATATAAGTAAAGTATATATTTATGTCATTTTAATTTCAGTTGATGTAATGTTGGAAATTTTTTTCTAGAACACATCATGACAATTTTCAAGAGTAAAAGTAGCATTTTGTTTTTTCTTCACTGGTCCACCACTGAAACACTGACTATGGCATGACAACTTGCCTGGAGTTATTTTATGTCTAGAGGTTAGGGAATTATATTCATTGTACATTTATATTTACATTTTTTGCGTAGTTTCTTAATATGGTTATATGATATCAAGTATTCCTATCTAATACAAATAAGAGATCTATTTGACCTATATATGGGACCCTAACAGGTACTACCACTCTGGGTCAGAGTAATCGCAGTGAAGGGATACTCCGCACTCCCTAGCAATAGAGTTTCACCATCAGATCCTGTTTAGAATACCTCTTTTGTGGAGGGGGGGTTAACCCCTCTTCAGGAGATAAGTAAGCATACTCTAAGCCCTACCAACAGGGCAATAGCTACACTTGAGTAAACTTCCAAATGCCAGGCTCTCAAAATGAATCTGGAAATATTTTCTAAACTAAAATATTTATGTGCAGTTTAGAAAATATTTCAAGATTTGTTTAATAAATGAAATAAAACAATTACTAACCTGACTTACCAAAAAAAAAGTCAAGTAGGAAAAAAAAAAAAAAAAAAAAAAAAAAAAAAAAAGAAAAAAAAAAAAAAAGAAAAAGAGAATGATTTTTTTTTAATTTAAAAAGAAAAGTTTGTGAGATTTAAAAATGTTTTCACCATTTTTGAATCGGATTTTTAAAATTAATTTTAATTTCAAAATTTAGTTTGATGTGTTGCAAATCATCATCAAAATTTTCTGTTTTGCAAGTTTAGCCGTGCAATTTACCATTTTGGTGCTATTCTTCAACTTCATGAACACACAAATATTGCAAGAAAATCAAAGAAGCAATTTTGGTCAATCAATTGATGATTCAGTCAGGGTATTCTAAGCTCTGCCAACAGGACAAAGACTGAATTAAATTCCAAATGTCAGGCTCTAAAAAAAAAATTTCTAAATTGATTAGCAATAAGTGACAAATTTACCATATTGTGCTGTTCTTCAAATTTCCCAGAAAAACCCAAAAAGCAATTTTGTCAATCGCCTCATATCCTAACAGAAATCAGTAGTGTTTCTTGGGATTTATAAAAACACTTTCCTCTTTAAAATTTACCATTTTGGCACTATTTCTCAATTTCCTCAACAGATGAATATCCCAAGAAAACCCTGTGAAGCAATTCTGGTCTATCAACTGATATCTTAACATTGTTGTTTCTTGAGATTTTCAAAGTGTGTGTCATAAAAGTATCGAGATTGAAGCTGTATTTACCAACGATGAATGGAATGTTAATTTTTTCAGAATACAAGGTGTGTCAAAAAGTACAAAAAATCTTGTTACTGTTTTGACACACCTTGTATAAAAACATATTTCCTCTTTAAAATTTACCATTCTGGCACAATTCAATTTTTTCAGAATACAAGGTGTGTCAAAAAGTACAAAAATCTTATTACTTTTTTGACACACCTTGTATAAAAAAAATCAAAATTTACCATTTTGGCACTATTCTTTAA
>CM042142.1:43967916-44057916 GCA_023376005.1 Doryteuthis pealeii
ATTGCAAGGCATGTTCAGACTATTTATTTGCTTTGATTTTACCACAATAAAACCAATAAGATATCTCAATATCAAGTTTATGAATGCCAACATTGGTTCAATTAACCCATGTTCAATTTGCATAGAAAAAGCAACTATCTATCTATGTATCCCACTCGTCTTCTATTGATCAACATATGTATATATCTCACTCAATATCGCTCTCTTACACCCCTCTCTCTCTCTATATATATATATATATATCACTGTCCGTTAAATTATCTCACTAACCTACCTACCCACCGACCTATCACATTAACCTATCTATCTATCCATATATCTTATTCACCTATCTATATCTATCAATCAATCTCAATAACTCACTATCTATCTCACTTTCTCCATTTACCCAGCAATCTCTCTGTATCTATATATCTATCTCCCTCTCTCTCTCTCTCTGTCGCTATATTATATTGTTGGAGTTAGCTTCGTACCTACAAGTGAGCCCACCAACAGAAGAAATGAAGTACAACAACAGTAAAAAAAAAGTTGTCGGGACGGCTTAATATCAGTATGAGCCATACAGCGAGGAAGTCTATCCCCTTTTCACTAGCGCTAGACCAAAGAGATTGTTTCTGCATCTGAGGTGGAGCGCCACACCTACCATCAGCTCCTTACTTTACGACACAGATCCCTGTGCTACTCATACGCTGAGTTGGCGAGGGCTGGTATCAAACTAGGAACCTTGTGGTTTCTAGCCAAACGCTCTACCAACTGAGCTAACCTGGCCCTAGGGAATGTATAAATAACAATTACCATGTAATGAATGAAACAGCATATGGACATTGTATAAAAGTAAACTCACATTTAACAAGAGTTCTTCCACACATGAGGGTGTGGGATTGTCTGCCCTTGTTTGGCTGGAAGAGTTATCTTCCCTTGTGTTTCTAGTTTTCCCCACCAGTTGCCTTAACTATTCAAGCAGGCAAGCACCAAGTTGGAATCCTCTTCTTTCTTCTCCGGGACTTGACGAACTCACATGGGTTAGACAGTTTGTCTACACCCTTCTTGTGTGTGGGTTTTTACACCCCCCACACAGACAACGTAGTAAGTGACTTTGATTTATGGACTCTCCATAACTTTTGCACTTCCTTATTGTAACTTATCCCTTTTATGTGTTACTTATATATCCACTATGTATCTTGTATATGTATTTCTGTCATAAATGCTTCTCCATGTGCTCATATATATAAAGTCCATTGTTGTATTTAACACCCTTGGTCGGAGTTGTCTGTTCAACTAACAATAATTAACATTATTACCTTTTTGAACCCAACAAGGGTTTTTTTTTTTAACAGTTCAAGTGATGTAGTGCTCCCTCACTGAGGGGGTTGCTATGCTTGAGGGGGTTGCTATGCTGTCCCTTAGTAGCTGACATCACCAGCCAAGAGTTTATTAATCACTGGTCAAGGGAGTTAATCCCTAACTTACTCTGTTTTGAGATACAGGAGAGTTCCTATTTTGGGATCCTTACAAGATGAATAGCAAATTTCTCTGCTTTGATTCTAACAATCTTTGCACAATCACCCCAAGCACTCCATGAATATCATCCTGTGCCAGACTTTACTTAATCCAATAGATATAAGGAGGTGGCGATTTTGTTAGAATTAGCATAGTACCTAGTAGTGAGGCTCCTTCCCCCAACAAAATAAATGAAGAATAGCAACAATTGGGAATGCACAAATAATAGGATCCTTAAAAGATGGATAGCAAATTTCTCTGCCTTAATTTTAACAGTCTTTGGTTATTTTGTATAACTCCAACCTAGAAAAAGGGGAATCACTCTGAGTAAATTTTATCTGTTAATTAATCTACCCATTATGTTCCCATTAAACTAACCCTAAACCCTAACCCTGTCTTCTTTGTTCCTAGTAGATCAATAAATAAATAAATAATTTATAAAATTCATTCGGAGTGGTTCCCCTTTTTTAGGTTGGAGTTATAGGAAATAACCCAGTCTTTGCTCTGTCCTCCCAAGCACTCCATGAATATCATCCTGTGCCAGACTTAGCTTAATCTAACAGATATGATAGTTATTCTAAATAAGCAAGTTGCTTTTCAAAGATTTCATATGCACATTTCTTTATGGTGTATTTTTACTTAAAGGGAAATTTCTAACTGGCACATTTACTATATTTATTCATATACAATGTGATCTCATGTATAATTCAATGTTCCATTTCTGCAGGTAAAATTGTGAATAGATTTTATTTTCATGTATAATGAAACCTCCATTTTGCAGCTTGACTTACCTCTTGCGAGAAAGAGAGAAAAAAAAAACCCCAAAGAAGTATCAAGGCAAATTTATCTTAAAAAACAAAAATTATTGCTTTTCCTGTTTGAACAGTTTCTTTCTCTTAAATACTTCTTTCATCTTTAAAGCCAATTAATTCTAGACTTAAATATCTGTAGCTACCTAAGAAGGGTAAAGATAAAAGGTTTATGCCTCCCACCAAAAAAAAAAAAAAAAAAAAAAAATTATTCAAAAGTTTTTTACATGCAAAAATTAATTGATGTTGTTATCCATGCTGGTCAAACAAAACTGTGTGCTGATTTATTCCGCGAATGTGGAATTAACAGGAGTTAGAAAAAGGAAATACATGAACACAACATGGAATTTCAAATAACATTGTATTGTTACATTTATATGCACAAGAAAATATACTTGTAATAATTGTTGTTGCAAACGATAGTATTGTCTGCAGGAAAATCAATTATATAAACTAGCAAACATAAGCACCCTCTGAGTGCAATAATTTAAGTTTAAATATAATAAAATATAATATTAAATTAGAAAGGCTAATGAAACTAAATATCATTGCAGATAAAAAGATTTGAAACAGAGGAGGGTATAATAGAAAAATAGAACTGAAACTTACTATTCGTTCACTCCAGCCTTTTTTTGCTAAATTTTCCTAATTTAACTATTTAGTTAAAATAGAAAGTAAAGAATAAAATTACAGTTATTTCTTCTTATTAATGGATTTCTTATAAGATTTATCCCTGAGATACAAATTAACCTTCCCATTCACACTGTAAACCGCTTGTTGTATATATAAATACAATTGAATGTTATTAGTATGTAGATGTTGTCAGCAGTATTAATAAAGTAAAATTATTCTATTAATAATTGAGGTTTAAATAAAAATAAAATCATGGAGAATGTGATGCAAATAATTATGGGAATTGTTACCTGAGTAGTAATGTAGTTTTGGTTATAGATAGACAAACACAAAATCTCCATTATAATAAGATATAATGAATACAAATCCACTTAACTAAGTCCTTGCAATGTTTATGGTAAGTGATCATACTTATGATGGTCCTTTTCTATCTGTTCTATTATCTGTTGAATTATAGGGAGTGACGATATTTATGTCCGGCCCACAAAAGATGCTGGTACAAAAGGGGAAGATTTCTATCTTCAATTGATCCTGCCAAAAATTGTGGGCCTGTGATTGGTTGGTTTGAAAAGAGGCATGTCAACCAAGGGAGATAACCCACATACCTTAGATATATTTTTATAACTGGTTTCAAAACAAAAACAAATATTGCACTGAGAGAGACCAAAGAACAATCAAGGATAGGTTTAAAGGTTATGCTTGATATTCTTCAAAACCATTGAGTTCTCATAGCTCAGTTGATAAGAACAGCTGGTATTTTTTCACTAGAACTACCAGTATTATATTTATTACATTATAAGTTATGCTAGTTAAATAAAACTGGTTGTAAAAACAAATATAAATATTGCACTGGGAGAGACAAAGAAAGATTGAAGAGTAAGTTTCAAAGGTTAGATTTAATATTCTGCCAAGTCATTGGTGCATTTAAAAGGCTTCTTAGAAAAAAAAGAGACATGAGTTCAAGTTTCTCAGATTATTGTTTATTATCAATCTGTGCTGTTTACTATTTCTTTTAAAATTCTTAAATCAGAGAGAAAAGATCTGTTCATGCTTTTCAAAAGGACATTAATGTAAAATGAATACAAACTGCCTCATAAAGGATGAACTTTACAATGTTTCAGCTTATAAAGATAAAGGCATAACTCTGCTACTGTTAAAACTATATATTGTAACAAAAAAAATACTGCACCGAGAGAGACCAAGTAATAATGAAGGATAGGTTTAAGGGTTATGAACAGATTAATTTCAGAGAGAGAGACAGACAGACAGACAGAGACAGAAAGACAGAGAGAGACAGAGACAGAGAGACAGAGACAGACAGAGACAGACAGAGAGAGAGAGAGAGAGAGAGACAAGCCAAATGCACAGAGTAGTCAGCAAATCATGGGTTAATATATTTAGTATTAGGGTGTGTGTGTGTGTATATAAAATTATTGAATTCTCATAGCTTAGTTGATAAGGGCTAACAAAAATATTACCATGAAGTGTTTGGAAAAATAACAGAAATATTAGGGAGAAATAATAGTTCTGTCGTATAGGAAAGTAGACAAGGCTATTATAATGTATATAATTGGGTTAACAATTTATTGGTACAATATAAGAAGTGTTCACAATGTGTATGTTTAAAGTTGTATGTAAAAGAGTTCATAAAAGTTCAAAGAAACTTGCCAAACACGTTCGCTCGGCAGGAAATATTATAGAATGTAAGAGACAAATGTTACTTAACTCTGTAGAAGCAATGGTTCTGTAATTGTTTCTTGTTGCAGTAGTCTGTTGATTTTATCAGGTCTTATTCCTGTTGGAGCCTAGACTAAAAGCTGACCCTATTTTAGCCGCTGCTAATGTGTTCTCTGCCTGTTGAGTTCCCCGAGTTGACTCTCACGGGTGGTTGCCTGTTCTGCTGATTTCCAGGTATGACCCTGTCCGGAGTTAAAGCTGTTCATACCTCATTGCCTGCTGAAACTGTTCTGCTCATTTAGGGCTCTGTCTCTACCCCTCAGTGTCTGGACTTTCAGGAACTGATTAAGGGGCAGATAACCCAAATTTTCGATAGGGCAGTTGGTGTTTTTTCACTAGAATTACCAGAATGTTAATACGTTAAGGGAGGTAGGAATATTAAAGATTGTAGTTTGGATAGTACTCTGGCATCAAAGCACTAACTCCAGTTGTAAATCAAAATATAATTTGTTTGTTTGTTTTGTTTTATGGCAGATCAACCTCAGTGGTTCATTTAATGCCGACAAAGATTTGAAATAAATTAATTCTTAATGGATACTCAATTTTTTTATAAACACATTTTTTTCTATTTAACCCATAGATGGGACCCTAACAGGTACTACCACTCTGGCTTAGAGTGGATCTGGGAGCAATGGTGATGAAGGGGTGCTCCACATTCCCCAAACCGTTAGAACTGAAACCTCACCTTCAAATAGAGTTTAATGTCATTCCCACGATATAAAGATCCTCAGCCACTGCCTTCTAGCACATATATAAAAAGGGTTGAGGCAATCATATAGGTACTAGGGCTTGACATGACCAACCGATTGACCAGAGGCGGCCTCTCAGGACCTCTCTCTAGCCCAAGTAAGAGACAAAGGTGAAATGATACACAGAAGAAATTGAGTGCTTAATATATCTATTCAGCACCAGTATCTGGTGCTAACAGATATATACAAAAAACACAGAACAATAACTTACAAAACAATTAACAAGACAACTTACAAGAAATAGGGGAGGGTTAAATTTGCTATAGCCAAACGCAGTAAGATCAGTCCGAATATTAATTTGCTCATTAATCCACTGTTGAAGTCCATTGTAGACTATTTAAGGCTATGAGCCAGTCCATCTGTGCTAGCAACATCATTTGGATGAATATTCTATTGGAATAAATTTATTTACAAAATAAATAATTATCTACAATCAGCTTTATATTATATAGTTTCTATGGAATCTCTTTAAATTTTCTGTGGCCTCCTCTTGGCCCCATTTGTCAAATTTGGCCTTGTGACTCCACCCCCCCCAAAAAAAAAATACTGATGGCCTCCAAGAGGACCATATAGTTCTCATTGACAAAACCTGGTCTAGATTCACTATACTAGAATTTTATTATTTATTGTGTAACAATATACAATAAGAATAAATATTAGTTATTATTTAATACCAAACTACTTTTGTTGTTAGAATGATGTGTATCCAAGTGAAGATTTTCCCAAACATATTGCCCTTATGGCAAACCCTCAATCCTTTTTATCATACATATGCTAGTAGGTGGTGACTGAGAGAGTTAGTGTCTTGGGTATGACATTAAACTACATCTGTTGGATAATCCTGGGTATAAGGTGTGCAAAAAATCACTACTTATTCTTATAGACTGGCAGACTTTTATAAGTGGCAGTGACTGGATTGACCAATCAAAAACGCCCAAGCAATTAACAATGTTGATTAATTGCCCTAAAATTACTTGCTTAATGTACTTCATCAGGGACAGATCCACCGATAAGGAGTACCCCTTCATCGCCATTACTCCCAAGTCTACTCTGACCCAGAGTGGTAGCCCCTGTTAGGATCCCATCTATGGGTTGAATAAAAAAAAAATTTTAAAGAATTGTGTTTAAAAATAATTGAGTTTAAACTTTAAATAATAGAATATTCATCAAGAAAGAATAAAACAAAATGTCTTCAACATAAAATAACCCAACAAGGGTTGACATGTTGTAAAATCCTAGACACCTAACTTATCCGAGTCCAGATTTAATTTGAATTGTTCATCTATTGGCATAGAAAATAGATATTGCACTGAGAGAGACCAAGTAAGAATGAAGGATGGGTTTTGTCATATAGTACCTAAATAATGAAAATGGAATTGTCTATTTTCTTATAAATAATATCTGACAAAACCCCAGAAGATATAAACAACAAGATCTCACAGAACTTGTTGATTCAACCTAGCAATTGCTGATTACTCTATTTACCTTGTATCTTTGCTTTGTAAATCTTTTTCCCTGTGCTTAATACTCATTGTGTTTCTTCATCTTATTTCTCTGTTAACACGAATTATAACTGGTTAAAAATTAAGTTTGATTGTTTCGTTCTTATTTAATAAGTGCAACTGATGTTTTTAACTTGAATTACAATGTTTTGTTTTTGTAAAAGAAAAAATGCCTCACTCCAAAAGGGACAAAGTTGTTTACTAATTTTTTTCTTTTACCCCCCCCCGAAAAAATGGATCCATCTCGACCCCCCACCAAAAAAAAAACAACAACAACATTAGATTTTATTCATTTTAGGACATTTGATTCCTTTAAAACATTTTAAAACTGTTTTCAATCTCTTCAAATTTAAATCTGAAAACCCACAAAATAGCTGAGGTGGTCACTACTAGAATAGGCTCAGTCCTAATTAGTGATCATCCTCCACACATTAATACATTAATTAATTGTTGTGTTTTTTTGTAAAAAATGTAATGTGTGAAAATAAACATCTTTCTTTTTCTATTATGATTGTTACATTTTAAGTTAGGCTAGTCAAATAAAACTGTTTGTAAAAACAAAAATAAATATTGCACTGAGAGAGATCAAGAAAGAATAAAGGATAGGTTTAAAGGTTAGATTTGATCTTCTTATCTATTGTAGTTCTACTCAATCATTAAAAGCAGCTGATGTGTTTAACCGACTTTTCTAAATGAACTCAGGATGATACTATCTAAAGTATCTTGAACCGCAACTTTGCTGAGTTTGCCATCAATTTTGTAAATTCTTTTTTAGTTTTGCAGCCTGCCTTAGTAAATAACAGATGAACTCACACTTGACAATGCAAGTTAAGTTAGGAAAATATATGTATTCTAGATCTATTTCATCATTTACTATGATAAGCATATGTAATCTACAATATGTGTTCAAAAATCTATATATCAATACACTTGTTCCTTTTCTTCTTGTAACAGAGAGCCCAGTGTGAGTGGCGGAGAGGAGGGGACAGTGGAGTTAAGAATTCCCTGCCCCCAAGGACTAAGCGCGTTCGTGTATGTCTGACCTGTGTGAGGGGGTGTATAGAGTTTATTTACCACATACACAACGTGTACGGGTTAGGCACAATGCCCTATTAATGTGGAACCACCCATGAACCAAAGTTTATGGTGTGGTAGGTGCAAAAAATGTGTTCATCCCATCGGCATTCCCCTCAAGGGGGGCACCTCAGGCACCGGGCAATAAACCCAGCCCTGCCCCTGTAAATCGAGGCGCCAGGTGTTGCCTGGAGGGATGCCCCCCTGGGATCAACGATGTTAATTTACTCTGTAGGTCCAGCAGCCGAAGCTCACTGGACCCCCCGCTTGACCGGAAACCACAGTTTTTGGCTCAAGATTGAACACACAATTGTGGAATTGCTGTCACCCCTGTTAGCTGAAGTGGTTCAAACACTGAGAGAAATAAATGCTGAGGCGAGTTCTCTCGGAGGGAAGTCTTTTTCAGTAGAGAGAACAGTGTGTTGTATTTTGATCTTAAAGTGACATGAACTTTTGACGAATTGTGTAAGAACCACTGGGAGTGTTACCGTCTAAATACTTTTTTCAGTTGAAGAAACTGATTATTGAGGTCGTCACTTGAAAATAATATCTAGACTTCTTAACTGTTATCATCCTGCTGGTTTAAAATGAGACAGTCCAAATTGTCCAGAGATGAAATGCAAAAATGTAAATCCTGATTATCTAGTGTTGATTATCTGCCAAACTCTTATTTCTTATGAGTGTTGTCACCTCAGCTAAATGATGAACCTGATTTTATTAGAAAAAAAGAAGGGGAGAAAAAGGGCATGCTACACAGAAAAATATAATGAGAAAGAAATAAAGAAGGAGTTGGGGAAAGATAGAGAGAGGGGGGTGAGTGTGGGATGTTTCAATCCAACATAATGACAAAATGAAAAGAAAAAAGAATGAGAGAGAGAGTTAAATCAAGATTATTATATTATATATTATTATATTATTATTCTATCGCATGAGCACACTTCATGTAATATAAACTCTGAACAAGCTACTTTTTCAATATTTAACCATCTGAAAATTGTACAATAAGCATGATTTATCACAGTCGGTAGAGCGTTTGGCTAGGAATCAGATGGTTCCTGGTTCAATACCAGCCCTAGCCAACTCAGCGTATGAGTAGCACAGGGATCTGTTCAGTAAAGTGAGGAGCTAATGGTAGGTGTGGCACTCCACCTCAGAGTCTAAAATAATGTCCTTGGTCTAGCACTAGTGAAAAGGGGATAGACTCTCTCGCAGTTTGGCTGATACCAACCTCAGGCCGCCCTGATGACTTTACTTACTACTATATATATAGATATGAATATACATACAGTGGTCCTTCGAATTACGAGTGCCCTGTTTTTTGAGTTACTTGGGTAATTACTTGATTTGTGAAGCAAGCTAAAATTTGAGGCATGAGCAATCTTCAGATTCACTTATATCAATAAGTTCACTAAATATATTTTATGTTTACAATTTAGTATGCCAAAAAAAATGTTATTTATAAAAAAAATCAAAATTGAAACATTACCACATGTTACATAATCTATGCATAGATTATTATCAAACACCTGTATTTCTGAAGGGATGGCCCCTTTTCATATCACGAGCAGGACTTTCCATGGAATATTACAGAAAGCCCGCAAAATACGTGAAGTCACATGGGACCTGGTTGGCTCTCAGTTTCAGCTTCGACGTCAGGCAGATAAGATATGTCTGCTTTAGCTGGAGCTCACTTGCACACGCGCGTGTTTAGTTAAGTAAATAAAGGTTTAAATAGATAATATGGTTTTGTGGTTGATGAATGTCTTGGCAACAAGACTGACCTAGAAGAAGAAATGAATCAATGACGACCAACCAGCAAGAACAGAGAAAGACGAAGTCCAGACGCTAGAAGAAGAATGTAAGATACCAAAGAGGAGCAGAAGAATAATAGAAGTAAATAAAGGGTATACAACACACATATGATTAATTATAGTCTATTTTATTATGTTTTATACAATACAGTGCTATTTTTCTTATTTGAACAAACATAATAAAAAAAGAATTAGGATTTTTTTTTGTGGGTATGCTGGAACAGATTAGTGGCATGTCTGTTTATTTCAATGGAGAAAATTGATTTGATATACAAGGAAATTAAGGTACAACTGTATTCCTATCAGATACTTATAATTTTTAAACAGATCTATCTGACCCATAGTTGTGGGCCTAACAGGTACTACCACTTTAGGTCAGAGTGGAACTGGGAGTAATGACAAAGGGGTGACTCCATACTTTCCAGAGATCCAGAACTGGAGCCTCACCAACAGGTGCAATTTAGTTTTGTATACCCTGAGTATTGCTTATCTCTCTGCAAGGGAAGTAATTATATTGTAAGCCCTGTCAACTTGGTGTCTTAAGTTTATAAAAGATAGAGTGTATTGTTTAATTTTTTGTGTATTAAGTATTGGCAAAAGCTTAAAAAAAGGCTGGAAAATGTGACCCATAGGTGAAACCTTAATAGGTACTATCACTCCTGATCAGAGACATATGGTTTAATGGTTAGAGTCGTAGGAAATTGACGCATTGACCAGAGTTCTATTCCTGGATGAAGCTATTTGGATTTCACATAGTGCTAATACTCTTGGGAAAGGTATGAATCTAATTCTCCAAATCAGAATAGATCTAGGAATAACAGCAATGAAGGAGTACTCCATATACCTTAAATCTCCAGATACACCGTATTGTTTGACTTTTTTTGTGTTTAAGTATTGTCAAAAGTTAAAAGAAAAAGAGAGAGTTAAATTTTGGAGGCATCTATTGGTATTTCTGGTTATTCGCTTTTACAGGGGTTAGGGGTAAAGAAAGCCAGAAAATGTGGATGGACTGCTGACTGTAGACTTGACGTTAGATTTTCAATAAATTTACTGATAAAAGTCTGTGACAACTGCAGATGAAGTCTCAAATGCAATGAAAGTGTAAATTGATGTTATTACATTTGTAAATTGGTTCACTCTTTACTTTGACAAATGTAGAAGATAATTTGATTCAGAAAGACAAAAATGGAAAAAAGAAATGAACTCTCACTTTCCAATCAAGAGAAATCTTCATGGAAGAATTCAGCTCAATAAATTCATCAACACTTTTGAATGGAATGACAAATTTTAATCATTTTTCATTAGTTCTACACCAATTATGAATTTTCTGTTAATTGAGAGAGAAAATTAGAGAGGGGGAATTAAAGAAAGGAAATAACATAAATAAAAGAGAAAATGATAGAGAGACATAATGAGATAGAGAGAGAGACATAGATAGAGAGAGAGAGACATAATGAGATAGAGAGAGAGAGACATAATGAGATAGAGAGAGAGGGAGTGAGAGAGAGAGGGAGTGAGAGAGAGAGAGAGTGAGAGAGAGAGAGAGAGGATGAGAGAAGAGAGAGGAGAGAGAGAAAAGAAGAAAAATGAGAGAGAAATAGAGAGGGAAAATGAGAGAAAGAAAATGAAAGAAAAAGAAAGAGAGAGAGAGAGAGAGAGAGAGAGAGAGAGAGAGAGAGAGAGAGAGAGAATGTGAATGAAGAAAAATGAGAGAGAAATAGAGAGGGAAAAATGAGAGAAAGAAAATGAAAGAAAAAGAAAAGAGAGAGAGAGAGAGAGAGAGAGAGAGAGAGAGAGAGAGAGAGAGAGAGAGAATGTGAATGAAGAAAAATGAGAGAGAAATAGAGAGGGAAAATGAGAGAAAGAAAATGAAAGAAAAAGAAAAGAGAGTCAAGAGAGAGAGAGAGAGAGAGAGAGAGAGAGAGAGAGAGAGAGAGAGAGAGAGAGAGAGAGAATGTGAATGAAAGAAAAATGAGAGAGAAATAGAGAAAGAAAATGAGGGAAAGAAAATCAAAGAAAAATGAGAGAGAGAGACAGACAGACAGACAGAAGATCAAGTGAAGAATTAGAGCCAGATAAATTCAAACAGTGAGACGGTGAGAGAGAAAATGAAAGAGAGAGGGATAGAGAATTGAAATGAGGAAGATAGGGGGTAAATGAAAATGAAAGAGAGAGAAATTAAAGGCAAAAAATATATTATACACGGATTTAAATTTACTGGCAAAATATTTGTTCTGACGTCATTAATAGATGTTTAAAATGAATTTCTTTCTCTCAAAATGATTAGAGAAAAATAATTGAGAGATAATGTTTAGTTTTGTGTTCATAATGACGGTTGTCAATTACATCCAGTTAGTCATTTCAATTTAAGTGTTAGAACACACAAAGTTTAATATGAGTAAAAAAATAAAAATAATAATAACATGCTCATGATGAGATTCTTTCAGTTATATATATATATATATATATATATGCATGTTGAATTAAACAAAGACACATCTCCTGTTTAACAATTTTATTTGTGATTTTTTTCAAGTTTTCTGGCCAACTTTTTAATATTTGGGTGGAATTCATGGATTAGTCACCAAGTTCATGTCCTGAGTACTTTTGGCACTTCGAAGTGCTATCATCAGGGGTGATGTGTTCGAGTTTTTCAAATTATATTAATGGATTTGGAGGCTGGAAGGAGGAGAATTGATGGGAAAGGTGCTATAGGCATTTTAAAATGTGTGTACTGCATTGGAAATTAATTTTGTTTAAAGATGGTTTGTATTGTTTTATGTATAGAGCTTCTAGTATTTGGAGTTTTTGTTTATTTTTTTCTTTGTGCAGAATGTGTGTATTTTTCATGAATTCCACCCAAATATTAAAAAGTTGGCCAGAAAACTTGAAAAAATCACAAATAAAATTGTTAAATAAGAGATGTGTCTTTTGTTTTATTCAACATGCATAAATGAAAGAATGCTGCCCAAATACACACACACACACACATATATATATATATATATATATATATGTATAACTGAAAGAATCTCATATATATATATATATATATATATATATATATATATATACATGTATAACTGAAAGAATCTCATATATATATATATATATATATGTAAGGAAAAAGTGGAAGTAAATCAACAATGTATAATTTTACAAAAAATGAAAAAGCACAAGTTTCATTGACGAGTGATAAGTTTTTGGCAAAAATTAACAATTTTCAGGAAAAAAAATTGAGTCATGTAGTTTAAACACAGGAGTCAACGTCATGCAGTATTTTAAAGTCTTTTTCACACTTCTGTCTTGCACACTTTTGTTCACTATCAATTTCTTTTTCTTTAAACAAATGAAGGCCCTGATGAAGTTTGTTAAACAAACCGAAACATTGCAGCATCGACTTATTAAACATTACTCATCAATAAAACTTTTTTTTTAGTTTTTTATAAAATTACATAAATATATATATCAATAAGGGTAGTAAAATATGAAGGTAAATCCAACAGTAAGTAGAAATAAGAAAAAACAAAATATTGCAAAATATAAATTTATTTATAGATGGTGAAGTTGAAATTCAAACTTTTCAGTTTATTATAAAACCTTTGTAGGATTTAAAAGGAATTATAATAAAGTTGGAAGGCTTAGAGTAACCTCCCAACGTGGGTACATGTGTGTACATAAAATATTCCAACAAGGTTGTAAAATAATAACAGACTTTATTCCGTGAGCGACGGAGAAAATACATTCCAGACAAATATATAAACAAAACAGATAGATACACATATTATAAAGGAAATAGGTGTAGGACTTGTGTCGTAAGGAAGTGATGCAAAATTCCTGAAGGAATGTCACTTACTGATAGCTGGCTGGGGTACAAAGCCCCCCTCCACTTAAGGGTAGAGACACAAGCGTCTCTAATCCATGTGAAGAGTTTGACTGTCTCAGACAAAGAGGACTCAAAATTCACGGCTTGCTGCCTACTTACTCTGGGTCCCTATCAACAGAAACCTGCAGCAAGGGAAGATAACTCTTCTAGACCCCACATCAATGCAAGCAGGGGCAGACAATCGCTACATCTTCATCAGGATTCTCGGATGAGTATGATAATTATTGAAAATTCTTAACTTAAACAGATAAAGGGGAGAAGAAAGGTATTCATACTGTTCTTAGGGACATTGGTCTGAAGTAAATGGGGAATGGACCCATTTTCAATGATGCAGAGAACTGCCTCCCCACTGAAAATTACTTTCACTCATCCCAAATATAAAGAGCGCTATTTTTTTGTGCATTAACTAGTGCAACAAACTATCTTACTTGCATCCACTTTCATTTATACTCACTCCCGACCACTGCCCCTGACATAATCAATTTACCGATATCATATACTAGTACATCAGTTTACAGCTATTATATACAAGTAGATCAACTTACTAATATCATACACGAGTACATCGATTTACTAATATCATATACTAGTAAATCAATGTGCTAATATCATATCATAGTACATCAATTTATTAATAGATTCTACTTAATCAGTTTAATAATATCATATACTAGTTGGTCAATTTACAAATATCAAATCCCAGTACATCAACTGACTAATATCATATACTAGTAGATCAATTTGTTAATATCATACATTAGAATATGAATTTGTGATATATGCTAGAAAATCAATTTACTGCTATCATATACTTGTACATGAATTTTCTAATATCATAAACTGGTAGATCAATTTACTAATATACAAGTTGATCATTTTACTAATATCATACACTAGTAAATCAGTTTTCTGACATCAATATACTAATATCATATTTACTGACATCAATGTACTAATATCATATTCTATTAAATCAATTTACTAATATATACTAGTTAATCATTTTACTAATATCATATACTAGTAGATTTGTTTATTAAAAACATATATCAATAGATCATTTTATGAATATCATAAACTAGTAGATCAATTTACAATATATTATAGTAGATCAATTTAATATACTTGTAGATGCATTTGCTAATATAAAATACTAGTACTGATATCATATGCTAGTACATTAATTTACTAATACCATATGCTAGTACATCAATTTACTAATATTGTATGCTCGTACATTAATTTACTAATATCGTATGCTCGTACATTAATTTACTAATATCGTATGCTAGTACATTAATTTACTAATATCGTATGCTAGTACATTAATTTACTAATATCGTATGCTAGTACATTAATTTACTAATATCGTATGCTAGTACATTAATTTACTAATATCGTATACTAGTACATCGATTTACTAATATCGTATACTAGTACATCGATTTACTAATATCATATACTAGTACATCAATTTACTAATATCATATACTATTACATCAATTTACTGATATCATATGCTAGTACCTCAATTTACTGATATCATATACAATTGGACTCTGACATTAGACAGGTGAGATGAATAATTGTCATTCAGCAGGTTAACAGAAATATTTGACACAATAATTAAAGTGAGAAAGGATCTGTTGCAATGAATAACAATTTTTGCAGTATTCAGTGGCAAATTACTGCATTAATATTTCAGAGAAGAATCTTGTAAAAGACAAGTCTGCAATATATATTGATAGTGACAGGTGAAAAAAAAGAATGCTGATAGTAACACGTCCAAGATCAGAAAACAAAAAAAGGAGAAGAAATATCTGACTTTAGAACACTTTAGCTAGGGATAGTGTAAAGGGGAGAACAAAAGAACCTGCTAATGGTGTCGCTAGTTTGATGCTGTCTGTGTATTAATCAATCTGAAAACCGAGATACCTTTAAATTCAAACACCTGTTATTTTTTCTTACAAATGTTTCAGTAAATCACAGTTCTGATAATGCAAAACAAAAACAAAGCAGAACAAGAATAATAATAAATTATTTAAGGATCCTCTATCAGCACAAACATAAAGTTGACAATGTTCTTTGCTCAAGAAACAGCAAAATACAGTGATTATCAAAATGTGGATCAAGGCCAGCATTGGATTCTGAGTCGCCAGAAACTTTTCTAGATATTGAATTTATTCACTTTAGTCTGGCACAAAACATTATTGATATTAACTAAGAAACAGCAAAATACGGAAATTAGCAAAACGCGTATCAAGGGCAGTTTTGGGTTCTGAATCACCAGAAATATCTATTGATATTTTCTTTTATAGATATTAAATCTATTCATAAACTTTTCTAGATATTGAATTTATTCACTTTAGTCTGGCGCAAAACATTATTGATATTAACTAAGAAACAGCAAAATCCACTGATTATCAAAACATGTACTAAGGCCAGCATTGGATTCTGAGTCACCATAATTTTTTCTAGATATTAAATTTATTCAGTTTACTCTGACAAAAGACACCATTGATATTAACTAAGAAACAGAACAATCTTACTAAGAAACAGCAAAGTCTTATAAAGAAACAGCAAAATATAACTAAGAAACAGCAAAATCCACTGATTATTAAAATGTTGTATCAAGGACAGCATTCGGTTTTGATGTACCAGAAATATCTATAGATATTTGCTTTTATAGATATTAAATCTATTCAGAATCAAACTCATTAGCAGATATTTATAAATGTTTGGTTTGGTTTCTTTGTTTAATGGTAAATCAAACTTCCTGGGTGATTTATTCAAAGCCAAAGCCATCCTACATTGCTAACAGTTACGTTAAGTCTACTACTACCAAATTATAATGACTACTACTATCACTACTTGAAGAAGAAGAAAATCAGATCATTAAATCCACAATGAACATTTATCAAGTCTGACATAAGGCTATACTAGTGGAGCATTTATTGAGAACTGAATTCCTCGTGAAAATTTATTAAGCTTATCTTCGTCTGATACAAAGTCACATATTCAGTGAGAATCAAACTCATTAGCAGATATTTATTAAGGTTTGGTTTTATTGTTTAATGGCATATCAACCTTCCTGGATTATTTAAAGCCAATGTCAAAGCCATCCTTGTAGTAGAACAGTAGTAATACTATTCAACATTTTGCTGAAAGATTTAGAGGTTTCACACCTTTCCCAAGGGTAATAGTCTGAAAGTGAATGTGCTACTGTGACTGGGGTTTGAACTAGTTAACTATGATGTTGCAGTCCAGTACATTAGCTACTACAGCATCAAGACTCCCCCACCCAGATTATTATTAAGCTTATCTTAATCTCTCATAGGGCCTACACAGTGAGGTACACTGTAAGAAGTGAACTCATTTGTAGATATTTATACATATTTACCAACCCCTCTGCATGAGCAGGATATGACACAAAGTTAATTTCTTAAGCGGAATTTAACATGCTTGAATTCCGAGTTTTCCTTCTCCTAGACTGGTTGCCTAACCAAGGTTAAAGAGACTGCTATACTATTTAACCATAGTTGGAAGGAGAGTAATTGGATTCATATGGATCCATGCCTTTTTCAAGGGTATTAGCGCTATCTGAAATGCAAACAGTCTCATTTATTTTTAGCAGTTATACTATGATAAAAAATAAATTATTGTAAATTGTTGTAAAGAAGAAGAAAAAGAAGATACAGAAGAAGAAGAAGAAGAAGAAGGAGGAAGAGAGGAGAAACAGAAAAAGAAGAAGAAGAAGGAAGAAAGGAGAAACAGAAGAAGAAGATAAAGCAGAAGTAGAAAGCAGAAGAAGAAGAAAAAGAAGAAGAAGACTGCAAACAAACATAGATAATCTGATAAATACATAAATAGTTTAAGACATAAAACATAAAAGCATTATTTTATCTGTTGAGCTTTAAAATTTGTAAACATGGAATTTAGATTAGAAATTTTCATGAAATAAACAGACTTAAAGGAATGATTTTAAAACAAGCCAATGTCCTGTTTGCAATTTTATTGTTGAGTTTGGTTGTTATTTTTGCTGGTGCAATCAGATCTATTTAACCGATAGATGAAACCATAACAAGTACTAATACTACTAAGTAAAAAAGAACCTATTCATAAAAGATGGGCTTCAGTTTGATTGGCTATTTTTATATCACATTGATCTAAGGGACATTCTTTGTTATTTTATTGCATTTCTAAAAACCTTTTATTTATAGAGTTTATTTCTTATTTTTTGTTTGATATGGTTGGTTGTTTTTTTTTTTTGGCCAGTCAACTCTTGCGTTATTTTATGCTGAAGACATTTTTATTCTTATTTCAATTCTGGTTGGGTATTCAATTTTTTACTCATCTTTTTTTAATCTATTTAACCCATAGATGTGATACTAACAGGTACTACCACTCCAGGTCAGAGTGGATCTGGGAGTGATGGCAATGAAGGGGTGACACTACACTTCCTGGAGCCTCACCAACCGATGCAGTTTGTAGATTCACCATTGATTCTGCTCAAGACACTCCTAAAGTGTGTAATACTATCCCTTTGAGGATGGTGGAAAAATACAAGGAGGTAGTGAGGGATAAAAGGGCAGTGGGAGGAATTATTTATTCATTTATATTTTAAAAAATGTCTTAAGTAACACATATGTTTGCAGTCACTAAAATTATTAGAGTGAGTCAAAAGTTTTGCAATATTTTGGTAACATGCTACTTTGTGGCATGTATATTACATGACTGAAACAGTTTAAGCCATGGAAGGTACCTACTGTGGTTGGTAGTATTATGGTAGATGGTGCTCTGACACATTGTGTGTTGTTTCTCTACATGTATGATTTGGAAGTCATACAGATGAACATGCAATGTTGTTGCTGTTATTGTTATTTTGACATTCCCCCTGGGTGAGCAGGCTCTGTCCAATGAATTCCCCATATCCTGAATAAACGAAATAGTGAATTCATTAAAAGGGTAACAAGGTAATAGGAAATTCACAAGCAGTCCCCAAAGCATGCAGAGGAAGAAGATGTCCCTATTCATTGCAAATTTCTACAGATGCAGTGATCAAAAGATGTTGATTCCTGACAATAACAGAGATACCCTTTGGATTTTCACCAGAGCCCCTTTAGCTAGGTTGTGGCCCAAATACAACTGGGTGATAGACCAATCTGACTAGGGAGCCCGACCAGGAACTTGAGTTTCAGACAACATAGCTTTTACACAACCATGTTGTTAACACCCTGCCATGGTGAGAAGGGGTTGAACTTTATGGTGCAATATAGTCTAATTTGAGCACTTATCTTTTACAAATTCCAATTGGGCCATAGTACCATATGCAAAAGATGAAGATGCAGTTGATCCCAAATTTTGCATTTCATTTTCCAACAAAAAACAAAAAGTATACAACCTTTAGAGAAGGTACATATTTACCCAACTACTTCCACCACAGTCAGGATGTGACACAAGGTCATGTCATAGGCAGAGTAAAGACATGACCTTGTGTTTGAATTCAGATTTTTCCTTCTTGCAGACTGTTTACCTTCCTGGTGCTAAAGAACCCAGTCTGGCCCACTATTTACTCATAGTTGGGAGGAGAACAGATTGATTCATGCTTTTCCCAAGTGAAATGCAAATGGCCTCCTCCAGGATTTGAACTTGGGTTGCCGATTCCACTTCCTATGATAATAACCAGTACACTAAGTGCACCTTTAGAGAAAGTATAAGATATTGGCACCCACATCTCTTTGAGTAGTCTAAGTCGGTTGGAATCAAAAGGTGTCCTCTTTGAGGTCATGCCTCTTGAGATACCATTTTTACCAAGAGCAATTGGCTATCTTTAATTCATTACAGCACAAGTCAAAGAACTTGCTATTGAAGACAGAACCAAAGAATTCCCAAAGACTTTCCTTGTGCTAGACTAAATCCTACAAGAAAAAGGAGTCTTTTATGATTTGGAAATCAAAGATGTCCTTCTCCCAGATGAATAGGTTTTTGTTAAGTAATTAAAAAATTAAATCTTTCGTATCGTTACTCACCTTTCTGTATAACGATTGGCAAGGGCACTTTTGGCAAACTGCCCACATTCATTTGTCACTTTGTGCCAAAAACCTTCTGAGAAAAAGGTCACCTGATTCATTTTCTGAAAAACAAAAGCTGTTGTTTGGCAAAGAATTGTTATTGTTATTTATTCTGAGTTAAGCCACGAACGATAAGATGAATATTTTGCCGACTGACCTTTTCAAGGAAGAAACTTGTGTCCCAATTTTAAATAAGAAAATCATCTTCATTATTTACTAATTCGAACAAGTATTTTCTTTCATATTTTAATTTTTTATTGCAACTTCCTTGATTGATTGATTTTAATGGTATTTCAACTTTTCTAGTGACATTTCCTGCTTAGAGGTTAAGGAATTGCATTCATTGTATTTGTTTTTTGTTTAGTTGTTTCTTAAAATTTATTCTTACACAATTAAATCCTATCAAGTATTTCTATAAAATACTAATAGGTGGTAGTCCCAGTGGTATAGTGTATAATGTGCTGGGCTTTTTAATTGATTTTTTTTTTATTGCAACTTCCCTGATTTTAAAGGTATTTATTATTTACTAATTCGGACAAGTATTTTCTTTCATATTTCAATTTTTTCATTGTAGCTTCCTTGTTTGATTAATTTTAATGGTATGTCAACCTTTCTAAAGAAAGAGATGAAGGAATGCATTCACTGTATGTTCATATCTGCATTTTTTTCTGTAGAAGTTTCTTGATAGTTTTTTTGTACACTATAATATTAAGTATTCCTATAAAATACAAATAGGGTGGTCCCCTTAGCATATTGGGTAATGAGCTGCACCTTTTAATTGATTTTTTTAATATTGCAGCTTCCTTGATTTTATTGCAATGTCAACATTTCTAGGGTTATTTCATGACTAGAAGTTAGGGAAGTGCATTCATTGTAAGTTCATATTTATAATTATTTTTGAAGTTGTATCTTAAGAGTTATTTTTTTCATATAGTGATGTAATGAATATGTAAATACTTTGGTACCCCCTCACTATAATCTGATTTGACAGTGTCCTCTATAGATATTCAACACTGTGGTGGTACAAGAGCCTACTAGTCAGAATACCACCACGACTGCTCGGAAGATGTACTGCTATTCGACAAACAGTCTAGGAGAAGGAAAACTCTGAATTCAAATCTGTTTAAACTCTGCTTAAGAAACTGACCTTGTGTCACATCCTGCCCATGCATAAGAGTTGGTGTGTGTGTGTGTGTGTATATATATATATATATATATATATATATATATATATATATATAATATACCAAACTTGTTGGTAAATTTTTGCAGTAAGAAAAAAACCGGCAAATAGTTTGATTGTAAAAATATACTACCAAACATCACCTGGGGAGAAAAAAATTTTAAGAAACAGAAAAGACCAAGATAGTCGTATCAACTGAAAATAATCGTTTAATACTATAATACTTGGCCAAAAGAAAAAAAATGATATACATATGAACAATATATATATATATAAACTGCCAGAATTTTCTAAAGCTAAAAAGTGAAGAGTGCTCAATATCTAAGTAGAGCAAATAATAAAGTTAAACCTAATGAGTCAAATATACCTACTAACAGTTTTGCTTAGTAGCTAATCATCTTTGCCCTTATGAGCTACTAAGCAAAACTGTTCGTAGGTACATCTAACTCATTAGGTTTAACTTTATATATATAATGGACTCTCCCGTCAATTTTCGACGTATGAGGGTTCATACACACAATGAACTCCCAGACAGGGATTTGTTTATAGTGGTGAAGGCTTGTGTTGGACCATCCACACTTTTTGGCACAGTCGATAGTAAAGGATTCGTGCATCAAGGGTTGCCACAAACCCAATCAATGACCAACCTCAGGAATTTTGAATTCAGAGTTATCCCTCTCCTAGACTGGTTACCTAGGCTGAAGAGCCCAGTCTACCCATAGCTGGAGGGAGAATATATGGATTCATACCTTTCCCAAGGGTATTAGCGCTATGTGAAATGCCAACAGCTTCGTCTAGGAATTGAACTCGAACCGACGAGTCCATTTCCCACGACTCTAAACACTAGCCCACGCGCCTCCATATATATATATATACACACTTTAGTTCAGGTCTTTTTACTGCCCTGCCACTTGAGTTGGCGTTATAACAACATTGCTTGATAATAGATTTATGTTTAACAATTCCTTGCAAACCTAAAATGTCAGTCTCCTAGCAATTTCATGCTGTTACATAATTGAGAGGTTGCCTATCAATTTTGTACTGTAGTGTAAAATTTAAAATAATGGTAATTTAATGGAAATATACAGTATAGGTGATTGGCAGAGCTTAAACTTTTGCTGACCTCGACTCTGGTTGGCCAGAACTGAGTGTGAGAAAATTAGTGCTCTGACACAATGGACTAGTCTTAAAAGACTATAAATAGTGCATATATTTCAAACATAAATAAAATACATATGGTTGACTTCTAATATTGTCTCCTGCATTTATTCATTTCTTACTGTTGGTCTACTATATAACAATTAGTTTAGAAAATCAGTTTTGGCTGGGTGAGAGAATGGGATGGATGCAAGATGGTGTCTCTCATTCAAGGCCATTTCTCCATGCGTGATTGTTCTTAACTTGGGTTTATTAAAGATTTTAAGTCTTCTGTTCATTACTAAAACAATCCATGGACACAGACAAGAAACAGAGATGAAAGACCAGAAAACCCAACTATCCAAACAGCAAATTCATACAGAGACAGTATGTTTTTATGACATGTAGGCTCCCAAGATCAACAAAAACACCTGAAGAAGGCCAGAAGTACATTGGCCAAAAAAATTTTTTTTAAACTCATTTTTCATCTATTTCACTGATAGATGGGGCCCTAAGAGATACTACACTCCAGGTCCTAGTGGACCTGGAGTAATACCAAAGAAGGGGTATTCCACACTTCCCAGAACACCAAAATTGAGTCTCACCCTTAGATGTGTTTAACATCATACCCAAACACTAAGACCCCCAAACCATCATCTTCTAACTCATATGATAAAAGGCTTTGGGGTTTGCTATAAGAGCAATATAGTTGGGACAATCATATAGGTGCTAGGGCTTTATATGACCAGCCAACTGATTATTACAGTTGGCTGACTGCACAAAAAAGTTAAGTAAATTTTAAAGACTCTTGTAAGATTTTCTGCCTCTTTATATAAGTAAAAAAAAAAAAAATTAAATAAACAAAAATCTTTATATCAGAAAAAAGAAAGCTAATAAAAAAATAAATAAATGAATGTCTAAAAGAAAGATAAGATAAAATAGAAAAGAAATTCAACAGGGAAATGGAACAAAAGAAATGCTCGGAGTAAAGTTACGGTGATTGGACAGAATCACAAATAATGGATAAAGTGTGAAAAGATTAACATGTTTTTCTAGTTATCTTAATCCTTTATATTGAAAAAAAAAAAAAAGAAAAAAGAATTCTGCTGAAAACGGTATTTGGAAATGTGGTTGTGTGTATCTATCTATATGTCTAATTCAAATGAGGTATGTATGTAGGTACGTAAGAACTGCGCCTATGAATATTTTAAAGGCTTATTTATAAGAATATAAACTATATAGAAAAATGAGAACCTTTCTAGATAAGTAAATGCCATGGATTCAAAACTAGATATGGACATAAATCTAGAGATATATATTAATCTACTTGTTTACAACAGCACAGTTGGCCAATCTCTGATCATATATAATATATATATATATATTATACATGTATATAAAATTTACCATATATATATATACATATAGGAAATTTACCATATATATAAATATACATATATATACATACATGCACATATAAAATTTACCATATATATATATATATATACATATATATACATACATGCACATATAAAATTTACCATATACATAAACATATATATGTATATACACATACAAATATATATATATAAAATTTATATATATATATACACACACATATACATTCACATATATATCAAATATATATATATATATATATATATATATATATATATACACACACACATACGTACATTCACATATATATCAAATTTACCATATATATATATATATATATAATATATATATATATATATATAATATATACGTACATTCACATATATATCAAATTTACCATATATATATATATATATATATATATATACACACATATATATCAAATTTACCATATATATATACATATACAATTTGGCATATATATATATATATATATATATATATATATATATGAATTATGTAAGTTTATATATATTTTAAATATCAATGAAATTAATATATATTATAGATATATGCATTCATGTAAAGTAAATATATATATATATATATATATTTTATATATGGAATAAACAACCTGATTGCAAAAAGTTTAAGGAAAGGTTATCATATTCATGCATGGCATGAACAAAACCCAACTGAAGCCTGTCAATCATTTCTGACAGTTACATTACATATATTGGGCTGTTGATATGTTGCGGATATCAAATATATTATAGACTCTAAAATCATTGATTGAATAACAAAATGAAATGACAGGAAAATACAACCTGAGAAGCTTTGTAAAAAGGAAGAAAAAAGAAATGAATGAATAAAAAAGAAAGAAGGAAAATATTTGGAAGAAAACTCGGCTTGAAATATGTACAAATTTATAAAGCAAATATTTGTAGTCCTTTATTTTATTATTTATTTATTTATTTTATTTTTTCCCAAAAGGTTTTGGGTGTGCCAGAAAAATCTTTGTTGGATATACTTAATAATTTTAGCTTTTCATGACTCCTTATTGTTGATTGTTATTTATTGAGGTTTTGAGTTTTAGAAAGATTAACTTGAATGAGTGTTTAATATAAAGAATAAATAAATAAATATATGATATTAAAATTTGAGTATTTAATATATATAATGTAAGAAATTATAATGTTTAAAATATACAATGTCTAGATTAGAGTGTTTAATAAATAATGAATTATTGTAAAGCCTTTTTGTTTCTTTGTTTAACGGTATATCAACCTTCTTGGTTTATTTAATGCCAAAGCCATCCTTATTGTTGATTGTTATTTCTTGGGGTTTTCAGTTTTAGAATCATCAAAAGATTAACTTGAATGAGTGTTTAATATAAAGAATAAAACAGATATATGATATTAAAATTAGAGTGTTTAATATAAAGAATAAATGGTTATTTCCTATAACTCCAACATAAACAAAGGAGAACCACTCTTGACTGATAAATTATTTATTTTTCCCATTAAACTAACCCTAACCTAACCTCGTCTTCTTTTTTCCTAGTAGATCAATAAATAATTTATCAGTCAAGAATGGTTCCCCTTTGTTTATGTTGTAACTATAGGAAATAACCGAATAAATAAATATATGATATTAAAATTAGAGAGTTTAATATATATAATGTAAGAAATTATAATGTTTAAAATATACAATGTCTAGATTAGAGTGTTTAATAAATAATGAATTACTGTAAAGACTTTTTGTTTCTTTGTTTAATGGCATATCAACCATCATGGTTTATTTAATGCCAAAGCCATCCTTATTGTTGATTGTTATTTCTTGAGATTTTGAGTTTGAGGCTGTACGAAAGATTAACTTAAATCAGTGTTTAATACAAAGAATAAATAATAAAATTATGATATTAAGATTAAAGTGTTTATTAAATAACAAATTATTATGAAGACATTTGGTTTCTTTGTTTAATGGTATATCAACCTTTGTGGGTTATTCAATGCCAAAGTTATCCTTATAGAAAACCTATTGTTGGTATCAGCCAGACAGTGAGGGGTCAATCCCCATTTCACTAGCACTATACCATTTTTGCATTCTGAGATGGAGCACCACAGCTACCATCAGCTTCCCACTTTACCACACATATCCAAACTGTGCTACTCATGCACTGAGTTGGCAGAGGCTGATATGAAGAACAATAATGGTACTATTTATCCCATAGCTGTGGTGTGTGAGGCAGTTAATATCATTCCCAAGGGCATTAGTCTGAAAGTGAACATAATAGTGTGACAGGAGTTTGATGTTGCAGTCCAGTTTCGAAATAAAATATGTTAGAAATAAAATCAAAGTCTTGGATTATTTATCCAAAAAAATACCAATGACCCAGGGTTTATGATAGACGAGAAATCCCCAATGGAAGAGCAGACACAAAATCCCCAAGATGAAGTCCAGACGCTAGAAGAATAACATAAGACACCAAAGGCAATCAGAAGAATAAAGAGAGTATACAACACATCTAGGATTTGTAAAGCTCATTGTTGCTTAATTGATGGGTATCCTATTAATTATGCACAGTTAGTGTAGTGTATTTATTCAAATTTAAAATAACTTTTAACAGAAGATATAAGGATTTGTGAGTGATATCTCTTAACCCTGTGTTGACCTACACTTCCGTTCGCAAGTATGAACCATACAAGTGAGACAAACAAGACATGCCAAACACTGCTGGAGAAGCAAAGAAAAACTCACAAGCGACATTCTCCTGTGTAAGCTTGCACATGAGAACACCAGTGCTGGCCATACAGCAAAGACCTACATTAACCAGCTTTGCACGGATACTGGATACTGCCCAAAGGACCTGCTGGGGGCAATGAATGATAGGGACGGTTGGTGAGAGATTGTCATGGATATCCTAGTTGCTGGCACCACATGATGATGATGACTACTACTCCAGGTCAGAGTGGCCTTAGGAGTAATGGCAATGAAGAGACGGCTCCACAATCCCCAGAGCTTAAGAACTGGAGCATTACTACTAGATGTAGTTTAGTCATACCTAGGACACCCCCTTTGTTGGATTTTTTATGATATAAGGTGTGCTCTAATTCCCCACTTGGATTTATAGACTAGGTGAGGTAATGTGGTCTATTCCTTAGCCAATCACTGGCCATACAGCTTGGCTGATACACTACTTAAGCACTGATTCTTTCACAGTATACTTGTGACCATTGACGAAGGAACTTAGGATTCTTTACCCAAGAGGATTACCAAAGGATTTCTGCTGGACAAGCACTCTTGCTTGAAGGCCAGATGATGGCCCATAAAAACTTAAAAGGTTATGGGCCCAGCACACTTCCACTACGCCCATTTCATAAAAACTTAACACTCTTTACTGGAGGTCTCATATCTCTACTGAGAATGCAGCCAGAATATTCTCAGACAATCTGTTTTTTTCTTGCATGGGTGAAGAACTTTTCAGCCTCATGAGTAGTAAAGTAAGTGGAGTGGCCTATTGTCGGCATCAGCCGGACAGCGAGGGAGTATCTCCTTTTCAGTAGAGCTAAATCAGGGGGATTGTTTTTGTATTGTTTTGAGTGCCACACCTACTATCAGCTCCCACTTTATTGCACAGATCCAAGCTGTACTATTCATGCACTAAATTGCTGAGGGCCAGTATTGAACCCAGGACCTGGTGGTTCCGAGACAGATACTCTACTGACTGAGCTAAACACAGCATAAAAAGGAATAAAGTTGATCCAATACTTTACTGAAAGCCTATTCTTTTTCTAAAAACAATTTTAGATGATTGTGTTATAGCAATTTTCCAAATGTCTTTTGATATATATATATATATATATATATATATATATATATATATTAGAATATTAGATTGGCCAATTTCATTATTTGTTATATTTTTTTTAGTGCCACAGCCATTAGTGTCGGAGAAGATCACATCATAGTGACCATTATAAAAAAAGTGATTGTATTTCTGTAACCGTTAATGGACAGGGTATATTTTTTTTAGCTTTTCAAATAACTGCCAGATACAAACAACCAAACAAAAAAAAAAGGCTCATATGAAAATTCATAAGTATATTAGTGGCTCTCTCTCTCTCCTCTATAATCTGAAATGTATTGTACACAAAATTTGTAAAACATACAAAAATACAATTGCTGCTTTTCTCTAAAACTCTTGATAAAAATCTCTTCTTTTTTTTCTTCTTTTTGGTGGGTGGGTGGGGGTCATCTGAAAAGAATAATAGATTTTTTTTCTTCCTGTTTTCAATAGCAAATATTTCTTCCCCAGATTGCAATAAAATTTCTTTTTTTTATTAATTGTGCTTTCGTGTCATGGGAGTGACCTCGTCTATTCATTTACCTTATGCTAAGAGATCAATCATGGCTGGCAGAACTTATGAACCAATATTAGGTTGTGTCTCAATAAGAAATGACAAAGATAGTGAAAAACAAACAAGAACAGTAATATGATCATCAGAAAATATATAGTCATCAGAAAATTATATATAGTCATCACAAAATCATATATAGTCAGCATAATGGAGGTGTGTGGTGTAATGGATAGAGTTGTAGGGAATGGACTTGTCAATGCGAGTTCAAATCCTGGATGAAGCTGTTTGCATTTCACATAGCACTAATAACCTTGGGAAAGGTATGCATTCATCTACTCTCTCTAGCTATGGGTAAATATTAGGGCAGATTGGGCTCTTTAAACTTGGCTAGTAACCAGTCTAGGAGAAGGAAAACTCAGAATTCAAATCTGTTAAATTCCGCTTAAGAAATTGACCTTGTGTCACATCCTAGATTAGTGATATGGAAAGACGGTGAGCAAATTAATCTGACAATATGAGAAGAAAATATTTCAAAGATATAACAAACACAGGATGTTATGATTAGGGAAACAATTTTATGTGTCAATACTTAAGCATTTCGGTATATTCAGGACACTGTTAAGTAATGGTTATGTGAGGGACAAAATGAAAGATGTTAAGTGTATAGTGAATGTGTAAATATGATGTTATTAACCGTTAATTTTATATGCGCATTTGTTTACGAAAGCCAATGATGTGATCAATGCATGTTGTGTCACGCATGCTGCTGTCCATGCATTGCATCACAAATGCACTAAAAGTTGTGACACTTTCAATACATATTTTTTAGCTCTGTCGAGGTTTCGCAAGGTTTTGGTTTGGACCAGTCCTCACCAGTTCAGCATATAAGTAGCATAGCTTGAGTAATCTGAGCTGTGCACTAAAGTGTGGAGCTGACAGTAGGTGTGGTGTTCCATCTCAGCAAAAACAATCTCCCTGGTCTAGCGCTAGCAAAAAGGGGATAGACTCCTTTGCTGTTCTGCTGAGACTGACAATAGGCCACTCTGCAGACATTACTTTTATGACAGAAAATGATCACCTATATGGATCAGTACATGCACAGGGTAAAAAAAAATGGGTTTATCACAGACTCTATATTGATTTACTCTATATTCTTATCTTCTGCTGGTATAGTTGGATAGATAGATAGATAGATATAAAGAGACTGAGATTGATAGATAGATATATATGAAGATAGATAATATGAAAATATGAAGATAGATAGATATAAATAAACTTCGATAGATAGATAGATTGATAGATATGAAAATACTTAGATAGATAGATATGAACAGACTGACATAGATGGATAGATAGATATGAATAGACATAGATGGATAGATAGATAGATATGAACAGAGTGAATATATATATATATATATATCCATCTATGTCAGTCTTTTCATATCTATCTATATATCTATCAAGTTATTGAAAATTCTTTTTTTAAACTCAATTTCTTTCCAAACTCATTTTTTCTATTTAAGCCATAGATGGGACCGTAACAGTATTACCACTCTGGGTTAGAGAGGAATGGCAATGAAGCAGTACTCCACACTCCCCTGAGCTTCAGAATTGGAACATAACCATTAGATGCAGTTTAAAGTCATACCCAAGACACATTACCCAACTTACTCACCAGTTTCCAGCATCTTATCTTTTTCAAGGGATGGTCTTCAATAACCAAGTAGCAGTGTTCATCGGATTTTATACTCTATTAGAATAGACTTGTTTATTGTAGACAACAATTGTACATTCAAATGGTCTTTATTTCAATTCAATTCTAAACTGATATTTTACTGCTTTAAAGTTGATGGTTAAAAACCACTATCATTTTGCATCAACTACGGCCGGGTTAGCTCAGTTGGTAGAGCGTTTGACTAGAAACCACAGGGTTGCTGGTTCGATACCGGCCCTCACCAACTTAACGTATGAGTAGCACAGGGATCTGTTGGTAAAGTGAGGAGCTGATGGTAGGTGTGGCGCTCCACTCAGATGCTAAAATAATCTCCTTGATCTAGCACTAGTGAAAAGGGGATAGACTCCTTTGCTGTATGGCTCATACCAACATTAGTCCGCCCCGATGACTTTACTTACTTACTCATATATTCTTAATGTGTATCAATTTATGAATATAGAGCTATACCAAGGTGAACACTGTTCAATCTGCTTGGAGAATTTGAATATTTAAATGTAGATTTATTGGCTTCTGTCAGTCTCATGAGACAATAGATCAGTGTTCAGATCTTGGCACAGTCTTTGGCAAGATTGTATGGAAGATCGGCAGTTGTCCATGCAGCAGGTCTTCCCCCTCCACAACACTGATATTGTCCAAGCAAAGAGCAAGGAGCAATACAACTTTGTATCAGTGTCATCACAGGAGTTACCTCGTCAAGGTTGATTTAGATTGATTGATTTTTATGGCATGTCAAACTGTCTTGGGTTATTTCATGCCTAGGGGTAAGGAAAACGCACTCATTGTATGTACATGCTCACATTTTTGTGTAATTATTTCTTAAGAGTTTTTTTTTTTTTGCACATAGTGATATCAAATACATGTCCTGGGTATGACGTTAAACTGCATCTAAGGGTGAAGTTCCAATTTTAAAGCTCTGGGGAGTGTGGTGTACACATCATCACCATTGTAGAGTAGTACAACGGAATAGATATTGGATCGGGATGCCCTTGGACAGTCACCAGTAGTCACCTGCAATAATAGACTCTACCATGCACGTGCAAGGCATGGAGGGAACTAATATAAGCAGGTTTCCTCCTCGAAGCCGGCAGTTGCGTTTCGTCATAGAACTCGTTACAACCATTACTCACAGGTACACTCTGACTCTGAGTAGTAGTACCTGTTAGGATCCCATCTATGGGTTAAATACAAAAATTAAGTTTTAAGAATATGTTTTTAAAAAAAAGTTTTAAAAAAATGTTGAATATCAATCAAGAATATATAAAACAAAATGTCTTCAGCATAAAATAACCCAACGAGTGTTAACATGCCATAAAATCCAGGTAACCAACCAACCTATCCAATATGAATAATTTTCAAACAGATCTCTCAGAGCCCTAAATAGGACCCCCACAGATACTACCACACCAGGTCAGAGTGGACCTGGGAGTAATGACAATGAAAGGACACCTATTTTTAGCCTCTCCCCGCTTTTCAGAGGATACAGTCAGCATATTCTAAACTCCAAAGTTGAAGACAGAGACTGTTTTAAAATTCTGAACTCCTAAACTGATAGCCCATCAAAGCTATAGAACATAATAGCATGCTCTACTATTTTTATACTGCCTCATTGATGTGGATCTGAATACTGATTTTCCCTTCTTTTAAACTTGTTGTCCTACCAAGGCTCTAGAGCCAAGTCTACCCTACTATTTACCCATAGATAGTGAACATTTAGATATTTTATACTTATTTGGCATTTTTAAATATAATAGACCTTTCTGTCCGACTTGTTTACAGAGTGGATACTTATAAGTCAGACTGAATTCTATAGTAAGTTTTTTTTAAGTTTAAAATTGTTTATTAAGTGTCACATACTGCCAGTTAGTTCAGTCGGTAGAGCATCCGTTCCAGGTTCAATACTGGTCCCTGCCAACTTACATGAGTAACACAGCTTGTTAATCTGATCTGTATGGTAAAGTGGGGAGCTGAAAGTATGTGTAGCACTCCACCTCAACAAAATAATCTCCCTGCTAGCCAAAAGAGAATAGACTCCCTCACTGTCTGGATGATACTGACAATGATGTTGACTGCTACTGCTTACCTCCCATCTCAAAAAGTAACATGTTTGACTAAGATGAACAATAAATGCTGGGTACTGCTGAAGAAGCAGGGAGGAACTTATAAGTGACATTCTTCTAGAGACTCCTCATATGGCTAACCAGCAAAAACTTACATTCATTAGTTCTGTACAGTCAGTGTATGTCCTATAGTGAACTTTCCAAGGCTGATAGGGACAGATGGCGAGAGAGTCAAAGGAATCTGTACTATCAGCATGTCTGATGATGATGATGATGATGAAACATTTTTCTTACATGGAGTTGTTCTTGAATCTTTTTCACAAAGGTCTATTTTAGATAGCTTGTTTTTGTTGAATAATGGAAATCACAGTTATTAACTTATTGCCTACCAAATTTTCTTGGTATTTAAGGTTGGTTGGTTGGATTTTATGGCATGTCAACCCATTGGGTTAATTCATGCCAAAGACATATTTGTTTTATTCATTTTTGTTGGGTATTCAAATTTTTTAAACACATTTTTTGCAAACACATTTTTTTTATCTATTCAAGTTATAGATAGGACCCTAACAGGTACTACCAATCAGGACCGGGAAGTAATGGCAATGAAGGGGTACTCCACACTCTCCGAATTACAGAATTGGAACTTCACCATTAGATGCAGTTTAATATCCTGGATACCTATCCTATACATATCCTGGATACCTTGGTATCTTTTAACTGTATGATGGGATATTTTAATGTTCACTATTTATTCACCTCAGAACTCATTCTATTCAAATAAAGTCTTATTACTATTGTATTATGAGTCCTTCTGCTCTATTATAATCTATTGTTAAAAAAACCACTAGTGTACAAGTACTTAAAAAATAGTAAAATAACATTACAAATGATGTTTATAGATAATTCATATAAGAGCCCTACTTTATCTGGTAAGTGCCAAGCTTGAAAATTTTTGGAAAATAAAAAGAATTGTTATGTTAAAATCTAATGAGTGCATGTCTAAAGCTACCACTTTCAAACCACTTTGGGAGGCTGGAGACCAACTTTAAGAAGTCTAGAAAGGAAAAAGTCATTGTGTCCCGATTACGCATTTGTCATAAAAGACTAACGCACTCCTATATACTCAAACAAGAACAACAACCACAATGTGGAACATGTCAAACAGCTTTGACACTAAAACACTTATTCATGGAATGCAGATTTTTTGCTCACACCAGAAGCCGTTATTTTAAAGCAAACAATATGAAAGATCTATTTGAAAATGTTAACATAGAGGATATTCTCTCCTTTTTGAGGAAAATAAAATTATACCATAGAATATAGACATGAAATGAATCAATACCATACAACATAATCCCTAATAATGTTAACACTTTGTTAAAAGCAATTAGTAAAATATAAATATAATACGATATGTATTACTTCCTGTTAGGCATGACATAACCCCAGACGGGTTGATATGCTGTTAAAATCAATAAACCAACCAACCAACCACTTTCTGCTATATATAAGCGGAAATTGAACCCCCCACCAAAAAAAACAAAAAAAAAACCCTGTGTACAAATCACAAAACTAATGAAATAACATTACAAATGTCATAGCTTATTTATATAGTGCCCCACTATATCAGGTAAGTGCCAGGCTTGAAAATTTTGGGAAAATAATTTTTTTTTTTAAAGTCAACAATAAATCTTCTTAATTACAAACCAATGTCAGAAACTGGAAACTGGACACCATAAACAATGGCAATGAAATTAGCTTTCTCTGGGTTTTGTTTTTTTGTTGACAAAGGGCTATAAAAAAAAAAAAAGGCTAGTGATCTACTGCAAAGAAAACAGAGTAAAGCTTGGCAATTGTCGTTAAACATATTTCTTCAATTCATTTTCTTGACTAATAAATACAAATGGGAATATCTTGAAACAGCCGGTAACTATTCCTTATTAAGGTCAGAGTTGTCTTGAGGAATGGTCAGATATATTGGACACATCCTGAAGAGGATATTAAGAGGACAAAATAAATAACTGACCTATTGACAATGGCAGATGGTGAGTGAGGGTAGAGACGGGCATGGCGGCATATTCTGCAGAGACATCTGTGATGTTTTAACAGTAGATATTGACAAGGTGTCTTAAATTGCTCACAGTAGAAAATGGATTTACGATAGATAAAAACAAAAAAACATTAAAAAAAAAAAACAAAATAAAGGCTGGAAAGATATGACCTGAAATTAAATTGGTTATTTTTATAGCAGAAATGAAAACTTAAGAATTGGATTGATATGCTAAACCATGCACACACACATATATACATGAATATACTTACATTTACCACACACACACACACAAATATATTCAATTTACCACACACACACATATTCACATTTTACACACACATTCACATTTACCACACACACACACACGAATATATTCACATTTTACACACACACACATTCACATTTACACACACAAATATATTCACATTTCACACACACACACGAATATATTCACATTTCACACACACACACATATATATATATATGAATATATCACATTTACCACATACACACACACACACACACGAATATATTCACATTTACCACACACATGAATATATTCACGTTTACGACGCACACACATGAATATATTCACGTTTACGACACACCCACACACATATATATACATGAATATACTCACATATACTACACACACATATATACATCAAAATACTCACATTTACCACACACACATATATACATGAATATTCACCACACACACATATATAGGACATTCCATCATGGTTTAATGGTTAGCAAGCTAGTTTTGCAGATCCATTACTATTGAATAGTGAGTTCAATCCTCACAGCATGTCCCATACTTCACCATCAGATAGAGTTTAACATCATACCTAGAACACTAAAACGCCAGCACCTTGTAGCACATATATGATAAAAAAGATTTGGGGCTTGCCATTAGAGCAATAGGGTTAGGACAATCATATGTGCTAGAGCTTGAAGTGACCAGCTGATTGATCGGAGGGGGTCTCTCCAACTGCCTGTCTAGCCAGAGGGCAAAGCGGAATGTTGCATTTCATGGATTGCTCAGCCATCAGGGTTCCATTTGGTGTGTCTTATCCCTCTGCAGAGGTGTGGTCAGCATATTCTACAGCCCCAGCTGACAGAGTGGTGTGTCAGCTGGACCAAAGACTATATGAAATCTGATTTTTGAAATTGTTTGGTTTGGTTTTGTTTTATGGCATATCAACCTCACATGGGTCATTTAATGCCGATAAAATTTTGAAATAAATTCATTTTTAATGGATACTCAATTTTTTTTATAAATACATTTTTCTATTTAACCCCTAGATGGAACCCTAACAGGTACTACCACTCAGAGTGAATGAGGGGGTGTTTCACATTCCCAAACCTCTAGAACTGGAACCTCACCATCAGATAGTTTAATGTCATTCCCAGGACATGTAGACCCTCAGCCACTGATTGATTGGAGGGGGCCTCTCCGACCGCCCATCTAGCCCAAGAAAGGGCCAAAGGGGAGTATTGCAAATTATGGACTGCTCAACCACCTGGGTTCTATCCTTAAGCTTCATGGGTCACTACCCACAGCCAACAGTGGCCGCATTGCGGAGTTTTACCCTCTGCAGAGGTACAGTCGGTGTATTCTAATGCCCCAGCGTCAGGCGATTCTGTAAGTGTAGATTCATGGATAAGTGTAGAATGAAGCTGGATATGCCTGCAGTTGATAAATGGATTATACTTGAGAGAGGAGCAGAAACCTGTTTGCTTGAGGCATTAGAAAAGAGGTGGAGGGGTTATATTTGGGCAGCAATCATTGGTAATTTGTTATTTGGTCCCAGGAAGTTGGGTGATGGCTTTAAAATAACCTCTTCAGTCTCCATTGAATTCTTAAACACAAAACCTTTAGGCATGGCTATTGAAGATGACAATAGCATGTACAACAATGCTCCAACTTGTGCTGATATTGTAACTGTTAAATATTTAAGTAAATTAGGATTTAAAAGACAATATGTTTATAATATGGTTGATATGATTCTTGCATCTTTAAGAATCTTTGGAGAATAGTCAAGAGGTATAATTATGAGTGTGACAAGCCATTTTTATCCAAAAATCATTTTTAGGAAGCAAGAGTAGGTGTTTACAAAACCATTATCCAAAAGAAATTCTTGAGTTAACTTCTGTTGACAGTAGACAGCTACAAGTCATTATACATTTTTACCAACCCTACCACTCGAACAAGATGTGATACAAGGTCAATTTCTTAAGCAAAGTGTAACAGGTTTCAATTCAGAGTTTTCCTTTTTTAGACTGATTACATAGCCCAGTCTTACTATTTACCCATAGCTGGAGGGAGAGTATATATATATATATATATATACCAACCCCTCCACAAGAGTAAGATATGACACAAGGTCAATTTCTTAAGTGGAGTTTATGAGTTTGAATTCAAAGTTTTATTTCTCCTAGACTGGTTACCTACCCACGGTTAAAGAGTCCATTCAACCTACTATTTACCCATAGCCAAAGGGAGAGTATTTGGATGTATACCTTTCCCAAGGTTATTAGCGTTATGTGAAATGCAAACAGCCACGTCCAGGATTGTAACTCTGGTCTATAAGTCTATTTCCTACGACTCAAACCATTAGACTATGTGCCTCCATGCTGGCTGTGCATATACATAATATCAGAAACATGACGTTTCATTACAGAGTGGAATTTTCAGTTAAAATTCATTTCATAATGGTGTGAGAGGCAACAGACTGAAGGTTAAAGAGCCCAATCTGCCCTACTATTTACCCAGAGGGAAAGTAGTTGGATGCATACCTTTTCCAAGTGTATTAGAGCTATGAAAGGCAAACAGCCTTGTCCAGGATTTAAATTCAGGCCAACGAGACCATTTCCTATGACTATTCATTAGTGCCTCCATGATTGCAGTTCATATATGTAATGTCATAAACATGACATTTCATTATAGAGTGGAAATTCCAGTTAAAATTCAGTTCATAATGGTGTGTCAGGCAACAGACTGAAGGTTAAAGAGCCCAATCTGCCCAACTATTTACTTAGCTGAGTGGAAATTTGTTGGATGCATACATTTCCCAAGGGTATTAGGAAAGGAAAAAGAGTGAAGAGAATTAAATCAAGATTATTAATCATCATGTCGCGCAATTAGCATGGATATCCATGACAATCTCCTCCAACCTTCTCTATTATTCTGTCCCCCTCTGCACAGCATCCAGTATTCCCCCGAGTTGGTCAATGTTGGTCCTTGGTGGGCAGCCCATATTAATATGTCCATGTGTTGGCTTCCACAGGAGAACGTCGCATGAGCTCGTCCTTACTTCTCCAACAGTATCCAGCATGCCTTGTCTGTGTCACTCAGATGGTTTGTGAGATGGGGGGGGGGCAGGTGGCTATACAGCTGCTTCCTTGTAGGGTGCTGTTTCCATGACTTGTTCAAGACAGCACGCAGCATTCTTGTAAATATTATTATACTTTTTACATATTGAAAGGGTATTAGCACTATGTGAAATGCAAACAGCCTCATCCAGGATTTGAACTCAGGTCTATGAGTCTATTTCCTATGACCCTAACCATTACACTACATGCCTCCATGATGGTTGTGCATATATGTAATGTCTTAAACATGACATTTCATTATAGAGTGGAAATTCCAGTTAAAATTCAGTTCATGATGATGTATCAGGCAACAGACTTATTGATTGCCATGTGTGTATCTATAAGCAATGATTGTTTTGCCTTTGACAATAAAATTCCAAGAGGAATTAAAGGCAAGAGTAAAAAGACATAAAAATGACTTTGTTTTGTCTGACATTTTCATCATGGTGATAATTTTTATGCCTCATTTCACTGGATATTTACTGAAATGTCACAAAGATGTTGGAAAGTGTTGCAACGAAAACAAAATGGGAAGAATAATTGAAACTAACTTGGAAACAGTTTTAATTGTCAAATGGGAAACAAAAGTGTCTTTGGTTTGTACATGAACAAACTTTTTAAAAATCTTACAGTGAAATTCAAATGTCAAAAACATAGTCTATTGCTTTTGTATATGAACAATCAGAAATCTGTAGTGAAAAGCAAAAGCTGTTCATTTGAAAACTGCTCTTAGCTGGGGTGCCTATTAGGTACTTGAGTAAAAAATCAAAGAAAAGGAAAATATAGACAAATACTTGGATCTTGTTAGAGAACTAGAAAAAAAAAACACTGTGAAACATGAGGTGAAGGTAATACCAATTGTAGTTGGTATACTTGGGAGGATCGCCAAGGGTTTGGTTTGGTTTGTTTTACGGCATATCAACCTCAGTGGGTCATTTAATGCCGATAAAGTTTTGAAATAAATCAATTCTTAATGGATAACACAATTTTTTTATAAATACATTTTTCTATTTAACCCATATATGGGAACCTAACAGGTACTACCTCCGGGTCAGAGTGGACCAGGGAGCAATGGTGATGAAGGGGTGCTCCACATTCCCCAAACCTCCAAAACTGGAACCTCACCATCAGATAGAGTTTAACGTCATTCCCAGGACATGTAGACCCGCAGCCACCACCTTCTAGCACCCATATGATAAAAAGGGGTTGGGGCTTGCCATAAGGGCAATAGGGTTGGGAAAATCATATAGGTGCTAGGGCTTGACGTGACCAGCTGATTGATCGAAGGGGGCCTCTCTGACCACCTGTCTAGCCCAAGATAGGGCCAAAGTGGAGTATTGCATGTCATGAACTGCTCATCCACCTGGGCTCTATCCTTAAGCATCACGGGTTGCCACCCACGGCCAACAGGTGGCCTCATTGGAGGAGTCTTACCCCTCTGCAGAGGTGCAGTCAGTGCATTCTAATGCCTCAGCCGATAGGGCGGCCAAGGGTTTAGAAAAGAGTCAGGAGGAATTGGAAATCAGAAGAAGAACATCCAGACAACAGCATTGTTAAGATTGGTGAACAACTTGATGATAATAATAATATAATAATAATAATAATAATAATAAGTGTTGCATAGGGCCAAGTTCAAGTTGTAGTAGTAGTCATTTAGTAGTAGTAGTCGTTGTTAGTTCAGAAACAACATATGCAAGTTGTATAGTCACAAGGGGGCTGTTTATTTATTTCTAGGCTCTAGGTTCTTTTTCAGAGAGAAGGAAAGAGTTCTCTGAGTTGTCTCTCGGTTGATTTTTGCTTTGTGTTGAGAGTTTAAATTTGAGATATGAGCAAGCTTCAGATCTGCTTACGTTGATAAATTTACTTTTTTAGTGACTTATTAGCATTTAAGTTTCCTGATTTATTGTGCCAAAGAAAAATATTATTTATAAAAAAGTAAACATTAATTAATATTTTGCTGTTTTGTTTTATTATATCACTAGAATTGGTTACCCGGCAACTGATAAAACTTAGATGTTTGAGTGTTGCAGGACATGAATAAATTTTACGCATACATTTTTATTGTAATATACACATTTATGTTTCAAAGATTTAAAAAAAAAATTATTACATTCGATTGTTTTATGTTCTTATCTAAAAAAATGTTACCCCTAAAAAAAAAATCAGGGTGTTTGGTGGGGGTTGAAATGGATTAATGGCATTTCAGTTTACCTTGACTTATAGGTTTTCCATGTTATGAGCTGTCACTTGGTCAATTTTTTTGTTTTGTGTTGAGACTCAAAATTTGAAGTACGAACAAGCTTTAGATACTCTTATGTTAATAAGTTCACTAAAAAGATTTAAGTTTCCAAATCTCCTATGGTCTAGCACTAGCAAAAAGGGATAGACTCCCTCACTATCTGGCTGATCCTGACAATAGGTCATTGCCAACTTTACTGCTTTACTTTACAGCACATTAAATTCTATTTTATTTTTTTTTTTTTGGACCATATGACCTTTTGGAACCCCTTTTGCAATCTTGATTCATAAGGACATTTTTTTCATTTACACGTCAAAATCCAGTTGTTTGTTAACTGACGATTTTTAGAGTTTTTTTAAAATTATAAAACTAACCCCTACCCTAACCTCTAACCCTAACTCCTGATTTTGACGGTGTAAATGAAAAAAATGTCCTTATGAATCGAGATTGCAAAAGGGTGCCTAAATGTCATATGGTCCGGGTTTTTTAAACAATACAATGTTATTTTTCTTATCTAAAAACATAAAAAATATCATTGTGTTTTGGTTGGGCTGGAATGGATGAATGGCATTTCAGTTTATTTCAATGGGAAAAATTGATTTGAATTCTGAAGAAATTCAGTTACAAGTGGAACAAATTAAACTTGTAATTCAAGGGACCACTGTATATTTTTGTTTTTGTCTATCTAAATTATCTCCCCTTTTCCGAAAGAAACAGACATAAAATCTTATTCCATTATTTGTATACATACCATTGGCATGTATTCCTAAGATGAAAAATAAGCATTGCTTATCCTATAAAAATTAATATTTACAAAACCTGTTCAATAATTTATTGGTAACCACTTAAGCAACAGCAGGTACTGTAAGTAACCTGAATGTTTTATCAAAAATAACTTGCTTCAACATTAAATGACCCTAAAGAGGGTTGATATGCCATAAAACAAAACAACCAACCAAAGATTTTAAAGTTACCTTTCAAAATCCTCCCAGAAGAATAATGGTAATGCTATGAATAACTCATCTGGAACAAGGCATTCGGTCATGGTTTAATGGTTAGCAAGCTAATCTTGCAGATCCTTAACCACTGAAAAGTGAGTTCAATCCTTGCTGGATGCCCAATACTAGTGATCTTGTGTCAAATCCTAACTGTATGGTGTTATATATATATATATATTTTTTTTTGTTCTTGGAGAATCTATTTTTGGTCAGTTGGTGCCATTGTTATGCTAAAAAGAAAAATCTTTAAAAAAATATACTAGTGATCTTGTGTCAAATCCTAACCGTATGATATATATATATATATATATATATATATATATACACACCAAACTTGTTGGTAAATCCTCGCGGTGAGACAAAACCCAGCAAATAGTTTGATTGTAAAAATATACTACCAAACATCACCCGGGGAGAAAAAAATTTTTGGAAAAAAAGAAAAGACCAAGATAATCGTACCGACCAAAAATAATCTATTGGTACACTATTTGGCCAAAAGAAAAAAAATGTATATATATATATTATATATATATATATATATATATAAGATATATATATTCATACAAAACTGCCAGGAAACTAAAGCTAATTGGCAAAAAGTGCTCAATACCTAAGTAGAGCAAATAATAAAGATAAACCTAATGAGTCAGATAAATCTACTAAAAGTTTCGGTTAGTGCTCTTCAGGGCTAAGATCCGACTCGAAACTTTTAGTAGGTTTATATGATTCATTAGGTTTATCTATATATATATATATATATATATATATATATATATATATTTCTTTTTTTCTTGGAGAATCTATTTTTGGTCAGTTGGTGCCATTGTTTATCCTAAAAACGTCTTTAAAAAAGATACTAGTGATTTTGTGTCAAATCCAACCATATGGTATATATATATATATATATATATATATATATATATATATATATATATATACATTTTTTTTTTTCTTGGAGAATCTATTTTTGGTCAGTTGGTGCCAGTGTTTATCCTAAAAAGAAAAGTCTTTAAAAAAAATGAAGTTTGGACTCCTGCATTGGAAAAAAAACTCATTATTGCAAAAGTCTGGGGTATTGTAGACTGTGAAATGTTAAAATGTTTTGATTGATTTGATTCCATAGATTAAAATTGACATCTATCTTCTTTTATGAGTTTTTATTCTTGCATTATGATTGATTGGCCTCTGTTACTGCTGAGGGTCACAGCTTTTTCTTGCTGTTGCTCACGAATAGAAGATAATTATTGGAGAGTGCTTTTCAAAAGTTCTCAATGACCAACTCTTTTCTTTGTCAGCCATCATTTCATTCCAATGACATGAGATTTTGTCATTAGATCTCGAGAAGACAAACTCATAGGACAAAAAGAAAATAAATATTGGAAAATAAATAAGTCGCTTTTGACAAGATTTTAACTAGTATCTCACACTCAGTGATTTGGTTTGGTTTGGTTTGTTTTACGGCATATCAATCTCAGTGGGTCATTTAATGCTGATAAAGTTTTGAAATAAATCAATTCTTAATGGATAATACAATTTTTTTTATAAATACATTTTTCTATTTAACCCATAGATGGGACCCTAACAGGTACTACCACTCCGGGTCAGAGTGGACCAGGGAGCAATGGTGATGAAGGGTGCTCCACGTTCCCCAAACCTCCAAAACTGGAACCTCACAATCAGATAGAGTTTAACGTCATTCCCAGGACATGTAGATCCGCAGCCACCATCTTCCAGCACCCATATGATAAAAAGGGGTTGGGGCTTGCCATAAGGCCAATAGGGTTGGGAAAATCATATAGGTGCTAGGGCTTGACGTGACCAGCCGATTGATCGGAGGGGGCCTCTCTGCCCGCCCGTCTAGCCCAAGATAGGGCCAAAGTGTAGTATTGCATGTCATGAACTGCTCATCCACCTGGGCTCCATCCTTAAGCATCATGGGTCGCACCCCACGGCCAACAGGTGGCCCCATTGAGGGAGTATTACCCCTCTGTAGAGGTGCAGTCAGTGCATTCTAACGCCACAGCCGACAGGGCGGACACTCAGTGAGTTTGCCTTTTATGGACATTGCCTTAACAACTATGGTTATTTTTATCAATCATATGGAAATCCGATCTCACTGACAACTTAGTCATATCAGTGCTACTGTATAGCTGTACCACTCTGACCTTAATGAAACACCTAGAAACTAAGCTAGATGGGAACTGCACAAGAATACTCTGTGTGATCAATACTAATAATAGGTCACTCCACAGACTTACAATTATTATTGTTATCATACTTTCTGTTTAGTACAATCCTTTCCCTGGTTATTTATTGAGACCTAGGGTATGTAACAGGTTTGATGACGAAACGTGAACTGCCAGCTTCGAGAAGGAAGCCTGCTTATATTAGTTCCCTCCCATGCCTTGCACGTGCATGGTAGAGTCTGTGACTGCCGGTGACTGTCCAAGGGTGTCCCAGTCCAATATCTATTCCGTCATATTACTCTACATGCCCCCCTCTCATGGGACCACAAATGGTTCGGTTTGTAGTCACTTGTTGGGACGTCCTTGAGTATTCGTGCGACGCACCCCGTGTCTGTGGGGATAGATTCCTGGGTGGTCGTGACCTCCTTGTACTGCAACGTGGCCCCAGTCTGGTGGCATTTCATATGGGTCTTCGTCAATCTCCATCATTGTTGGAACTTCCCTTCTGTTCTGGCAATCTACATCGTCCACTTCCTTTTCCTCGAGTTGTATCAATAATTCCTTGCAAAAAAGAAACTCCTATTCAGCGACACCATGTAACAGGTTTGACGACGAAACATGAACTGCTGGCTTTGAGGAGTAAGCCTGCTTATATTAGTCCCCTCCCATGCCTTGCACATGCATGGTAGAGTCTATTATTGCAGGTGACTGTCCAAGGGCGTCCCGGTCCAATATCTATTCTGTCGTACTACTCTACAGGGTAAGGGCAAATAATGAATATATCAATTATGTTTGCACAAATTTTACTATCAAGAGATACTTAACATATCATTTTCACACTAGTCTTAACAGGTTTTTAAAACAAAATCTGAGTCTCCTCAAGTGTCCAAGACTCTTCTAAGTATCCTAGCTAATTTTGACAGTGCTGTGGTTAACACATTATGGAAATGATACCTTAAAAGAAAGTAGTTGTATGACCACTTACCCCCTATCACACAGACAGTTTGAGTGAGATTAACAAGACATGCTGGACACTGCTGGAGAAGCAAAGATGAACTCGTAAGTGATGTTCTGCTGTGAAAACCAGCACATGGGTATACAAAAACCTACATTGACCAGCTCTGCGCAGGTTTCGTATACTCTGCAGAGGACCTCCCAAATGATAGGGATGGTTGATGAGAGATTGTGAGAGATGATGATCTTTTTACTTGGGTAAATCTTATATCTTCTTGCTGTTTTGGGCTTGTCATGGGTGTTCCTGAGGTTGTACATCTTCATATCCATTTCGTTAGTTCTTTTTCATGAACACAAAGATATGGTTTAACTTTTATTTTCCTCTGGACCTAACATTCCAGCGCACAGAAAGGAACCTTGAGATAGAGTCTATTCATATCTGTTTTAGTTGACTGCCTAAATTTAACTCTTCACCACCCTTAACTTTTCCCATGGATTTTGCTATTATATGGCATTCTCAATATTATATAAAACATTCCAAATGGTCTTGTGTCTGGTATCAAACCTGGAACTTTGCAATTCCTACATAAATGCTCTACCAACTGAGCTAAACCAGATTAGATTACCCAAACTATGTTACTCATGTGCTGAGTTGGTGAGGGCTGGTATTGAACCCAGATCTTTGCAATTTCTAGGTGAATGCTTCTCATGTGCATACAGTGAGGGAGTCTATCCCACTCTCACTAGCACTTTACCAGGGAGATTAGACTAGACCATTTTGTTTTGTTTTTGCATCTGAGGTGGTGCAACACAACTACCATCAGTTCTCCTCTTTACTGCATAGATCCAAGCTGAGCTAGTTAGGACCAACATTGAACCCTGAACTTAGCAATTCCTAAGTGAAAGCTCTATCAACTTAGCTAAACGAGATTGGATTACCCAAGCTGTGTTACTCATGCGCTGAGTTGGTGAGGACCAACATTGAACCCAGAACTTTGCAATTCCTAGGTGAAAGGTCTATTGACTGAGCTAAACCAGATTAGATTAACCAAGCTATACAACTCATGCGCTGAGTTGGTGAGGGCTGGCATTGAACACAGAACTTTGCAATTCCTAGTTGAATGCTCTACCAACTGAGCTAAACCAGATTGGATTACCCAAGCTGTGCTACTCATGTGCTGAGTTGGTGAGGACCAACACTGAACCCCGAACTTTGCAATTCCTAAGTAAATGCTCTACCAACTGAGCTAAACCAGATTGGATTACCCAAGCTGTGCTACTCATGTGCTGAGTTGGTGAGGAGTGGCACTGAACCCAGAACTTTGCAATTCCTAGGTGAAAGGTCTACCAACTGAGCTAAACCAGCCCTATACAATATAAAACACTTAATAAACATCTCATAGTGAAAAGAATAGAAATAATATTGTAAAGCTACCCAACACTTTATCAAAGTCACAAATGTCAATAAGTGACCTATGCATAAGGTTAAATATCACTTGAATATACATTATTTTCATTATGAAAAACTACCCCCCCTCCTCGGCCAAAAAAAAACCCCAAACAAATTCACTATTAATTGTATTTTTTTTTTTTTCATATATATCATTCAATGTTTATTTCTTTTTACAAATTCGGAGTAAATTTTCCTCTTGAGTAAGTTTTTTAAGTGGATCTCCTTAATTATATTGGAACTTGGTAACCACTTAGACTGATATTTTTCGTACTTAGAAATTATAAATCTGTTTTTCCATCCAACCCCTTCCTTTTTTTTTTTTTTTTTTTTTTTTTTTTTTTAAATTCTACAATCTCCATCTTTTGTTACTTAGGAATGAAATAGGTCATTTGGAATGATTGTCGAAGTACATTATTTAAATAAATAAAATTAAAAAGAAAAAAGAAATCTGTTTCAGTAACAAATATATACTTATATAAATGACATGAATGTTTTTTTTTATCTGAATAAATGCATCTATTCATACATAAAAAAGAGGCTCTTCAAATACTTATTACTTTTATGTTATTCAATTTAATAAAATTAAATCTTATGTATACATTTTTTACCTGTGTCTAATTTGCGGAGGTTTTAATGTGTTTTTTTCCTCACTGAGAGCCCCATACTTCTGACCTTGTGCCAAACTAAGCTAAGCTTAGTGAATGCAACTAGTTTAAGGAAGTGCGGTGGTATACTGATTAGAGTCATAGGAAATGGAATCATCAACCCAAGTTCAATTCCTGGACGAAGCCACAGTTCACATAGCGCTAATACTCTTGGGAAAGGTATGAATTCAACTATTCTTCCTCCGGCTATTGGTAAATAGAAGAGCAGACTAGGCTCTTTAATCTTGGTTAGGCAACCAGTCTAGGAGAAGGAAAACTCTAAATTCAAACCTGGTCACTACTAGAATAGGCTCAGGCCTGCTTAGTGATCTAGTCAATTTGGAGAAAAAAAAATTTAAACTTTAGGTTCCTCAAATGGCCTAAGATTTAGAAAGCAGAACATTACTTGGTAGTTTGATTCATAGTGTGGCCCATTCTTGTAAGCTTTGCTTAGTAAATGTAAAATGAGTAAAGAAAGCGACAGTGAGGGAGTCTATCCTCTTCTCACTAGCACTTGACCAGGGAGATTGTGTTTTTTATCTGAGGTGGTGCACCACAACTACCATCAGCTCCCTACTTTACTGCACATATCCAAGCTGTGCTACTCAGGCACTGAATTAGCGAGGGCCAATATTGAATGTGGAACCTTGTGGTTCTGAGGCAGATGCTCTACAGACTAACCTAAATACCTCATTTAAATGTTAGATGTCTTGAGTAGTCCAAGTTTTAACAAGCTAAGCTAGCAGACCAATGTTTGGGAGTTTGATTCATAGTTATAAAGTATAAAAGACGTGGTCACTGTTTCCTTTTGTACAATGCAAATGGTTGACTTCTGTCTGTATATTCATAGTGTATCTAGCCAAGGGCAGATCACCCTGTTCAGCCTAGACACAGGGGCAGATAATTTTATTCTACTTATACAATAGTGTGCTTCATACTTATGACCTTGTGCCAAACTAAGATTTGCTAAGTAAGTATAACTCCTGAGTTCGAAAAGAAGGTTCCCGAGTCCAAGAAGGTTCCCGAGTCCGACAAGAAATACCTGAAGAAGGCTGGAGGTCAATTCGGCCGAAATGTTGTACAAATAACAATTAAGATGGGGACAATAGTCCGAATAACGCAGATAATACTAATCATCAAACCTCATCTCAAATATTCAGAGAAATAGTAATCTCCTGGTCTAGAGCAATCAAAAAAGAGGATAGACTTCCTAGTTGTTTGGCTGATACTGACAATAGGTCACCCCACATACTTTACTTATATGGTTTCAAGCAATTATTATCAATTCAATACTAATAATTTGTTTGCACAGTGAAATGGCTTCAAGTAACTTTGAAATATTGTCAATCATTAAAAAAAATATCAGTCAATAATGATAATCTTATTATAATGGAGATTGTGTGTTTTTCTGTCTGTAACCGAAACTATATTACTACTCAAGTCACAATTCCCTTTGTTATTTACATCACATTCTCCATGATTTTATTTATATTTAAACCTCAATTATTAATAAAATTGCTTCACCTTTTTATTAGTGTTGTCCATATCTACATACAAATAACATGCAATTGTATTTATATATACAAAAAATAGCGGTTTACAGTGTGAATGCGAAGGCTAATTTGCATATTGATATTAAAAATATGATTTTATTAAATATGTGCTTAGTATTATTGATTTCTAATTGTTTGGTTTTATTTTAATGAATATAAGCAAAAATCTCTTCAATGAATCTTAAATGAAATCCATTAACAAGATTAAATAACTGTCATTTTATTCTTTATTTCCTAATCTAACTAAATAGTTAAATAAGTAAAATTCAGCAATGAAAGATGGGAGTGATGGAAGAGTAAGTTTCATTTCTATTTTTCTATTATACCCCCACTCTGTTACATATCTTTTTATCTGCCTTCTTATTAGACTTTCTAATTTAACATGATATTTTATTATATTAAAACTTAAATACTTGCACCCGGAGTGTGCATATATTTGCTAGTTATGATAACAATAATAAGGCTTTCTTTGGTTTAGCAATGTTGGTAGAACATCCATCTACAAACCAGAAGATTCCGGGTTCAATGACAGCCCTCGCCAACTCAGCAAATGAGTAGCTTGGATCTGTGTGGCAAAGTGGGGAGCTGATGGTCGGTGTGGCACTCCACCTCTGCAAAAACAATGTCCTTAGTCTAGAGCTAGTGAAAAGAGGATAGACTTCCTCACTGTCTGGCTGATACTGACAATAGGCCACTTTGTTGACTTCCCTTTTTACTTACTTATAATACCTTAAATTATGGAGCTTCATGGTGTAATGGTTACTGTTGTAGGAAATGGACATGGTGAAATGGGTTCAAATCCTGAACAAGGCTGGGAAAGGTATGAATCCAACTATTCTCCCTCCAGACATGGGTAAATAGTAGGGGAGACTGGGCTCTTTAACCCTGGTTAGGCAACCAATCTATCAGAATGAAAACTCTGAATTCAAACCTGTTAAACTCTGCTTAAGAAATTGACCATGTGTCAAATCCTGTTTGTGCAGAGGAGTTCATGTATGTGTATATTATGGACTCTCTCGTCGATTTTCGATGCATGCAATTGAATGTTGGTTTTTGGCACAGTCGATAGGAAAGAATTGGTGCATCAAGGGAATTTTGAATTCAGAGGACTAGTGTAGCTTGGATTCATGTATTAGCGGTATGTGAAATGCCAACAGCTTCGTCTAGGGATTGAACTCGAATTGACGAGTATGCGCCTCCATACATGTGTGTATATATATATATATATATATATATACTTTGGTGTGGTACCAAGTTTCTAGGTACAAGGGTGATTCTAGGCTGGTCCTATTCTCTACCAGTAGTTTGTTGTAGAGTTCAGATTCATGTGAGAGCTCAATATTTAATTATTGTAAACAGAGCAAAATTATTTGTGAATAAAAAGGCCTTAAATATCATGGGTATTGTGGTTATGACCATTTCCACTCGTAAATGGTCCATAACCACGATACCCATGGTATTTAAGGCCTTTTTATTCAAATACTTATATATATATTACCTGAAATTACACTGAAAAATGTACAGGCTTTTAGTTGAACAAACTACATTATAGTTATGGTTAATGAGCTAGGCTAGCAGATCATTGTTAGTGAATTCAATTCCCAATGAGTGCTCCATACTTCTGGCCTTATGCCAAACTAAGATTAGCTTAGGAAATAACAATGTCATCATAGATCTACTTTCAATACTGATACTATCCACTATAGGTAATATGTACTATAGTCTGTTTAGTACATAAAAATCAGTTCATGACTTGCAGTAATTAAGTAAAATGTTTATTAAGCAGATTTAATTACTTTGGCCAGAGGAATGTCTGGCAGAGTTTACAGGTAAGAAGTAATCAAGCAGAAAGTAAGTCAAATTTGATTTATCAATCAATCTTATTGAATATAGGATGTAAAGTTCTCAGTAATTGATAAGTCATATACTGTACGAGTTGAAGATATTGGGAAAATCAGACTGACCTTTGAGAAAAATCATCAAATTGGAGACTGTGTCTAGAATACTTTTGTCTATGCTATACTAAATATATATATATATATATATATATATATATAGAGTTGTAGAAAAAAAAAAGTTTTCCTCTCTACCACGGTTTTGGTGTTCAAGGTACACCTGCCTCAGAGTTTTCTTGAGGAAGGTGTACTTTGAACACCGAAACAATGTTAGAGAAAAAACCTTTTTTTTCTACAACTATAAATGCTTGATACTTTACGAAATATATTGGGCCCCTTTAGATTGTTCGGCTGGGAATCACAAGGTTCTTGGTTCGATACTGGCCCCCGCCAACTCAGCGAATGAGTAGCACAGGGATCTGTGCAGTAAAGTGTGGAGCTGATGGTAGGTGTGGCGCTCCACCTCAGATGCTAAAATAATCTCCTTGGTCTAGTGCTAGTGAAAAGGGGATAGACTTCCTCGCTGTCTGGCTGATACTGACATTAGGCCGCCCCGACGACTTTACTTTTACCTTTACTAATGCTACTACAATGAAAAACGTGGTAGCAACCTTTTGATGAATATATATAATGTGGATAACTTATTTATATATATGTATATGCTGCCACTTGGTAGAGCACTGTAGAAGGGACATTAATTGAAAATTCACCGCTTGGCGTATAAGCTGAAATTCTCTGGTGTTAATAATATCATTCTGCGTAGGGATGTATCAATTAATTGTTCACTCAAAATTGACAGCCGCTAATAGCCGCATGGGTAAGAGACTTGGCAGATGAAAATTCAGTCAGGTTTTGATCCCAGCTAGAGGTAGCTGTTAAAGTAAAGCCACATTGATGAGAACTAAACTTCGAAACATATGTATGTGGATAACTTATATATATATATATATATATATATATACTATGAAAAAAATTGACCCAGCTGGTCACTATTGAGCTCTGGGTAGATAATTGTGATCAGGAAGAAAGTTAGTGTGCAAAACGAATTAAGTTTTTAAAAAATAAATATGACTAGAGAATAAAAATCCCAAAACATCAAAATCATTTTGCTAAAATCTATTCTTCTATCACTCACACACTCTAATCTCTCTCTTTACACTCATAGAGAAAACTAGCATATATAAAGAGTAGTTCCTCAAGATATAAAGAGAGGTGGAAAGTGACAGTGTATATATATATATATATAGTCATCTACATAGTCCTGTTTTGCCATTTCACAGCTCACCAGTGCAGCTAGGCAGGCAGGCTGATTCAGGCCAGGATCAAAACTCGACAAATTTGTTGTCAGTCTGAGTTCTTACCTCCAGAAAGAGAATTTATTGATATAAACATATAAGGTTGTTAGAAGCACTCTATCCGTCAAGGAGAGCTATGCAATTTTACCTTTATTAGTGGCCACCAGAAAATTCCATTTCCAGAAAGCTCAACCCACCAGGGATAGGGAGCATATATTGATAGATAGATGGATATAGAGAGAGGTTTCTAGAGAAGTTTTTTGTCAAAGTCAATACAAATTATGACAACTTATCCCATTTAAATTGGTGTAATTCAAATCCTTGCTGGTTCCAACAATAAAAGGTACTTTTTAATTCAAATCTGCTCAAAGCACCCATGTGAGTATATGAGTCCTTGGGACAAATTCATCTTTGCAAGCTCTATTACATATATGAAAAGCAAGATCTTTGTTTTTATCATTGATAGTACCCCTCTGCACTCTCATATGGCTTTTCAAACCTGTAGTATACCCACAGTTTGTAAAGAAAAATACACAAATTAACTGTAGTTTGCTGCAGAAGGACCTGTATAAAATGAACCAGCAATTGCCTGCTGTCAATATGAGTTGCAAGCTGTCTGTAATGCAAGAAAACAAAAAAGAAATGTCTGCTAATAGCATAAGCAGGAAAAAATATTTTTTCAAATACCAAAATGAAGATAAAAATCTCAGGATTTCAGTTCAAAACTATTCAAGGCATGACTGAAAGTTTCATTTGGTTTGGTTTATATATTCAGTGGCATATCAACTTCCATGAATTATCTAATGCCAAAGCCATTCTTGTATATATTTACCAATTCCTCCACACTAGTAGGATTTAGCATAAATATAGTTTCTTAAGCAAAGTTTAACAGGTTTGAATTCAACTTTCCTTCTCCTAGACTGGTTGACATACCAAGGTTGAAGAGTCTAACCTGACTTACTATCTACCCATAGGTGGAGGGAGAATAAGTAGATCCATACCTTTTCTAAGGGTATTATTGCTATGTGAAATGCAAACAGCCACGTCCAGTATTTGAACTCAGGTCACTGTGACCATTTCTTATGATGATAACCATTACACCACAAGCACCTCCCACCACCTGTCGCTCTCAGTCGTAAACTATTTTAGCAAATCACACAATTTCCATCCACCATCTTTACTGTTATGGTTGTCTATTAATTAGACTATGAAGATTATCTAGCAATTATACTAGATAGTACGCCCTTAAATTAGTTGATCAGTTTGCATACCTATGTAGTAGTATCTCATCTACAGAAAGTGATGTCAATATATGCATAGGAAAGGCATGGACTGCAATAGATTGATTATCTATCATATCGGAAATCTGATTTCACTGATAAGATAAAGTGAGAATTCTTCCAAGCTGGAGTCATATCAGTGCAACTATATGGCTGCACCACTTGGGGTCTAACAAAACACTTATAGAAAAAAGTTAAATGGGAAATACATAAGGATGTTATGTGCAGTCTTGAACAAATCTTGGAAATATCACCCACAAAAAAAAAAAAAAAATAATGAAAAAAGAAATTTGTAAAAAAAAGTTAAAAAATATGAGTAAATGTTATAAAAAAGAAAGTAAAAAGAAAAAATGAATAAGTTTTAAGAAAAAATAAATGTACACAATAAATAAAGAAATCTGAATGAAACAGAAAGAAAAAATGAATTTATGAGATAGTGAGAAAGAAATATAAAACAGTGCCAAAAAAAAAAGAATGAAAGAAGCAGGAATGAAATTATATGAAAAAAGAAGAAAATAAATGTTTATAAGAATATGAATTAAACTGTATTCAAAACGAAAAGAGAGAGTGTGACAAGAAGAAAAACATTTTTTTTAAATGAATTTAAAACTATGAAAAAAAAAGAAAAAAAGAATGAAAAATGAAGGAAATTTGATGGAAAATGAAGTAGAAATAAAAGAAATCCACAAAAAACATGAATAATGTTACAAAAAAAAGAGAGACAAAAAAAAAGAGAGAAAAAAACTCCATATACAAGAAAGCATTCACAAGAAAAAAGAAATGTGAATGAAATTATCTAAAAAAAAAAAAAAAAAAAAAGAAAGAAAGAATTTGGCCAAAAAGAAAAAGAAAAAATGAGAAAAAGAGAAAAAATTAATATGGATTAAAGCATTCTGAAGAACTAAAAAATGTGAATGAAATTATCTTAAAAAAAGGAAAGAAAGAATCTGAGAATGAAAAAAAAGAAAAAAGAAAAGATATAAATCAATGTTAAAGAAAGCATTCTCAAGAAATAAAAAGTGTGAATGAAATTATCTTAAGGAAAAAAAGAATGAATGAAAAAAAAAAAAAAGAAAGAGAAACACATATAAAAAAAAATGGTTGGACCCATAGCTGTAATGCATTTTACAAAGCAGGAATCATCGGTTACTGCAGAATTTATTGTGTGCAAGAACTGAAAGTAAACATTGTAAATTGGAGGCTAGAAATCCTGCTAAAAGTGAAATATAATACAAACACTGTCATTTTCTGTTCATTAGAAACCGTAATACAACAGCAAACATCATAATGAGAAGAAATTTCCTATAAAAGATCCGTCGGCCCGTAGCACAAAAGGGAAACATGGTAAGTTGTTAGCCACAGTTGACAGAAACATCTGAGAAAATTTGTGGTTTATCTGCAGGATAGCATGGGGGTGGGCAACTGGAGGGTCTCACCTTGATAATAGGGGATTAAGCGCAGGGCGATCCTAGAACAAACATGGAGATCAGAGTTCACCCACAGTTAGTTACACAGGGGACAGGATCTTGTGATGACCAACGACAGGCAGTCATTTGTTAGCCATTAGGGGATCGGATCTTGGTACCCCCACCCTCCTGCTGTGGCCCTGCAGTTGGTCACTCACAGACAAGGAAACCCAGAAAATCCTTCCACTGAAGGTTTGACAGTAATCCATGTCTTTCAGCAAAATATAGACTAAATGGACAAATGAGGAAAGCTGAAAGAAGTTAAAAGTTGATGTGAAGGTCATTAATTGCATGAAGCTGAGATCGCACCTGTCAGAGTGCATTATGCAAGTGTGACATATATTATATATATATATATATATATATATATATGTGTGTGTGTGTGTGTGTGTGTGTGTGAAGAAAAAATGGAAGTGAATCCAACAGTATGTAATATTGTGAAAATTGAAAAAAAACACAAGTTTCATAAACGAATAATGTTTATTACACCTAAAAGAAGCCCAACACACCAAACACAGAGGCTCACAGACTTTTTGTTTTCAGTAATAATTTATTTTTCCTTAAACTTGGGTTTTTTCAATTTTTACAGTATTACACACACACAAATACATACATACATATATATATTATATTTTTGCTTGAAGGCAACTACAATGCATGTATCGCATAAAATTCAATACTTTTTTATAGAAAATGAACAATATAAAAAAAGTATCGAATTTTATGCGATACATGCATTGTAATTGCCTTCAAGCAAAAATATAATATATACTTTATTCAACAATGCTTCTAAAAAACAAACATCCAAAAATCTTATATATATATATATATATATATATATATCCTTATTGCAAAAACACTATTTTGAAAAATATGTTTTGATTATCATACAAAGGAATCAATGTGTTTTGATTTAGATATGAAGTTTATTCATATCTAACACTTTCAACACTCAATTTCAACAATATACATTTATCAACCCCTCTGCACGAGTTGGTTGATTGGTTAGATTTTATGGTATGTCAACCCTTGTTGGGTTATTTTATGCTAAAAACATTTGATCTATTCATTCATTTTGGGTATTCAAAATTTTATTTTAACTCATTTTTTGATCTCTGAGTCAGAGTGGACCTGGGAATAATGACAATGAAAGGGTACTCCACAAAGTTCCAGAATTGGAACCTCACTACTAGATGCACTCCCTCACTCCCAGAATACTGTTACATTTTATGTGGTGCCATAAATTGTTGACAAGATCCTGTTATTAGTTGGAAATAGGTTCATTGGAGTTAAAAGCGTAGGCGGGTAGATTTCTGTTGGATGACCCCAAATGACCCCTAGAAAGGCACGAATCTCACATGCAATGAGAAAAACATAACTAGTTAGATTTAGTTTCAACCTCAGATTGAAGCAGAGAGCACGTGCATCTCTCTGCTGGGGTTGACACTTTGCGCGGAAGAACATGGGCAAGAAAAATAAATCTTGATCAAGGAAAAAATGTCTTGTGGTTTGATTAATTGCAAGACTAAAAAGTTAGCCCTTGGAAGAAGCATTTAGAAGAAGCAGTTAGAGGACAAGATGATGGACAAAGAAGAGGAAACATGGTGACAGGAAGTAGTAAAGAAGAAACGAAGAACAAGTAAGTCTCAACTCTGTCTTTGCCTCTCTATCACCTGAGATTCATCTCTCATGTATATATACTAGATGTTATAAGTAAGTCGTCAGGGCGGCCTAATGTCGGTATCAGGCATGCAGCGAGGGAGTCTATCCCATTTTCACTAGCGCTAGACCAAGGAGATTATTTTAGCGTCTGAGGTGGAGCGCCATACCTACCATCAGCTCCTTACTTTACCACACAGATCCCTGTGCTACTCATATGCTGAGTTGGCGAGGGCTGGTATCGAACTAGGAACCTTGTGGTTTCTAGCCGAATGCTCTACTGACTGAGCTAACCCGAAGGGGTATATAATAATACTAAGACCCTCAGCCACCACCTTCTAGCTTGTATATGATAAAAAGGATTGGGGGTTTGCCAAAAGAGCAATATGGTTGGGACAATCATATAGGTGCTAGGGCTTGACATGATCAGCTGATTACTCAAAAGGGGCTTCTCTAGCCACCCGTATAGCCCAAGTAAGAGCCATAGTGGAGTGTTGTATGTCATGGACTGCTCGGCCACTAGTATTCTGTACTTAAGCATCATGGTTCGCCACTCATGGCCAACAGGTGGCCCCATTTGTGAGGAAGTTTTGACCCTCTGTAGAGATGCAGTTGACATATTCTACAGCTTCAGATGACATGTGGAGTTTTACGGGTTTGAATTTTCCTTCTCCTAGTGTTATATACCCTAGTTGGGTATATACATCGAGAGAGTATTAGACAGAGACAGAGTTACAGTGTTGACTTACTTGCTTGTTACTTTCTATCTTCTTCCTTTCGGGCCATCTGTGATCATCTAGGGCTGTTTCCTTTACTTCTTTCTATCTTCTTTGTCTAGATTCTTCTTGTCTTCTTCTAACTAAGGGCTTCTTTTCAAGTCATGCAATTAACTAACAAATTTTGTATTACTTGTACAAGATTTTATTTTGTTATTGCCCACCCCCACTGCACGGTCTGAGTTACAACCTCTGGAGAGAGATATCATCCTCTCTGCTTGACATCCGTTGAAAATTGACTACCTAACTCTATATCACATGAGTCGTGAAATTCCCGCCTTTGGGGTCAAAGTTCCTAAACGGTCTGTATTTTTCCACTTGGGCCCTTTGCATTCTTGCTACAGGTGTTGTCAAAACCCTACACCACCATACAATTATGCAACACTAGACTGGTTGTCTAACCAAAGTTAAAGAGCCCAGTCTGCCCAACTATTTACCCATTGCTGGTGGGAGAATAGTTGAATTCACACCCTTCCTAAGGGTATTACTACTATATGAAATGAAAACAGCCTCATTCAGAATTTGAACTCCTTTCAATATGACCATATCTTGCAAGGATAACCATTACACAATGTGCATCCACTTTTCCCCTACATTGCTGAATAAGCTTTTGTTTTAGTTTAGACTATAACAACACCCATAAAAGGACATATTCTTATTCTTTAGGGTGGGTGGATGGATAGGTAGGGAGATCTTGCCCTTCGGCAGGGGATACAGTCAGCGTACCAAATTTTAGAGGGCAAAAGTAGGTAGATTGTCACAACAGTGCTAATATATAAATGATAGTTTTAAAGAATACAGGCTAAGAAAAAACTAAAATATTGGCACAGATAATTCTTACCAATCTTTGTTCCAAACCAAAGATTCTTTCCTCTTAGAAATAATGGTTCCTCATTTTCTTTGTTCAACCAATCATGTTCTTTTGGACAATGTTTCATGGCCAATGATTTTTCAACATTGCCAAGAATAAACACAGCAGGTGGCTGTAACAAAAAATGACTCTGTAGATGAAGAGATTAACTCACAGAAATGGTCAGTATTAATTGGAACTTGCCAGGACAGCTATAAGCTGTACAAAGAACCTTTTCTTTTTTTTTTGGAAACTTTGGGAGGGAGATTTTGTTTTCTAATTGTCCTGATTCAGAATTCCAAATGATATACCTTAGTTCAAACAGCAGCAAATGATTGAATACAAGTGATTGTTAATGGTCAAAATAATGGTTGACGAAAAGTGTTACCTATGTCAGTTTTAGCTTTGTGACAAAAAAAGAGGGAAAAAAAGATGAATATTGTTGAGTTGATCTTTCAATATCATTACTTACTTAAAGGCTGCCAATGGCAGACCATAAAGCTTTAAGTCACATTATATATACAAAATTTATATTGTATATTATTATTAAATTCATAGAATCTATACTATAATTAATTTCAAGCAAATTAATAAGTAATGGCAAGTACTCAATAACTAAATATCATTAAAATATTTGTAAAAATTGATTTACTAGAAATAACAACTAAAAAAACAAAAATATGTTATTAACTGAACTAGTCATTTATCCAATTAAGACATAAAGCAATTATTAAGAATAACAACTGAAACTTAATAAAAACATAATTTATTAATTTAACAAGTCATCAATCCAATTAAAATATAATAAAAATATTTTAACAAAATTAATTTACCTGAAATAACTAAAAAAAAAAAAAAAAAGAAGCACAAAAGAAAAATTATGTTACTAATTCAACTAGTCATCTATCCTATTAAAATGATAATTATTCTTAAAAAAGTAATTTACTTGAAATAACATCTGAAGCATTTAAAAACAAAAAGCAGTTTTTTTTATAAAATAAATAAAAAATAAATAATGAATAAATAAAAAAAACGTCTTCGTTGTTAGGTTGTACTTTTCTTCTGTCAACTTAATATCTCATTCATATAAAAAAAAAATTGCACTCGATTTTATTTGTCTTCTCTGACATTAATATCCCAATAATAATGAACTTATTAATTGCTAAAGTAATTTTCTTTATGTTATTAATGAAAGTGTAAAATACAAACACAATAAATAAAAAATATAAGTGTCTAATTCAACTAATAGGCTGTCCTCTTAAAATAAAAATCATCTTAAAAAATTAAAGCAATATCTGACCAATTAAAATATTATACAAAATTAAAAAAACATATATATTCAATTTAGGTGTTGAAAAAAAAGAAAAGAAAAAACAGTTTAAAAAAATTGGGGTAAAGATTTAAAAAAAGGAGCCCAATACTTCCAATTTTATTTGTTTTCTTTGACATTAATATCCCAATAATAATGAAATTAATTGTTAATAGAAAAAACAATGTATACTTCAAAAGACAGCAATAAACATAAAAAAATACACCTCTAACAATCTTTTTATCCAAAGTTAATATTCAAAACTACAGATAACAGGCTTTTATTATTTCCAGTAGAACATTATGAAAATCGATATTATTATTACCAAATTATTGAAACACTGTAAATAAAATTGCATAAATCTATATAAGGAGTATATTTATTTTTGTACTGTTACATATTCATATTTTTGTTTACAAAGTTTAAATGTGACACACTGAATTGGCCAAGTGCTTGTACTCAAATTACCCTAACCCTTCACACAAAAGAACTGAACGATAAATACCATTAGAACTTTCTTCCAAGGATTATAAAATAAACTGCGAAAAGAAACAATGTGTAAACTTCTTTATTTTGCAAATTGTTTTCATTTTACTAACACATACATCCCAAACCCATACGTTCTTCTAAATCAGTGGTTCTCAACTGGGGTCCATATGGACCCCTGGGGACCATATAACATTTTTTGTGACCCAGGAAAGTAAAATGTATTTAACTATAAAAATAAAATGGGACTTTTAAACAACGAATGGCTATGGGGGGTTCACAAGAGTAAAATAGGATTAAAAGTGGGTCAATAACTAAAAAAAGGTTAAGAACCAGGATTTTATCATTTCCAGTAGAATATCATACAATAAAAATTGATATTATTATCAAACTATTGAAACACGTATAAATTGTATAAGTCTATATAAGGAGTATACTTATTTTTGTTACATATTCATATTTTTGGTTACAAAGTTTAACATTATACAATGAAAATGGATATCATTAGGTATTATTTATTACCAAACTCATCTGCATTGAAACACTGTAACAAAAGAAAAAAATTGCATAAATCTATATAAAGGGTATAAAGCATGGGATGTAATGGTTAAAATCATGGGAAATGGACTCGTCGTGCCGAGTTCAAATCCTGGATGTGGTAATTGCATTTCACTTAGCGCCAATACCCTTGGGAAAGGAATTAATCCCACTCACCCTCCAGTTATGGATAAATAGTAGGACAGACTGGGCTCTTTAACCTTGGTTAGGCAACCGGTCTAGGAGAAGGAAAACTCTGAATTCAAACCTGTTGAACTCTGCTTAAGAAATTGACCTTATGTCACATCCTGTTTGTGCAGAGGGAGTTGGTAAATATATATATAAAGTGTATACTTATTTATGATTGATTGTGTATATGGTCAAGTAACCTCACCAAAAATGGATATACGATTACAGCATTGTTGCTCAATAACTTTTCCCTTTTGTTATTAGTGAAAGAGTAACACTGAAATACAGGAAGGAACAAGCAGAATAATACAATAGACAATGAATAGTTAAAAGAAACATACCTACATTGTGATGCATTTCAATGGAAAAATAATCAACATACCTGAAAATAGAAAGAAGAAAATACTGATTGCTGATTGGCTGGAATACACTAAACTGTGAAAATAAATACAGGGCAAGTGAAAAAATACCACTTCAATTTCTTTGCAACATACAACCATGGAAAGATTTTGGAGGCGTGTGGTGTAATGTTTAGAGTCGTAGGAAATGGACTCATCGACCCGAGTTCAAATCCTGGACGAGCCTGTTTGCATTTTACATAGCACTAATACTCTTAGGAAAGGTATGCATCCAACTATTCCTCTCTCCAGCTATCAGCAAATATTAGGGCAGACTGGGTTCTTTAACCGTGGCTAAGCAACCAGTATCAGAGAAGGAAAAATCAAAATTCAAACATGTTAAACTCAACTTAAGAAATTGACCTTGTGTCACATCCTGCTCATGTTGGTGTGTGTGTGTGTGTATACATATATATATATATAACCATGGAAAAAGTATATTTGGAGGCACCTGTAGTGTTAATCTTTATCGTTATAGGAAATGGACATGAGGTAATAAGTACAAAACCTGTGTGCATTTCACATCCATTGGGAAAGGTATACATCCAACTATTCTCCCTCCAGCTATGGGTAAATAGTATAGTAGACTGGGCTCTATAACCTTGGTTTGGCAATCAGTATAGGAGAAGGAAAACTCTGAATTCAAATATGTTAAATTCTGCTTAAGAAATTGACCTTACGTCATATCCTGCTCGTGTAGAGGAGTTGGGTAAATATGTATAAGTAAAAAGTAAAAGTAAAGTTGTTGGGGCAACCTAATGTTGGTATCAGCCAAACAGCAAAGGAGTCTATCCCCTTTTCACTAGCACTAGACCAAGAAGATTATTTTAGCATCTGGGGTGGAGTACTACATCAACTCCTCACTTTACCGCACAGATCCATGATCTACTCATACGCTGAGTTGGCGAGGGCGAGTATCGAACCAAGAACCATGTGATTCCTAGCCGAACACTACCAACTGAGCTAAACTGGAATCATGGAAAAAGAATGGTAGTTGGTGGGATTCTTTCAAAACATTGTTGGGCATTTTGTGACCCATAAGTGTATCACTGAGCCAAAGTAAACAAATATCTATTGTAAAAGAAATAGGTGATAAGTAAAGCTTTTTAAATTATCAGAAAAAAACAATCTCCTTGGTCTAGCGCTAGTGAAAAGGGGATAGACTCCCTCGCTGATTAGCTGATACCAACTTTAGCCCAACCTAACGACTTTTTTTTATCTTGACTCTACAGTATCTTTGTAAGCCTAGAGAGCGGACAATTGTTGGTGTCAGCTGAAAAACGCAAAATATAAGCAAACTTATTGTTTTTACATTAGCTCAGTCGGTAGAGCATTTGGCTAGGAACCACAAGACTCCTGGTTTGATACCGAGCCTTGCCAACTCAGCATATGAGTAGCACAGGGATCTGTGCGGTAAAGTGAGGAGCTGATGGTAGGTGTGGCGCTCCACCTCAGACGTTAAAATAATCTCCTTGGTCTAGCGCTAGTGAAAAGAGGATAGACTCCCTCGCTGAATGGCTGATACCGACATTAGGCCGCCCCGACGACTTTTTTTTATATTACAAAATTAATGGAAAGGTCAGTCAAAAATGTAAAGTTAATGCCATAAATAAATTCAAGATTTAAAATCTTAAAAAATAAATTTAGTAATTCAATATTCTAAAATTATTCTATTATTCTAAAAAAGAAGTCTATCTTTTCATATTCTACTTATATTTTCTGTTTGAAAATGTTCATTATACTTACTAGCAAAATAAAAAGAGACCCTCCGGGCGATGTAAAAATGATTTTTTGAAAGATATTACCTGAGGGCATGGGAGCTGAAAATTCAGTGGCAGCGAGTTGTACCTAAGTATGTAAAATCGTCAAATTTATTAAAGGAGTAAAAAAAGAAAGAAAGAAAGACAATTTGAAATGGAAACAATTCCGATAACTTTAAATATTATATTAGAATAAAACAATCTATACATAAATATATAACGCCGGGCATCTATTTATTGAAACAATGAGGATTGTCTAACGTTGCATGCTCACATTTTGAGTATATTTATTCTATGTTATGACGTTGGATTATGTGTTGGGTAATGTGACGTAAGCAGTGATGTAATTTTCATTACAGACAAAAACCGGAAGCGAATCTCCATTATTAATAGATATTCTGTCTGTTTGAAAATGTTTATATCTTTTCTTATTCATATTCTCTGTTCGAAATTGTCTATATTTTTTCTTATCTTACTTATATTCTCCCTGTGTGAAAAAAAAAAAAAAATACAAATTTTAAATAAACTTCTGAGACCAAGAAGATACCTAAACATTTTTAAATTTTTTTTAGTAGTGAATTTCAGTCCTATAAAGTTTTATTTTTCTACAATATAAATATAAAATAATATAGTTAAATCCGAAGCATATAGAATAAAGATAAGCAGACCTTTTAATATAGAAGAATATAGATGGATTCACTAGATACATAATTGGATAGAATATATATTATTACATATGTTCATTCATCTTTAAGGATGACTTTCAAATTGATATACCATAGAAATAATAGATAAAATCTTTTACAGAATATAACAGGATTATCATCAGTTCTTGCTTGGATATTTGTGGTGATAATACTTTTTGCACCCATAGAAATTTATTTTATACTAGCAGCGGCTACTTGGTATCCTGGGTAGAGGGGAAGCAAAAAAGGTTAGTCCCACAGATCCATTATTATTGAATCACGAGTTGGATCCTGGTAGTATGCCCCATTAAAATCGCTATGTAAAAAAAGATCTTGCGTTCATCCAGCCACTCTGAAAAGAAAATTCAATGTCTACTATTTAAAATATTAAATCCAAAAGAAAATCTAGTCTGTTATCATCTAAATTTTATTTCTTTTAAATTATCTTCACAAATATAAATGAAACCTTCATTATTTTTGCTCAAAAACCAAGCCCTGGTGATATTTAATGTGTATATATGTTTACTTTGTTGATAATTGTTTTATTTTCTAAGTTTCCCCCGGACATACAGATTCACACAACTGCACTTTATATATGTATAGATAGATTATGGCATTTCTGAAAATTTCTCTAGGTTCTTGGTTATTAATGATTATAAACAAAGAAAGGGAAGAAAAAGGACATGCTACACAGATGTTGAGCATGCAGAAGAGATAACGCTAATCTGTTTCAATTAAACCTAATGAAAAGATGAAATGAAGGAAAGAATAAAAAAGCTTGAGAGAGTTAGATCAAGATTATTATACTTTTTACATATTGAACTATTTGGCAATAGCTTTCAAGTAAACATATCAAACTTTGTGATAATTATCATACTGCGGTATATTCACAGGTCCTGCTAATTAACAATTATTACTGAAGTTGCTATAATCTAGTTTCATTGATTGATTGATTTTAATGGCATGCCAACTTGTCTAGGGTTATTTTATGCTTAGAGATTTGGGAATAGCATTCATTGTATGTTCATATTTACATATTTGCATAGTTGTTTTGTAAGAGTTTTTTTGTACACAGTCCTATTAAATATGAATAATTTTAAAACAGATCTTTTTGATCCATAGATAGGACTCTAAAAGGTATTCACACTGTGGGACAGAGTGGACCTTGGAGTAACAGTAACTTAAACATAGGGTTGAAACTAATTATCAACCTTCAACAAATGCTTTCCTTATCTTTATAACAACAGAAAAAGTGGATTAAAATGCATTCTGGGAAATGAGAACTCAAAATAGAAAAAACAAACAAAGATTAATTAGATTGAATTAGATACTTCTCTGACTATTGTCCTCATCTTCATTGTTATCAAGTTCCGTGATGGCTCCCGATTATGACAAGAAAGTTCCCGACTACAAAAGAAAGTTCCCGAGTCCAAAAAGAAGTTCCTGAGTCCAAAAGAAGGTTCCCGAGTCTTACAAGAAATACCTGAAGAAAGCCGGAGGACATATCAGCCGAAACATTGTACAGATAACAATGAAGATGAGAACAATAGTCTGAATGACGCAGATTATACTAAAGATTAATTAATTTCTACTATGCAGAGCTTTCCCTTGAATCCTCTCTTCTGAAATAAAAAGGATTTTAATTTTCATTCTGTTCTAATTTACATAATCTCAGTTCCCTCTTTTGATGTATTATCCTGCTTTGACAATTTAGTCTGTTTGAACTCTCTGACAAACACCAGTTGAGATTTTCTTATACCAACCCACTCAAAAAGTTTGAATACATTTATAAATAACAATAAACCTATTTGTTACTGCTATTCTTATATCTCTTTCTTTTCCCCCATCTTGCGACATAGAATAGAAGAATAACCACAAGTTCAGTATAGAAATATTATTTTCAATCATAGTAACAATGTATGAATTACTATTATCATTTTTTAGAATATATATACAAACATCCAAAAATCTTATTCACTTCGCCGAAGGGCATTCGGGCTGTTTGTTGTTATTATTCTCTCAATAGCGCCCCCTTACCTATTATGGTAGAGGCGCGTAGTATCGCTTGACAAGCTTAATTCCGCTAGGATGGTCAGCTGTGTACTGTGGCCGAGGCGATAAAAGTGTTTCACTAGTGTTTCACTGCGTCTGCTGAAGTCCCGGTTTCGATTTCTGTCGGAGGGAAATCGTTAGTATATACCACTGATGAGACTTAATAAAGTCGAAACAGTCTGTACGGTATTCTACACATCGAGCCATCCTTTACTGGGATTACACTTGTCAAGTTCATTTTCTATAAGAAAAAGTATCGAATTTTATGCGATACATGCGTTGTAAGTGCCTTCAAGTAAAAATTTAATATATACTTTATCAGCAACGTTTCTAAATAAACAAACATCCAAAAATCTTATATATATTCAAATAAATAAATAAAATAAAGTAATTTTTTCAATTTGAGGAAATAATCAGTGAAAACCTATATCTTTGGGTTTCTGTCATGACTAACAATAGGAATAGCAGCTGTTTGTAGGCATTAGCTAAGATGATAATAATTTGGAAAGTGGATATGGTGATTGATTGATTTTAACTAGAGCAGGAGTTCCTGACTTGCACCCCCGGGGATATGAGCATTATTCCAGTGGTGCAAGAAACATCTGTTCAAATTTATATTAATTTCTTTTCTTTTTGCAAGTAATTCAAATATTAATGTCTGAGTTCTGTATGCATATTATATTACATTTAGAGAGTGAAATATATATGATCTTTTGATAAAACTGTAGTATGGATTTACATTCTATATTTTTGAACAAAAGTATGAACTATAGGGGTAGCGAGGTCAGAGCAAAACTCTTTCAAGGGTGCAGGAATAGAAAAAGGTTGGGAACCACTGCCATAGAGGCTAGAGAACTGTGTACATTGTATGTTTATATTTTTGTGTAGTGACATGTATAGTGACATACTCAGGCACTAAACTAAGAAAATGCTCGTGGTGTAATGGTTACCATCATAGGAAATGGACACAGTGACTTGAGTGCAAATCCTGGACAAGGTTGTTTGCATTTCCCATAGCACTAATATCCTTGGGAAAGGAATGCATTCAAATATTCCCCATCCAAGTGCTGGTAAATACTAAAGAAGACTTGGCTCTTTAAACTTGGTATGACACATCTAGGAGAAGGAAAACTCTGAATTTCAAACTGTTAAATTCCTCTAAAAAAAATTGATCTTGTCTCACATCCTGCTTGTACAGAGGGGTTGGTAAATATATACCCAGGACACACCTTTTTTGAAAGGGTCTTACTCCTCTGCCGGGGGACACAATTATCAAGACAGAGCAATGAAAGTGGATAAGTTTTTATTCTCCATAGCAACAAAATATAAAGGGCACTCCAAAAGTAAAACCTCTTATTTTATTTCCACAAAAACTAGTCACCATAGAGCAAGTTTTCAGCTATACAACACTATTTTTCAAATAGTCATTACCATTCCCTGTTCATTTTTGCCAATGATAAACAAAAGTGTTATGGTGCTCTTTGTATTTGTTGTAGATTCTGTAGAAGTAAACAGGAGGCATTACTTTCAGAATAGAGTAAAATTAATTCAATATTTTATCTAACATTTTATTTTATTCAATCTGTTTCATTAAAAGTTCCTGGTAAAAAAAAAATTGATATATCTGATTTTTTTAGATGACTCTTGATGATTTGTATTATTTAGGTTTTTCTGACTGTTGTCCTCATCTTTATTGTTATATACACAATGTTTCAGCTGATGTGCCCTCCACTTGGACACATAGCATAACAGATATATCAGTTGAGTTAATACAGTTCTAAGTGAAAATCATCCATAGGATCCTGGTTTAATCCTGACCAAGGGGGATAATAGCATAGAATACTTAATATAACTTGTAACCGGTCATGGTTAACAGAATGAGAAGAGTCTACCCATGGATTGAATAAAGGTTTGATTCAAAATTCCATGAAGCTTCACATTCAACAAGAAAGTTTCCCAAGTTTGACAAAGAAACACCTGAAGAATGCCAGACTACACATCGGCCAAAATATTGTGTATATAACAATAAAGATGAGGACAACAGTCTGAAAATCTATATGATAGAAAAAAAAATTAATTTAGCTCAAATGATTAATGATTATCTTTGTTGGTAATTTATCCCAGGCAATGCCAGGTTACCTTGCTGGAATTTAAAAAAAAAAAAAAAAAAAAAACGAAAATGACTTTTACCTAAGAAAGTCACTAAGATAATTTGTCAAGATACTTCTACTTTATCTTGTCTTCATGTTTTTAGTCTACATAGTTTTGGCAAACTAAGAAAAAAAAAAGTTCACCCAATTAGCGGGAAGAATTCTGCATCGAGGTTTTGACCTGTACCAAAAAGTAGAGGAATTTGAGCCAATGACAAGACCAAACCCACAAAAAGGACAGCAATCTATTTGACCATAATCTTTGGCCCAAATTCTTTGCTCAAAATTCCAGGCCATCAGTGAAGACAATCCCACCAGCTTTGCTTATAAAGAATTGGTTTTACGGATATTTTTTTTTTTTTGCGGCTGTCAGAGACTAACAAATCTGGCAATCCCTTATTACTAGTGTCAATCATTTTCCTACACAAGTGCTCTAAAATACTCATTAGTAATACCAATTACTTTTTGTGCCTTCTCTTGTTAAGTGCAGTTCAGGTGTGGCTTATTGACTAAGACATTGGATTAGTTTTTGGAAGAAGGTCCACTGATCAATTCTTTCAGATGACATCTTAACAATATGACTTTTATTATTTTCCATTTTAATTTGTCATATTCTCATATAAACTCATTGTCTACAATAGAACTGTAAGAGTAACGCAATGACCCAATAGTAAGAGTGATCCATAATTATACAGCTACTTCTATTTAGGAAGGAGTATAATTAGAATTTCATAGTTATCTTATTAACACTGAACATTTTAACAATATGACTTATTATTTTCCATTTTAATTTGTCATATTCTCATAAAAACTCACTGCCTGCTATAGGACTGTAAATGTAACACAATGTCCCAATAGTGAGAGTGATCCATGATTATACAAGTACTTCTACTTAGGAAGGAGTGAAGAAGTTTAATTAGAATTTCATAGTTATCTATTAACACTGAAATTTTGACTATATGAGTTTTATTAAGTTTCATATTCTCATATAAACTCATTGTTTACAATAGAACAGTAAGAGTAGCATGGTGACTCATAGTGAGAGTGATCCATCATTATACAGGTACTTCTATTTAGGAAGGAGGAAGAAGTCTAATTAGAATTTCATAGTTAATCTATTAGCATTAAAAATTTTAACAATGTAAATTTTATTATTTTACATTTTAGTTTGTGATACTCTCATATAAACTCATTGTCTACAATAGAATTGTAATAGTAATGTGATGAGCCCATACAGACAGAGACCCATAATTATACAGATAATTCTATTTAGGAAGGAGTCTAAGTAAAAACACGAGGAAGGCCAGAGAGACCAACAGATTAAACATTGTGATAAAGACAAGAAAAAGAAGGAAACTAGTTTGAAAGGATCAATGTATAATAGTAACATCATAAGGAAGGCATACCTCTATGACAAAACTGTACTTAGAAATCAATGAATCTAAAATTTCTTTTTATTCAAAAATATAATCTCCTAATTCAGATATGTTAAATAGTATATATTATGTCCATATGAACTCTGATAAACATTGAGCCAAATTTTTCATTTTTTTTAAAAATTTAAATGAAGGCATATACATAGCTGAGTAACATATAAAATAAAGTGATAATGTCTAGACGTCTAGAATGGTGTCTAGATTGTATCTAGATGAGTCAGAAGAAATTTGAAAAAAAAAACAAACATTGTGATGCCATTCTTCATACTTCTTTAATAAAATCTTTTTGATGAAACACAGTATCGTGCAAGTGCAGCATCCTTAACATATAAAATAAAGTAATGCTGTCTAGACTGTATCTAGATGAGTCAGAAGAAATTTGAAAAAAAAAAACAAAAACATTGTGATGCCATTCTTCATACTTCTTTAATAAAATCTTTTTGATGAAACACAGTATTGTGCAAGTGCAGCATCCTTAACATATAAAATAAAGTAATGCTGTCTAGACTGTATCTAGATGAGTCAGAAGAAATTTGAAAAAATACATTGTGATGCCATTCTTCATACTTCTTTAATAAAATCTTTTTGATGAAACACAGTATCGTGCAAGTGCAGCATCCTTAACATATAAAATAAAGTAATGCTGTCTAGACTGTATCTAGATGAGTCAGAAGAAATTTGAAAAAAAAAAAAAACAAACATTGTGATGCCATTCTTCATACTTCTTTAATAAAATCTTTTTGATGAAACACAGTATCGTGCAAGTGCAGCATCCTTAACATATAAAATAAAGTAATGCTGTCTAGACTGTATCTAGATGAGTCAGAAGAAATTTGAAAAAATACATTGTGATGCCATTCTTCATACTTCTTTAATAAAATCTTTTTGGTGAAACACAGTATCGTGCAAGTGCAGCATCCTTAACATATAAAATAAAGTAATACTGTCTAGACTGTATCTAGATGAGTCAGAAGAAATTTGAAAAAAAAAAAAAAAACATTGTGATGCCATTCTTCATACTTCTTTAATAAAATCTTTTTGATGAAACACAGTATCGTGCAAGTGCAGCATCCTTAACATATAAAATAAAGTAATACTGTCTAGACTGTATCTAGATGAGTCAGAAGAAATTTGAAAAAAAAAAAACAAACATTGTGATGCCATTCTTCATACTTCTTTAATAAAATCTTTTTGATGAAAACACAGTATCGTGCAAGTGCAGCATCCTTAACATATAAAATAAAGTAATACTGTCTAGACTGTATCTAGATGAGTCAGAAGAAATTTGAAAAAAAACCCATTGTGATGCCATTCTTCATACTTCTTTGATAAAATCTTTTTGATGAAACACAGTATTGTGCAAGTGCAGCATCCTCTCATATTCACCAGATCTAGCTGTATGTGGCTTTTTATTTCCAAAATTGAAAATTCATCAAAAGAGATTTGAGGTCATCAAAGACACTAAAAGAAACTGCAGCTTCTTTGATAGATGAAAAGAAATATTTCAGTCAATGAAAAATTGGTGTTGAATGCCCCGGAGGACCTTTTTGTCTGTGCTGGAAACATTGCGCAATGGATATAATGGTTGAGTCAATACAATTCTAAGAGACAATCATCTGTAGGTTGCAGGTTCAATCCTGACCATGGGCGATAATAACAAAGAATACTTAACATAGCTTAACACTTGTACAAGGGCATGGTTAATGGAATGAGAACAGTCTCCACAGTGGATTGAATAAAGGATTTGGTCTAAAGTTCTTTGAAGGCACTTAAGTTCGATGAGAAGGTTCCCAAGTTCAACAAGGCTTGGAGGGCACATCATCTAAAATGTTGTGTATATTATAATAAAGATGAGGACAACAGTGCATAAAATCCAAATAATATAAATTATCAAGCCTCATCTCAAATTTCAGACAAATCTATACATATATAAAGGGCAGTTGTGTATATGTGTATGTCCGAAGGAAACTTTTAAAATAAAACAAGTAACGACAAAGTAAATATATATATACATATATATATATATATATATATATATACATTCACTATCCCCAGCGCTTGGTTTTTGAGCAAAAATAATGAAGATTTTATTTATACTTGGAAGATATTTAAAAATTAAAATTTGTATAGTAACAGAAGGTAATTGAAATATGTTGATTAATTGAATTAATCACCTCATTTATATTGTATTTTTTTCATTGTAAATTATTGAATTAAAATTTCTTACTATATTGTTATATATTTACATGGGGATTTTATGGGGCATCCAGTGAGGATCTAACTTGTGATAAGTATTAATGGATCTGCGAAACTAACTTTTTAAAAATCCCCCCTCTACCCAGGCGATGCCAGGTAGCCACTTCCTGTATTAAATAAAGGGTTTGGTTTGAAGTTCTATGAAGGCTCCTGATTACAACATGAAAGATCCAAAGTTCATTAAGGTTCCAGAGTTTGCCAAGAAAGACCTGAAGAAGGCCAAAGGACACATCAACCAAAATGTTGTGTATATAACAATAAAGATGAGGACAATAGTCTGAAAAATCTAAATAGTACAAAGCCCAACTAACGGGGCTATATTTAATTTGTTAAGCCTAAAAAAATAAAATAATTAAAAAATAAACAATTTGTGGATTTGTTGGGTTTCTAACATAACAGAACAGTCCATGATGATATTGATACTTCTATTTAGGAAGGAGGCAAAGAGATAGTACTGTCAATCTTTACATCAACTACAAATAAAAAACAAATTTAAGCATTGACTAATGATGGATGCTACATACCAGTGTTCAACCATCGATCAGAGAATGCCTGTTAAAAAAAAAAAAAAAATAAAAAAGAAAGAAAATCGCCAAAATGGCACATTTTTTTAAAAGGTCAGCAATTAAGAGAACTTGTCTTTTCAAAAAAAAAAAAAATCTCAAAAATGGCACATTTAAAATGTAAATCAAAGAAAAAAAAAGGTATCAATGGGCGCTTTTAAAATTTGAAATTTATAAGTAATGAAAATCTTTAATATATTAAGAATTTTCTCTAAAATCAAAGAACTGTATAAAATATGATATTAATGAAATATTAAAAAATGAATTAATAGAAAATTACACAAAAATTCTTGTTCCCAACAATGAAGCCTTTCTTTCAAAAGCAATTTACACTAGCTTTCTGCAACTAGATTATATAGATATATATTTTTTTTTTTGGGGGGGGGGAGAGAATATGTGCTTAATTGAAGTCATACCTAATTTTGAAAATTAATTAATTGATAATTAATGAATTAGGCAGGCATACCTATTCAAATATAAGGCTAAACAAATCGAGAAAAATCAATCTCTCTCAATCGCCATATCAAACACATTGTTTGTTTGTTTACTTCTCATATATATATATATATATAAGTAAAGAAATAACAAAAGACTTAGAGATTTAGCATTATAGTCTATTTCAGGGAGTTTAGACAAAGTGTCTAACTCTCCCGACTCATCAGATGCGAGTCGGGAGAGTTAACGCTTTGTCTAAGCTCTTTGAAATAGACTATAATGCTAAATCTCTAAGTCTTTTGTTATTTCTTTACTTATATATTTGCTCTATGACTCTAACATTAAGAGCACACATTGAGCTCTCAAACTGCAACAGTTTTTTTAAAATAAAACTCTTGTGTCGTAAGGAAGATTTCTTCTCTGGACTTTTGGATATATATATATATATATATATATATATATATATTTACTAAAAATGGAGACAATTTTGAAGAAAATTGATGGTTGATTCATTGTTCTCTTTAGATAAATTCAGTTTCAGTCTTGATACTTTTTGAATACACATTGTAAGCTTCTCAAAACTTGTCACATAATTAAAGATGGAAACACTCTTTCAGATTTACTAATAAATTTATTTGCAAATGGTGTGACCTTAGACAGGGGAAGTCTGCTCTCTCATGTACTATATTTTGTTGAACTATGGTATCTCATTAGATCTTTTTTTTTTTTTTTTGAATTATTGATACTATCCGATTATTGATTAATGATAGACTTGTAATCTTCTAGTTTTGACGCAGTTCAATAATAATTCTCAATAAAGCTTTAAAAACTTGTGACAGAACAGAATCGGTCTACTGGTCCATATCCCCCTCTGTGAATTTACGAGTATTTGTTTTGGCTGTGTGGCATCGTTTTTGAATTTGAATAAAGCCAAAATGTTTCCCATAACTTCAAAGAACAAAAGCATTGTTCAGAATGTCTACTCATTACAAAGTTTTGAAGCGAAATCAATTTGATCTTTAGATCTTCAGTTTTCAAGAGGACAATAGCGTGCAAGAGACAAACACAAAAGAAACACCGACGACAACGATGAGACAGACAGGAGAGTTAAGGAGCATGTCTGCTTGTATTTTGATAAATTGTAAAAAAAAGAGACGATGTGTTCCAGTTTCAAATAAAGACAGGTAAGCACCATCAGGTAAGTTCATCAAAAGGTATTTCAAGTTTAGCTTAAATTTGGTTGGTTATTTTTTTTAATGGCATATCAACTCTTGAGGTCTATTTAAAGCTAAATCTTTTATATATATATATATATATATATATATATATATATATATATATAATTATATATATATAATATAATCATATGAATTAGGCGGGCATACCTATTCAAATGTAAGGCTAAACAAATCAAGAAAAATCAATCTGTATGTTGTTTAGCCTTACATTTGAATAGGTATGCCCGCCTAATTCATGAATTATCAATTAATTAATTAATTCATTAATTATCAATTAATTAATTAAGCTCCCTGAAATAGACTATAATGCTAAATCTCTAAGTTTTTTGTTATTTCTTTACTTATATATATATATATATGTGTATTTTGGCAGCATTTTTTCTTTTAAGCATGTTGTGTTAAACTGTCCCAGAATGTTTGCTCACAGAGTTGGCCTGATTCAAAAATGGTCTTATATTTTGGGGTACAGGCTCTAGGAGTAAAGTTGAAAGAATCTGACACATTGACATTTGCATTTATTATTAGAGATATATGTTGGGTACAAGTGTTAAGATCTGTTAAATATTCTATGTTACTATCGTCCTTGACCAAGATTGAACCTGCAGCCCAGATATGATTGTCACTTAAAACTGTAATAACCCAACACCTATATCTGTTGTGCCATGTGTCCAATGGTCATAGATAAGAGAATGAGAACAGTCTATCCCCGTGGATTGAATAAAAGGTTTGTTTCGAAGTTCTGTGAAGGCTCCTGATTATGACATGTAGGTTCCTGAGTTCAAGAAGGTTCCCAAGTCTGACAAGAAACACCTGAAGAAGGCCGGAGGGAACATCAGCCGAAACAGTGTGTATGAAACAATGAATATGAGGTTAATAGTCCAAATAATCCAAATTATCAAGCCTCATCTAAAAAATTCAGAGAAATTGTACCATTAAGTGTTTGCGACATTCTCCTGTGGAAGCCAACACATGGACATGCTAATGTGGGTCGTCCAGCAAGGACATACACTGACCAACTCTGCAAAGATACTGTATGCTGTGCAGAGGACCTTCCGGGGACAATGAATGATAGAGAAGGTTGGTGAGAGATTGTCAAAGATATTTGTGCTAATTGAGCGACATGATTATTATTATTATTATTATTATTATTATACTTAAAGGTTAGGGAATCTCATTCATATCTACTTTTTTAAAAGTTATTTCCACAGAATTTTTTTTCATATCAGATATTAATCCTTTTTAAACAAATCTATTTGACCCTAACAAGTAATATCATAATGGGTCAGAGTGGAGTAATGGCAATGAAGGGTTACTCCACACTCCCCAAATCTCCAAAACTGGAGCCTCATCATAAGTTGCAGTTTAGCGTCATACCCAGAACACCTCTTTTTTTAGGGGAGGGGGTCTTAAAACTCTGTAGGGGTTATAGTCAATGTATTCTAAGCCCTGCTGAGAGGGTGGTGTTTTTTTTTTTAGGGGGGGGGTATTTTTTAGAGCTATTTTAGTAAAAAATATCTGAGTGTCTTTTAGATCTATTATGGCTTAGAGAAGAGAGAGAGAGAGAGAGAGAGAGAGAGAGAGAGAGAGAGAGAGAGAGAGATGTGCCAATCTCCTCTGGGAATCAGTTTTCTTCTTAGATTTAATGACAAGGAGACCCTGGCCCAACACTGAACCCTCTGGAAATAAAATAATAGGACAAATTGAGAAAATTATCTACACAAACCTTAAATTGCTAAATGAGACTGATAAGTAAGAAAAAAAAAAGAAAAAGAAAGAAAGAAATCTTTGATATTCATTTTTGATTTTCAAAGAAAAAGAAAGACTTTAAATTAGATGTCAATTAAGAAATTATCTTTTTTTTTTCATTCTCACTAATCTTAAGAGAATGAGTCATGTTAGGTTGGCTCAGTGGTTGAAATTTGGAACTGAAACCCAAAAGATAAACAGTTCAATCAACATGTAAAGTAAAAAAATAAATTTGGCCAAGTGCCCTATTGTCAGTGTTGGAGTCTATCCCCTTTTCATTGGCACTAGACCAGGGAGATGGTTTTTATGTGAAGTAGATGAACACACCTACTATAAGCCCTACTGACTGAGCTAAATCGGTATCAATTGGACAGCAAGGGAGTCTATCCCCTTTTCATTGGCACTAGACCAGGGCGATGGTTTGTATGTAGTGACACACCTACACCCTCTGACTGAGCTAAATTGGTATCAACCAGACAAGGGAGTCTATCCCTTTTCATTGGCACTAGATCAGGGAGATGGTTTGTATGTGAAGTAGAGTGACACACCTACTATAAGCCCTCTGACTGAGCTAAATCGGTATCAACCAGACAACAAGGGAGTCTATCCCCTTTTCATTGGTACTAGATCAGGGAGATGGTTTGTATGTGAAGTAGAGTGACACACCTACTATAATCCCTCCGACTGAGCTAAAGCGGTATCAACCAGACAACAAGGGAGTCTATCCCCTTTTCATTGGCACTAGACCAGGGAGATTGTTTTTATGTGAAGTAGAGTGACACACCTACTATAAGCCCTACTGACTGAGCTAAATTGGTATCAATTGGACAGCAAGGGAGTCTGTCCCCTTTTGATTGGCACAAGATCAGGTAGACTGTTGTTGTGTGAGGTAGAGCACCACATCTACCATCAGCTCCCTACTTTACCACACAGATCCAAGCTGTGCTACTCATGCACTAAGTTGACAAGGACAGTTATTGAATCTAAAACATTATAGTTTCTAGTTGGATGTCCTACTGACCGAGCTAAATCAGTATCAGCTGGACAGCAAGGGATATCCCCTTTTCATTGGCACTAGACCAGGGAGATGGTTTTTATGTGAAGTAGAGTGACACACCTACTATAAGCCCTACTGACTGAGCTAAATCAGTATCAATTGGACAGCAAGGGAGTCTATCCCCTTTTCATTGGCACTAGACCAGGGAGATGTTTTTGAGTGAAGTAGAGTGCCACACCTACCATCAGCTCCCCACTTTACCACACAGATATCAAGCTGTGCTACTCATGCACTCAATCGGCAAGGACTGATATTGAATCTGGAACTTTGTGGTTTCTATGTGGATGCCCTACCAACTGAGCTAAACTGTATTTGTTAAATATTGCCAGTTGGGCACTTCACATAGTGTAATGGTTAACAAGCTAGCTGGAATTTCTGCCATTGGTGGAAAAATATCAATTCAACATTATGAACATTTTTTTTAATCCAAAGTTTTAGAGTTTTTCAACAAAGAAAGAAAAACTTAGAATTTAACATTTAAAAAAATTATTATTACATTCTTAATAAATATTAGGAAGAGTAAAAAAACTATCTGCACTTTTGCCATTTTTGTTGTTTTTGTTGTTGTTTTTTTTAGTCGGTGTGGCCTTAAATCAAGGGAGTCTATCCTCTTTTCACTAGTGCTAGACCAAGGAGATGGTTTTGGTGTCTGAGATGGAGCACCACACCTGCCATCAGCTCCTTACTTTACCGCACAGATCCCTGTGCTACTCATACAATGAGTTGGTGAGGGCCAGTATTGAACCTGGAAAGTTGTAGTTCCTAGGCTGATTCTCTACCGACAGCTAAGCTGGCCCATAACCTATCTTTATTATTGTCACACTGTGTTCTGAATATGTATGCTTATAGTTGGCACTGTTGTGGTCACATGATCAATGTTTGAGCCTGATCATGCCATTTTCCTTGCTGTCTTTACAGTGTAAACATGACTGCACAACTAGCAGTATGCACCAAGGAAGTGAACTGATTTCTCTGATTAGAATTAGTGTCAAGGGTTGAAATTCATTGGGGGCTTCTAGCACAATACAGAGACAGCGCACTACCGTGTAGAAGTATGTATGAGAGGATAAAGAAATTTAAAAGTGTCCAGGCAAGCATGATGCATGAAAAGGGAGCAGGACACCCATCAACCTCCAATACTGATGAGAAGATTTAGCAAGCTTGAGAAGTGGTAATGGTGAATCGTGGAGTTATGATCGATGAGGTAGCTTGTTCTCGACAGATTAGTCATGATTCTACTTATCAAATTATCCATGATTGTAGAATGAAAATCATACTCACCTTCACAGGAAGGTTGTGACTAGCGTCCAGTCACCAGACAAAAAAAAGAGAGTGTAACCTAATATACTCTGTAGCAAATGACAGAACACAGTCAAGGGTTCAGTATATATGGATAAAAATATCCACCAGCCAATCAGAATCATGGAAATAGACTTGGTCATGCTATGTAGTAGAATCGCCTAACCTGCTATTTAAACCACCTACCAAGTCAGGATTCTCAGAAGCAGATTCAACTTGCAGCACAGTTGGCAGTTGAATACTCACCACTCAACACAAATCTCTACAAATGATGAGCTCATCTTCCATGAAACAAGATTGCGGATAATTTTTGAATCTCCTTCATAGATTTTTAATTTTGTTCAGAGGTTTTGTTTCATAACTTAACATAGATTAATAACTGAAACAAATTCACATCCAAATAAATTTGAATTGAATTAAAATTCTGATATCAATTAAAGGGAAATAGTTTTAAACTGGAGTGAAGTCATTTAAAAAAAAAAAATGTTTCTTCTTTTTCTCAGTTGACCACAAAAGCAAATTAAAAGTCATTCTATGAAACCAAATTTATTTTAGTTATTTTTAGAGTGATTATCTTTTTGGGAATATGAATACTGTTAATAATTTCTGTCATTTTAATAAGAAAACCTTTCAAGTTTGGCAAAGATCAATTCAGAATTCTTTTCAATTAAGAAATTATCTTTTTTATTCTCACTAATCTTAAATGAATTAATCATTTTAGGATGGCTTAATGGTTGAAATTTGGGACTGGAATCCAAAAGATAAACAGTTCAATCCATCTTGTAGATTTATGAAATATCAATAGTTTCATGATATAACTCTTTGGATCAACAGTGAAAATATTATAAATGCATTCCCAAGCAAAGGCATGAGCTCTAAAGTTTTATAATAAAAAGCTTTCAATTTGTAAAATCTTAGTGTAATGGTTATTTATGGAATTGGGGACTCAAGTTCAAATCCTGGATAAGAATGCTTGCATTTCCCTTTGTGCTAATGCCCTTGGGAAAGGCATGAATCCGTCTGTTCTCCACCCAACTATGGGTAAATAGTAAGGCAGAATGAGTTCTTTTCCATTGGTCAGGCAACCAATCTAGGAGAATAAAAAAAGAATAATAAATATCTTTGATATTCATTTTTAATCAGTGTTTTATTTATACCTACTAGTGGGACCTGTGAATATACCATAGTATGATAATTTAACTATAACAATGTTTTGGTTTCTTTTTTTAATGGCATATCAACCTTTGTGGGTTATTCAGTGACAGACACATCCTTGAACAAGAACTGTAGTGGTACTGTTTAACCCATACCTGGGGGGGGGGAGGAATTAGCTTCTTTTATATTACCAGATTAAATAACTTTCTATGAAAAAAAAAAGAAAAAGGAAAAAAAGATGAATGCAATTAAATTAATTTTAAATAAATAAAATTTATATAAATTTATATAAAAAGAAAATCTTTGATTTTGAAATTTACAATAGTGCTTCTCTTGAAAGCTTATGATTATTTAGATGAAACAAAATGACTTAAAATTGAGAGACACCAAGAAACTATTATGACTAACATTATCAAGACTAACTGGATCCATGGAAATTCTATGGGAATTAATAACAAAGATTATTCATTATCTCTGTGATTCTTTCACCCATTGCTGTTATCTTCCTATTCTTTCCCTTATCCTTTTCAATCTTTTGTTACCTGTCCATGTTTTTATCTAAAATAGATTAATATTATACATGAAAAGGAAATAAGGAATGCACAAATATATTCTTTTTTTACTGAACCCTTTCTTCTATCTTTATTTGGCTCTATTACTTGTATGTTGTATAGCTGCTTGACTACTGGCTAGTGGACTTCAATAAACAACTGATACATATATACAAAAATAGGACCCGTCTTTATTTTCTTCGGTGTGTGGTAGGTGTGAGGTGTAGAGCTTCACAATGAAAATGCGGGGTGGCTGGCGAAGTCGGCAATGGTTGTTCATAGAGGAAATGCCCAAGGGCTGACGATGACTGCTGCTGGGATGGCTAGCATTAGTGAGGTGGAAGGGGTGGCTGCATGTGTCTCACAGCCTCTGGACCGTGACCGGCTGTCAGTTCACTTGTTCTCTGTTTCGAATCTTCTGTGACTAACTTCTGCTATTGACTTTCTTTTTATGTATATAAACCGCCCACGCTTTTTCTTTTGTTATACTTATCAATGGACAAATCTATTTCCAAATTCATTGTTATATCCTTCCTTCTTTGTTCGCGTTAACCGGAAAAAGGCCTTTGTTATTTTTTTTTGTCTTTTCTTTGTTTCGGTTTAAACGGAATATCCTACTTCCGCCCGTAAGATATGCAACATTTATATGAACTAGCAAATATCTACATCCTCCAGGTGAAAGTATTTCAGCTTTAATATATTGTGTTAGTATAGCATTTAATTCTAAGGCTAGCAACAACAAATAAATGAATTAATATTTCATTTAATTCTAACAATTTATTAACCAGCACATGAAACAATGAATAACAATATAAAGTCCTTCCTGTATATAAAGTTGAGTTTAGGGGACTTACTGGCACGTTGGAGAAGATATCTGGTATCTTAGTGTTGTCTCTCTCAGAGAGGTTTTAATGTTGTGGCCTCCTGGTACAGCTGGTGGAATCTGTCTGTCTGGATTTTGGATTTTGCACCTAAACTTCTGGGCTCATCACGTGATTGGTATATCCAATCACAGAGAGCCTCTCCCTCCCTCACTCACTCCATATACAGGAATTACCATTTTACTGACCCAACAAATGTAATAAAATATCATATTAAATTAGAAAGGCTAATGAAACTAAATAAGAATGCAGATAAAAAGATTTGAAACTGGGGGGGGGGGTATAATTGAAAAATTAGAACAACTGAAACTTACTCTTCCATCACTTCCATCTTTCATTGGTAAATTTTCATAATTTAACTATTTAGGTAAAATAAGAAGTAAAGAATAAAATGACAGTTATTTCTTCTTGTTAATGGATTTCTTTTAATATTTATCCCCAAGATATTTGCTCATATTCATTAAAATAAAACTAAACAAGTAGAAATCAATAATACCAAGCATATATTCATTAAAATCAAAATTTTAAGGTCAATATGCAAATTAGCCTTCCTGTTCACACTCTAAACCGCTATTTTGTTGTATAAATAAATATAATTGCATGTTGATATAATGTAGATATGCTCAACAGTATTAATAATGTAAAATAATTTTATTAATAATTGAGGTTTAAATAGAAATAAAATCATGGAGAATGTGACGTAAATAACAAAGGGAATTGTTCCTCAAGTAGTGATATAGTTTTGTTACAAACACACAATCTTCATTATAATAAGATTTATATATTTTATAGAATACTTCAATAAAGAAAATTTCTTTGGTAATATACAAGGTGTGTCAAAAAAGTATCAAGATTTTTATACTTTTTGATGTATCTTGTATACTGAAAAATTAATGTTCCATTCATTCTTCATTTCTATCTTGGTAAATACAGCTTTAAAATCTCTACTTTTTGACACCTTGCATTTTGAAAAAATGAATGTTACATTTATTGTTCATTCCTATCTTGGTAAATACAGGTTCAATCTCAATAATTTTTGACACACCTTGTATATATATATATATATATATATATATATATATATGTATGTGTGTGTGTGTGTGTGTGTGTGTGTGTGTGTTGTGGTGTCCAAAACAGACGAGTAAATTTCAGTTATTTGCTTCATTTGCTTTATTTAACAGTTACATTTAAAAATTACATCTTCAACTTGCAAATCCACCATATATCTTTAGTCTTGCCCTTTTCCAACCCTAAGAAGATGTCAAAATACAGTCGATTGCTGATATATAATTTTGTAACTGTTATGATAATGAACTCTTCCAACTATAAATAGCAGCAGGAAGGGCGTAATGTAATGGTTAAAGTCATGGGAAATGGACTCGTCACCCAGAGTTCAAATCATTTCACTTAGCGCTAATACCCTTGGGAAAGGTATGAATCCTACTCTCCCTCCTGCTATGGGTAAATAGCAGGGCAGACTGGGTTCTTTAACCATGGCTAGGTAACCAGTCTATGAGAAAGAAAACTCTGAATTCAAACCTGTTGAACTCCGCTTAAGAAATTGACCTTGTGTCGTATCCCACTCGTGTGGAGGAGTTGGTAAATATATAAATAGCAGCAGGTTCTGCACTTAAGCCAGAGTTAATATTTCAGCAGATAGATGAAAAGACAGCCTCACGAGTAACCTTTTCATTTGTATTTGTTTGTACTACTGTTCTTTGTTAATATATTTGTTTAACTCATTTCCTCCACTTGTGTCTTTATTCTGGCCACAACAGTAACTGTTCAGAGAACAAAGCTAACAACTAAAAGTTAACTCATTAGATACTTAATTGTGTACACCATTGTAGGAAATGAACATGGTGAGACGAGTTCAAATCCTGGACAAGGTTGTTTGCATTTCATATTAGTGCCAATACCCTTGGAAAAATCCAACTATTCTCTCACTATGAGTAAATAGTAGTCTAGACTGGACTCTTTAACCTAGGTTAGGCAACCTGTCTAGGGGAAGGAAAACTCTGAATTCAAACCTGTTAAACTCTGCCTGAAAAATTGACCTTGTGTCACATCCTACTCATGTGGAAGGGTTGGTATATATATATTTTTTTATGGGGGGGGGGAGAATATGCTTAATTGAAGTCGTACCTAATTTTGAAAATTAATTAATTAATAATTAATGAATTAGGCGGGCATACCTATTCAAAATATAAGGCTAAACAAATCAAGAATTTTGAATAGGTATGCCCGCCAAATTCTTTAATTATTAATTAATTAATTTTCAAAAATTAGGTACAACTTCAATTAAGCACACATTGCTTGTTTGTTTACTTCTCATATATATATATATATATATATAAAGATTCTGAAACAACTGCACAAAAAATTGTACAAAGATCATGATTCCCTAACCTCTAAACATAAAATAACTTTAGATGGGTTGGCATGTCATTAAAGTCAATCAATCAGTCAATGGTCACTGATTTCAGTTCTAAACAGGTTGTGCATTTTGGGGATCTTGTGGATATGAGTCCAGTAAGCCTGTCTTGACCATAAAACAGAAATTTCCTTTCTTATATACCTAGAAGTTAGCTTAGTCGGTAGAGCGTTCGGCTAGAAGCCGCAAGGTTCTTAGTTCAATACCAGCCCTCGCCAACTCAGCGTATGAGTAGCACAGAGATCTGTGTGGTAAAGTAAGGAGCTGATGGTAGGTGTGGTGCTCCACCTCAGATACAAAAACAATCTCCTTGGTCTAGCGCTAGTGAAAAGGGGATAGACTCCCTCGCTGATTGGCTGGTACGACATTAGGTCGCCCCGATGACTTTACTTACTTTACTTTATATACCTAGAAGTTAAAAAAAACAAACATTGTAGGCATCTGTCCGTCTACTGAAGACGATGGTGTAGTGTCCACTTTCTTTTTTTATCTGCAACTGCGTAAGTGGCTGAACAGACCAATTTTTGAATGGCAATCTCTGGTGCAGTGACTGCAAACAAACAGTGATGTTTGCTGGTGTTGCTGTTGTCTCTCCTTCCTTTTGGCTCTCTTTTCTGCGGCGGCTACTTTCCTCTCTTTTTCATTCCTTCTTGTTCCTTGTTTGATGGGGAGGTGCCAGGTCACATGGTCTTTTTGCACAAGCCTCCCATGGGTTGGTGTTGACGTGGCATGTTTTCATATCCCTCTTGCAGATGTCTAGTATCAAATAGTGTACATGTACAACAAGGCCAATGGCAGAGACAGAAGAGCTATTATCAATGCGAGTTATTATTTCATTTATTATAATTTCTCTTTCATTTCATTTATCCTTATTTTTTATATGAATAAATTATGTATATAAAAAAAATATTTCATTTCAAATATTTCATTTTAAGCCTTATAAAAATTAGAGCAGTTTGGGTTGTTCATAAAATATGAGTTCTAAGATTTTAAAGTGTTTTGCCACAAAATCTATTAATAATGGAGATTCGCTTCCGGTTTTAGTCTGTAACAAAAACGTCACAGCTTACGTCACATTACCCGAAATCATCATAACATAGAATAAATACACTCAAAATTTGAACATGCAACATTAGATAGTTCTCATTGTTTTTTAAAACGAGTTTTAATAAATACATGACTGGTATTATATATCTATATATAGTTTGCTTTATTTTAATATATATTTAAAGTTTAAATTTAAAATTGTTTTATTTTTTAATCCTTTAATGAATTTGATGATTTTACTTATTTAGGGTACAAACTCGCTGATATTGAATTTTTAACTCCCACCCCTCAGGCAATATGTTTCAAAAATCTATTTTTACATCACCCGTAGGTCTTTTTGTATTTTACTAGTAGATCTAATCAGATTTTATGACATGTCAACCCTTGTTGGGTGATTTTATGCTGAAGACATTCTGTTTTATTAATTCTTGATGGGTATTGAAATTTTTTTAAAAACATCTTTTAAAAAAAATGTGTTCAAAATATGTATCAAGAATGAATAAAACAAGAATGTACATTATACAAGGAAAATTTTATATCTAAATCCAGTTAATAACCATATGTTAGGTTATATCTCTATATGGACTTCATTGATGAATATATATATATATATAAGATTTTTGGATGTTTGTTTATTTAGAAACGTTGCTGAACAAAGTATATATTAAATTTTTACTTGAAGGCACTTACAACGCATGTATCGCATAAAATTCGATACTTTTTCTTATAGAAAATGAACTTGACAAGTGTAATCCCAACAAAGGATGGCTCGATGTGTAGAATACCGGTATTCTACACATCGAGCCATCCTTTGTTGGGATTACACTTGTCAAGTTCATTTTCTATAAGAAAAAGTATCAAATTTTATGCGATACATGCGTTGTAAGTGCCTTCAAGTAAAAATTTAATATATATATATATATATATATGTGTGTGTGTGTGTGTGAGGAAAATGGGATTGGAATGAATCCAACAGAATAAGGTAAAATAAGGAATGAAAGAACAAAACTCAGACAAAAATGTGTAGTATACTTTGCTGGAACATTAAGTTCCGCTTCCTCAAGCCTTTATTGAATCAAGTTGACCCTCACTTGCTGACCTATTTTGGCCTATACCCACTCACTAATTTACTGGTTTGATTTTATGGTCATCTAACCACCCCGCTGTTATTACTCATTTACAATTCCTTTCACTCAAATCTCTTTCCAAGAAATGGCTACATCACCTCCCCTATCTGATGTCCTCACCATTCAGTTTTTCTACTTACTCCTTTCCCTTCTATCTCTTTCCTTATCTCTCCAAAGATATCTCCTATAACCAATCAAATTCTTTCCCTCACCACAAAACCTACCCACCCACCTACTTCCCCCTTCTATAAAACACTTGTATAATCCTAATTGATTCAATAAAGGCTTGAGGCAGCGGAACTTAATGTTCCAGCGAAATATACTACACATTTTTGTCTGAGTTTTGTTCTTTCATTCCTTATTTTACCTCATATATATATATATATAAATGGAAAAAGTAGATCGATCAACACAGACAATCAAATTAATTCATTGGTAGCTTAATATTTGATCTTTATTTCTTGAAAGACTTCATTAGAATGAATTAACAATTAGAAATTTATAACTACAAATTTGAAAACATAGACATCAGAAAAGATAAAAATGGGTGCCAAGAAGAGAAAGAAGGGGACAAAGAGACCTGACGAGACCTGTTGTCCCTCAGACTCCAGGGAAAGACCATCAATTTATGCTGGTGTGAAAAACGCGCTGGAGTGAAACAATAATATATCTATTCATTCTTTTAAGTACAATTTATGATATGAAGATAAAGTTTAATTTTGTATCTTCTTATTATAATGGAGATTTAGTGTCTGTCTGTAACCAAAACTACCTAACTGCTTACATCCCAATACCCTCAGGAATTGCATAAGTTTATCAATGAGCATTTGATTTATAGTCAAAATCATTAATACATAATATGAACATTTGAGTTAGATTTCCCTCAAAACAGCCCTTTAGTATTTAAAATCCTGCAATGTGTCTTATATATTACTAAGAATAAAGGTTTACCATACATTATATTATGTATGGTGGGTTAATTTGCATACTGGTTTTAACAAAACAAGGTTTGATAAATAATTGCTTGAGGATTGATCTGTAATATTATTGTTTTATTCTCCAATGTATTAAAATCAATCCAATGAATGATTTAATATAGAAACCAATTAATAATCAAAATAAGTGTACTCTTTTTATATGCATTCTTATTAATTTTGTTAGTATTTCTAGTTTAGTATATTTCATTACATTAAACTTAAATACTTATGCCCGGAGGGTGCATATTCTTGCTATTTCAAAATAATTTAACCGAGATGGGGAACATTTCTAGTCAGGTAAAATGAAATTTTAAAGACGATTTACTTTGTAACCTTTGAAAAGAAATCAAAGAATTTCTTGAAATATGCCTGTTCAGTCTGTAGAGAATCTGCCTAGGAATTGCAAGGTTTCTGGTTTGATACCAACTGACATGTGTTTTACAGCATATCAACCTTGGTGGGTCATTTAATGCCGACAAGATTTTGAAATAAATTCATTCTTAATGGATACTCAGTTTTTTTATAAAAATACTTTTCTATTTAACACATAGATAGGGACTCTAACAGGTATTACCACTCCGGGTCAGAGTAGACTAGGGAGCAATGGTGATGAAGGGGTGCTCCACATCCCCCAGACCTCCAGAACTGGAACCTCACCATCAGATAAAGTTTAACATCATTCCCAGGACATGAAAACCCTCAGTCACCGCCTTCTGGCACCCATATCATAAAAAGTGTTGGGGCTTGCCATAAGGACAATAGGGTTGGGGCAATCATATAACTACTAGGGCTTGATGTGATTATCGGATGGGGCATCTCTGACCACCCATCTAGCCTAAGTAAGGGACTAAGTGGAGTGTTGCATGTCATGGACTGCTCATCCACTAGAATGCCATCTTAGCAAAAAGGGGATAGTAATAATAATAATAATAATAATAATAATAATAATGGCTGACAGATCTCCATCTAAAAAATTTAAAAAAAATAAATAGTTATAAAATTATTATGTTTAAGACTTATTTGCTGTTTCTCGTCTCTCCCCAGATTATTAGATTGAGATACGAGGCTTGATATATATATATATTTTTTTTTCTGTTGGATATCAGTACCACCTTTTAGTTTACATATATTCTATTTTATCTTTTTAACAAAAGAAAACAGTGTTAAGCTTATCACTGTATCGGTATTATCTGCCTAATACCGGCAAATATAAAGCGAATTCATTGTGTTAGAATATAAAAAAAATATTGTAAAATAATTAGTTTTTAAAAAAGCCATTACATTGTATTGTAGTTGTTGTATATCAGCTCTTAGAATTTCAGATGAAGTGTTCTGTTGAACAAGAAAAAGGCTGATTTTCACCATAATCTCAAAATTGTATTTTGCTTTGTATTGCAAAATTTGATTTATAGTCTTATACAGGTTAGAAATAAGCAGCTTTATTTTCCAAGATCTCAAAGTCAAAGATTCTCTGTCTCAATGTAAAAAAAGAAAAAAGAAAAAAAATGTATGGACTCTGATAATACCATTAATGTTGATGCCTAAGAAGACTGAACCTCTTTTACAATGCAACAAAGACATTATACGAGGTTTATTCAATAAATAAGGGGAATTTTCTTTTTAAAAAAAAGCAAAATAATTTTTTTTTTAACAGTAAAGCTCACATGGCTACGACAATTCTATTGACCTCAAGAAATACGGCTTGTTAATAAAAAAAATATGTGCATATATTTAACTTTATTTCAATACTGTTTGTATATATGCTATGTATACTAGCAAGAATATAGACCCTCTGAGTGTAAGTATTAAAGTTTTCATCTAATGAAATACTGTATTTGACAGCATATAAGATGCATGGGCATATAAGATGCACCCCCATTTCAGCATGTCAGATTCAGGAAAAAAAGGTTTTTAGTATATTTAAGCATATATTGTTGAAAACAGTCTAGCTGTGCATTACATGAGCAGAAACATAGCTGTATAAAAGCAATTTGGAAGCATACACAAGACATCTCAATAGCAGGAAATAATAATAAAAATAAAATTAATAATGATAATAATAAAACTTCATCTACGATGTATGAGATGCAGGGCAATTTTTGAGCCAAAATTTTGGAAAAAAGTGCGTCCTATATGCCGTCAAATACGGTATATCAAATTAAAAAGACTAACAAGATTAAATAAGAATGCATATAAAAAGATGACACTCATTTTAATTGGTTTCTACATAAAATTATTCATAGGATTCATAGGATTGTAAGGATTGTAAGTATTTATTTAAGGTTTATTCTATAAATAAGGGGATTTTTTTTTAAAAAAAAGCAAAATAATTATTTTAAACAGTAAAGCTCGCATAGCTACGATAATTCTATTGACCTCAAGAAATAATGCTTGTTTATAAAAAAATATGTGTATATATTTAACTTTTAGGAAATATCTGTGTGTTATTTTCAATACTATTTGTATGTAGTAAAGTAAAGTAAAATTGTTGGGATGGCCTAAAGTTGGTATCAGCCAGACAGCAAGGGAGTCTATCTCCTTTTCACTAGCGCTAGACCTAGTGCTTGTTCATAGAACAATATATGTATATTTTTAGCCGTTGGGAAATGTTTGAGTATTACTTTCAATACAACTTGTATGTATATTATATATATATTGAGTGTTTCTCCATGTGTAAATTATTTTGTCTTTCTTTCCATTTAAATCGTGGTATATCATGGATATATAAGGGTCATTCAATAAATGAGGCATTTTTCAAAAAATCAAAGTAATTTTTTTTCCATAAATGTAAACTATGCATTGTTTAGAATTGGTTTATAGCAAAATTTATTTGAATCTCACAAAAATATCAGTTGTTAGGCTATTCAAAATGGCAGTAAATCAAACAGAGTGCTCCAAACTTGAACATCGGTCTGGCAACAGGTTTTCGGTGATTTCAAGTAAGTATTCCGATTTAATAATAATCACAGATTCAAGTATTCCTATCAAATAAAAATAATTTGAACACATTTATAGAGTTACTAATATTCTAAATACTAATAATTTTTAAACAGATCTATTTGATTCATAGCAAGTCGTACCTGTCAATGAAGGAGTGGTTTCACACTGATCCTCAGAACTGGGGCTATCACCAACAGATGCAGTTCTGAGTCAAACCCTCAAAGCTTACTCTCAAGATGAGATTTCAGTTTGGGAAACACAAAAAAAGTCACATTGAGCTCAGTCTGGTGAGAATTGCACTTTCACAAACTTGTGTTTTGCCAAAAACTGCTGTTCAAAAAGTATCAAAACTAGCACTGACCCAACAGAACATCATCCCTTTATGATTTTTGTTATTGTTCCGCTCTGCAAATTTTCTTCATTTAACTTCTGAAACCAAGTCTCCATTATAATAAGATATTAGTATTTCTCATTAGGAAGCCAAATTATTTGATCCTTGCAAGAAAGATCTGAGAAAAATATTGTTACTTTTATATTAATGTTTCACATTAGAAATAATTTCCAAATTCTATCTACTTTTTTTTTTTTTACATAGTATATTCATTCATTTTTTACGTAGTATATTCATTCATTTTTTACGTAGTATATTCATTCATTTTTTACGTAGTATATTCATTCATTTTTTACGTAGTATATTCATTCATTTTTACATAGTATATTTATTCATTTTTTATATAGTATATCTATGAATCTTTTTACATTGTATATTTATTCATTACATACTATATCTATATATTTTTTTACTCAATATATTTAGGTAGTGCTTGTGGTGTAATGGTTATCATTGTAAGAAATGGACTCAGGGAACCCAGTTTAATTCCTGGACGAGACTGATTACATTTCACATAGCTTTAATACCCTTAGGAAAGGTATGAATCAAACTATTCTCCCTCTAGCTATGGGTAAAGAGCCGAGCAAACTGGGCTCTGTAACCTTGGTAAGGTTACCAGTATAGGAGATGGATATCTCTGAATTTAAACCAGTTAAACTTTGTTTAAAAAATTACTGAGCACATCCTCCTCAGGAGGAGGGGTTGGTAAATACATATGTACATCCATTTATTTATTTTTTTAGATAGTATGTTTTATTACATACTTTATTTATTCATTTATTTAAATGAAACTTATTCAATCATAATTATTAATAATTTTGACAAGTATTATCTGTCATCTTTTTAATCTTAATTACTTTTTATCACGACTCATTCAAGATCATCTTTTCTATGACAGATCATTATTTATTTTTGTTTCTTATACACACTGTTTTTTTACTGTTATTTGAAGTCACTAACCAAACGAATTATGATAAAAAAAGGTAACTCGAATTAGAAGATAGATAATTTGACAAAAATTAATTAAAAAAAAGGATGTATTTCTGTACAAAATTTTTCTTATTTTTCATATATACTTCTAAAAGTAAATAAAATGTAAAATAGGAAATACCAACTATTTGTTGTATTGATATTGTAACGTATAAATAAATCGAGATCTTTCTCAAGTAACTTAAATGAAAGTCGAGAAAAATATGTTTGATATTTTCTATTTAAAAATAATTATGCAGTTCTAGTAAAAATAATTAAAAATACTGCATAATTTGATTTTAATATCAATTGGAATTGGTTTTACAGCATGCCAACCCTTGGGTTATTTTATGCCAAAGACGTTTTTCATTTATTTATTCTTTTAGGGTATTCAAATTCCTTTTAAACACATTTTATTTAGCACATTCTTTTAAAACTAATTTTTATCTATTTAACCCATATATACGACTCTAAAAGGTACTACCACTTCAAATCAGGGTTGACCTGGGAGTAATTGCAATGAAGGGGTACTCCACATTCCCTAGAGCTCTAGAATTGAAACCACACCACTAGATGCAGTTTAACGTCTTACACAGAACACAAAATGAAATTGGGAAACAACAAAAATAACAATGATAATAATAATGACAATATCATATTACATAAAATATTTCATATCAATGATTTGATACTGTATATCCAAATTTTATATTGACTCTAATATTAACACTGCAATATTCATTAAAAGAGCAGACACTTATTTCAATCTTAGTTTTAATCATGTTATAGCACAATGTGTCTAATAACATATATTAGTATATTTCTGTTGCTATTCAATTAAGTATCCATTTTTTGTTTTGTTCAACCTATCTTGTACTTTTAATCAGTTGCAGTAACCATGAAATCACTTTATTCTTTTTTAAATTGCCTTAATTTTAAAATAGCCCCAACAAAATTTTTTCACATCACACATTCAGTCTAAAAGAACCCCACCAAAATAAAATAAAAAAAAAAAAGTGTGAGTAGAAAGAAAAAGAGTTTAGATATCAAACCAAAATTGGAAATTTTTTTTAATGCCAGGAAATAGCTTCATCTTTTTACCCAAAAATAGACGGTCCAAACACGAGATTTGAATAATTTTCGCACATACATCAGTGCAGACATACTTGCACCGAGAGACTACTATATCAGAGGGACAATTTAACTTTCTCACCCTCACCACACACACCCACACACAAACAGACGTCCATCTTTGAAGAAACAAATTTAGACTGAAAATTTGCAAATATTTAGTGAGATGTACTAAAAGTCTACAGATGAATATTGTTTAATTATAAAAGAATAGAATGTACAGGCTTTCAAAATTTAAATAACTATACATATATGAATTAATTGATAATCAAATGAATGAATGAAAAAAAAAAAAAAAAAACACAAAAAAAATAATAAATAAAGAAAAAGAAAAAAACAAACAAAAAACCAAGCATTTTTCAACAAAATCTAACCCAGTTGACTCCTTTGTATAAGTTCTGGTTAGAATTTCATTGATAAACTTGAACCCAAATTAAATTAGTGTACAAATAGCAAAAATATTTAGACAGAAAAA
>CM042142.1:44067916-44070416 GCA_023376005.1 Doryteuthis pealeii
AAACACATTTTTATTAAAATCATTATGCAAATTATTCCAATCATATACTATGTAAATCATAATTTCTTAGAGATATATATAACACATAGTTCAGGATTTTAAATGCAATATGGGAAGTTTTTCAGAAAATATGAATCAGCTAGACTTTGATAGAGATTGTTGTTAAAAAATAAAATGTTGATTAAATTAAAAATTTATGATTAAATAATAATTTCATAAAAACAGGAACATATATATATATATATATGTATATATGTATATATGTATATTATCAGACAAAAAAGGAATATATATAATCAGACAAAAAAAGAAAAATATGTATAGACATTTTTTTTTCTTCTGATGATATATATCATCAGACAACAATAAAAAATATAGTCAGATGAATATATATATATATATATATATATATATATATTTTCATCTCCTGTCATATATGAAAACATCGATCATTTTCTTCACCCCAGAATACATCCTGATGAAGGTTCAATGAACCCGAAATGTTTTAAACATCGATAATTAAATTCATCACATTTTCGGAACACTTGTTTTTTCAAATTTTCTTATATATATATATATATATATGAGGTAGGTAAAAGGATAGTGAACAAAAAATATTCACTATCCTTTTACCTACCTCATACTGTCGGATTTTACTCCAACCACCCTATCTTCATATATATATATATATATATATCTTTATATATATATATATATATATATATATATATATATATGCCCCGTCATGTCTGCTTGTATAACTAGATTGATAGAAGTAGTGTTATCAGTCTGCAATACTTTTTCTTTCTCAGCTGAAAATTAGCTTGAGAATTTTGACTTGTGTTTAAAGAATAGAAATTTGTTTGTTATAAACCTATATATATATATATATAGTATCCAATTGCCACTTTAACTTTTCCATCACAGTAGGATCAGTAAATAATCCAAAAGTGCTCAATATATTAAAAATAAAGAGCTGTAATAATACTGCTAATATTATTATTAAAGGAAAAATAAAGGGTCTCCCATGGTTTCAATCCAATTGAAATGATTTCTTCAGGACTCTACCCTATGTTAACCAAATCGATGTAATTATTTAGTTAAATTAAAGATATTTTTCAGATAAAAACGATTGAACTCTACGTTATTTTACTCTCAAACTTTGCGTGCAGCCTGCATATATATATATATATATATATATATATATATGGTAGGAGGCCAGAATAGATATAGATTTCATAGCTATGTCAATTTTCTTAAATTTCATGTACGGATTATCTAATGAAGGGTAAATATTAAAATATAGATTAACAATAAAAATGTCTCTTGCTTAAAACTTAAAATTCTATATTGGTTTAAGTGACTGAAATCTTATACTATATTTGTCAGGTCTCTATCTGTCTATTAATCTGTCTGTCCAGGGATGCAATTAAGACAAAGCCCTGGAACAAGAAAAACTTTTTAAGTTAGAATTTTACGAGGTATAACTGTAATAAATTTGCAAATTTAATGAATATTCATATCAAGCATTCTGTTCATTACAACTACTTGCATTAATTGGAAATGATTTTACTATAAAATACTTTGGGATTGATTTATACTATAAAAATGTATTAGAAATAATTTTTACTATAAAAATGCATTAGAAATAATTTTTACTATAAAAATGCATTAGAAATAATTTTTACTATAAAAATGCATTAGAAATAAGTTTTACTATAAAAATGCATTAGAAATAATTTTTACTATAAAAATGCATTAGAAATAATTTTTACTATAAAAATGCATTAGAAATAATTTTTACTATAAAAATGTATTAGAAATAATTTTTACTATAAAAATTCACTAGAAATAATTTTTACTATAAAAATGCATTAGAAATAATTTTTACTATAAAAATGCATTAGAAATAATTTTTACTATAAAAATGCATTAGAAATAATTTTTACTATAAAAATGCATTGGAAATAATTTTTACTGCAGCAAACCGTGTGGCTGGAAAATGTAAGTAATTACACAAAATTTAGATTTCCAAACTTCATAACCTGACAAGTTCTAATGGGAATAACTCCTATAAATTTGCAGATTTAATGAATTTCCATATCGAGCATTCTGTTTATTAGGACCTCTTGAAGCAATGATAACACTTGATATTGCATCTCGCTTCATTTAAAAAAGTAGTATTATTGCCTTATTGATAAATGGGGTTAACATGCCTAAATTTCCATTGTAACATTTTCCCAATCAGTACATTGAGTAATAGGTACTGATATCTAATGGTGAGTAATATGCTTGTTTTGATTATATGGCATGTCAACCCCATTGTGTCATTTTATGCCAAAGATATTTCATTTCATTCATTCTTGATAGGTATGCAATTTCTTTTTGTTACGTTTTTAAGGGCCATTCCTTGGCCATATAGCAGAGGCGCTTATCTGGTGGAATCCTTGATAAAGAGTCCATCAACAATGTGAATCCTTTTGTAACTAAAACGTTCTCA
>CM042142.1:44075416-44105668 GCA_023376005.1 Doryteuthis pealeii
AGGTGTACATTATATATATATATATATATATATAAATGTATTGTACACTATAATAAATAAATACAGCTCTTACAAAAGTAATCAAGCACTTTATTCTCAATTCTCCAATACTAACAAAGGACTAACAATACATACTATATATATATATATATATGCTGTAGATAGAAGGAAAGTGGTCAAGAAATGATCAACTCAAAACAAGTCACAACGTTTCGTCTGTATGCACAGACTTTCTCAGCCGATCGTACCACCCTGTGACTTGTTTGAGTTGATCATTTCTTGACCACCTTCCTTCTATCTACAGCATATCATCGGATATATATATATAGTAATATATATATATATATAAAGTAACATATATATATATATATATATATATATAAAGTAATCCGCAGACACCGTATTTTGATGTTTCATTAGTGTGGCTAGACACAGCAACTACTACTGACCATGAGCAAAACCCAACTGACTTTTCATCAACTCGGTTCCTTAACCTCTCGGCCATCGACAGCTGCCATTAAGGAGTGGTGCTTTAACTGATAAATACATACATTGGTATATATATTTTATGATCAGACGATCATGGCTTTATTATGCTGGCAGTGAAAGTCAATTAAAATCACTCCTAGAGAGCTCTACTGGGTTTTTGAAGCATATAATAAGTCATGCAAAGACACCGTGTTTTGACATTTTATGTCTCATCAGTGTGGCTAGACACGGCAACTACTTCTGACCAGGAATGAAACCTGACTGATTTTACATCAGGCTGGTTCCTTAACCTCTCAGCCGACGACAGCTGCCATTAACGAGCGGAGTTTTAATTGATAAATGAATACATCGGTATATATATTTTACGATCACCAAACAACAGACAATCATTAAACTGGCCTACTAGAAAAAGTTGTCAAAATAGTTTTTATCATTTTATTGTTTTGTATAGGGCTGAGTTAGCTCAGTCGGTAGAGCATTCGGCTAGAAACCACAAGGTCCTAGTTCGATACCGACCCTCGCCAACCCAGCGTATGAATAGCACAGGGATCTGTGCTGTAAAGTAAGGAGCTGATGGTAGGTTGTGGTCAAGTTAGCATATCATCACCATCAAATTGTCCTGACAGCATGGATTCTTTTGACTATCACACCTTACATCCCTATTGGTCATCATTCTTGGGAGGTCCTCAACTCGGCACTCAGTGTCCACATGCAGCTGTTGTATATAAGATTTTGCTGGTCAGCCAACACTGGTGTGTCCATGTGTCCACAGGAAAATGTCACTTATGAGCTTATCCTTACTTCTCCAGCAGTGCCCATCATCTCTTGTCTCACTTGGATGCTTTGTGTGGTAAGTGGCCGTATAACTACTGTTTTGCGGGATATTGTTTCCAGGATTTGTTCAAAACAGCATGCAGCTTCCTTGTGTATCAGAATCTAAATTTAAGCATGTATCGACTGCACACTGGTTGGCTTCAGTAATAGCCAATCCAGTGCATATACTATACTGGTTGCCAAACAAGACTAAAGAACCTAGTCTGCCCTACTATTTACCCATAACTGGGAGGATGGACTACTTGGATTCATACCTCTGAGGATTAGAATGCAATATTTTTGGTGATATAATTTTTGTTGAGTCCAATTGGGTTAAGTTTTTCAAGATTTTATATATATATATATATATATATATATATATGTTTGTGTATGTGAGTGTTTGAATGAGTGTATCATTTCTTGTTAAAATGTTTGAGGTAAAGAGAGAAAATAATTGATAGAATCTGATAGAGTGGGTTATATATATGGAATATCTCGTTGGCTGCTTAGTTGGTTGGATTTTATGGCATTTCAACCCATTGGGTTATTTTATGCTGAGGACGGTTTTGTTCTATATATTTTTGTTAGGTATTCAATTTTTCCTTCAACCTCATTTTTTAAACACATTTCTTATAATTCATTTTAATTTATTTAACCCATAGATGGGACCCTAACAGGTACACTCAGCCACTGCCTCCTAGCACATATATGATAAAAAGCATTGGGGGTTGCCATAAGTTCATTAGGTTGGGACAATTCTATAAATGTTAGGGCTTTCCATGACCAGCCAATTGATCAGAAGGGGCCTCTCCAACTGCCCATATAGCCTAAATAAGGGCCAAAATGCATGTCATGGACTGCTCATCCACCAGGCTTCCATCCTTAAGCATCATGGGTAACTAATGGCCAACTGATGGCCCCATTGGGTGAGGTATTAGCTCTCTTTAGAGGTGCAGTCAGTCAGCCGACAGGTTGAATGGGATATCTGGAGAGACGTGGGAAACTGAGTAATTTAATTAATAATCAATTTGATCAAATTTCCTGAACTTTTGGGTTGCACATTGTACATGAGAATAATTAGTACTCACGTATTTATGTATGTATGTATGTAAAATATATAATAAGAATCTCATTTCTAGTGCTAATTATTTAAAATACAAGTATACCTTTAGATTTACGAGTTCTTTCAACTCTCTCTCTCTATATATATATGTGTATAGAGAAAGAGAGAGACATATATAGATAGACATACAAAGATGAAACATTCACCCATTTATTAATATTAATTGTAAGTATATATATATATGTGTGTGTGTGTGTATATATATATAGGTAAAAACACAATTGTGTATGATAGTGTTTAGTATATAAATTTTGAAGTATAGACCAACTAAGTGATTTATGATTGTCTACTACTTCCCACAAGGCACTCACAGTGTTATAGGTCTCAGAGTGCCACACTGTCAAATAGATCACTAGTATGTACTTATATTATCAATGATAAACAAAATCAATACCTACAGAGAAGAAAATGAGAGGACAGACATTCTGTAACATTTCATAAATCTTTTCATGAATAAATTGGAAATTTACCATTATATATATATGTGTGTGTGTGTGTGAGTGAATATATATATATATATATATATATATATATATATATATAAAAAGATTTTTTTAAATTGTAAGGGTTTCATGTATGCTTCACGTATTTGATGACAAGGTTATAAAAAAATAAATGTATTGGGATATATATGTATACTTTTACATACATATATATATGTGTGTTTGTGAATGTGTCAGCATGTGTTACATATATACATGTGTGTGTTATATATATGCATACGTGTGTGTGTATATATATATATATATATATATATATATGTGTGTGTGTGTGTGTGTGTGCGCATTTTTATTTTATTTTTGGTATTATTTTACTATAACTGTTTTTCATTGGACATCATCAGAAAGAGGATAAATTCATTGAATTCATTTCATGATCTTTCATAAATAAACACTGATTTTTTTTCTACTTTTATTTTGTGCAGATTTATTCTTATAAACATGACTGTGTCTTCGTACAAATTGAGAAAATTAGGCTAAAACAATGATGACTCAATAATAAATATATTTTAAGTTAGTCATAATTTAAAAAGAAATGCAATTACCATGAATTTACACATACAGACACATAATATATATATATATATATATATATATTATATATATATATATGTGTGTGTGTGTGTGAGAAATTAAGTAAACAATGTGTTTATCTTTTATATGGCCTTTAGCTGACAATTTTTGGAGGATATGTGCTTAAAGTCATACCTAATTTTGAAAATTAATTAGTTAATGAATTTAGGCGGGCATATATGTTCAAATGTAAGGCTAAACAAATCGAGAAAATGTCAATCCCTGGGGATTAACATTTTCTCGATTTGTTTAGCCTTACATTAATTATTATTTTATCGATTTGTTTAGCCTTACATTAATTATTAACTAATTAATTTTCAAAATTAGGTATGACTTCAATTAAGCACATATCCTCCAAAAATATATATATGTATAGTTATTTGATGATTGGGGATATGTGAAACTGATTACCGAAAGTAGTACTATGGGTATTATAGAATTATAATTTCAAAATTTTAAGTTTTAAACCTGCTATAATTATTATTACTTATTACACTAGCAAAAAAAATAAAACAGCCTCCAGGTAGTGTAAAAATTAACTTTTGAAAGATATTGCCTGGGGCGGGGAGTTAGAAATTCAATGTCATAGGGTTTGTATCATAAGTAAGTAAAATCATCAAATTTATTAAAGGAGTAAAAAATAAAAAATAAAACAATTGGAAATGGAAACTTAATTGTGCCCTCCTCAAATAAAATGTTGACTACATCTATTAATTATTAATTAAATAATTATTTTTAATATTTCCAACATAAATTTTACATATGCATTCGTTATTTGTAAACTTTTTAACTTCTTTTTCCTGACAAAAAGGCCAAGAGTAAAAAATAATTTTAAAGAATTAATAAATATATAATACCAGACATATATTTATTAAAACTTGTTTTAAAAAAAAAATGTAGACTTTTTAATTTTGCATACTCAAATTCTACATATTAAGGATTTTGAATATAAATTAAATAATCATCAATAAACTTATGCAATTCCTGGGGGTTTGTGACGTAGGGAGTGACATAGTTTTGGTTACAGACAGAGAGACAACGAATCTCCATTATTAATAGATATTCGAAAAATAAAATCGCAATTCATCACTAGATTCAGTTTAAAGTCATACCCTGGACAATAAGACGCTTCTAGCATATAAATGAGAAAGGGGTAGGAATTGCTATAAGGGCAATAGAGTCCAGACAATCATATAGGTGCTAAAGCTTGATGTTATTTCTCTGAATGTTTGAGATGAGGCTTGAAGACTAGTATTATCTGTGTTATTTGGACTATTGTCCCCATCTTCATTGTTATTTGTACAACGTTTCGGCTGATATACCCTCCGGCCTTCTTCAGGTATTTCTTGTTGGACTCGGGAACCTTCTTTTCGAACTCGGGAACTTTCTTGTCGTATTTGGGAGCCATCATGGAACATTGAACCTAACCCTTTATTTACAATGAAGATGGGGACAATAGTCCGAATAACGCAGATAATACTAAAGCTTGATGTGACCAACTGATTAATCAGAGGGGGCCTCACTGCTTGTCTAGCCTAAGTAAGAGCCAAAGTCGAGTATTGCAGGCCATAGACTGCTTAGCCATCAGGATTCTGTCCTTGGCATCACAGGTCGCCACCCTCATCCAACAGTCAGCCCCATTGAAGGGAGTCTTACTCCTCTGCAGAGGTGCAGTTGGCTTATTCTACAGTCCCAGCTAACAGGGCTAGGGACCTGAACACCACTACCACTCTAGGTCAGAGTTTTAGAACTAGCGTTACACCACTGGATGCAGTTCTAAGAAATACGGGGAGGGGCTGGTGTGGGTACCCCTCTGCAAAGGATGCAGTTTGTTTATTCTAAACTCCAATGACACAGTCGCCAAGATATTTTAAGAGGATCACAAAGACAAACTGAACATAGCAAATAAAAAAAAGCACACCACCTTTAAACTTTGAATTAAATGAGGAGGTGCGTGGTGTAATGTTAGAATCGTAGGAAATGGACTCGTCAACCCGAGTTCAAATCCTGGAAGATTCTGTTTTCATTTCACATAGCATTAATACCCTAGGGAAAGGTATGCATCTAGCTGCTCTCCCTCCAGCTATGGGTAAATAGTTATGCAGACTGGGCTTTTTAACTTTGGCTAAGTAACCAGTCTAAGAGAAAGAAAACCCTGAATTCAAACCTTTTAATCTCTGTTTAAGAAATTGACCTTGTGTCAAATCCTGCTTGTGTGGAGGGGTTTGTGAATACAAGGTGTGTCATAAAAGTATCGAGATTGAAGCTGTATTTACCAAGATTGAGATGAACAATGAATAGAACTTTTTCAGAATACAAGGTGTGTCAAAAAGAACAAAAAATCTCAATACTTTTTTGACACACCTTGTATATATATATATACTTTGAATACATACAATTAGATTGACAATTAATTTTTAAGACATCATAAAATTTTAGTTTTGTAAATTCCTTTATTTATTTTCTCTGTTTAAGAAATTGACCTTGTGTCAAATCCTGCTTGTGTAGAGGGGCTCGTGAATACAAGGTGTGTCATAAAAGTATCGAGATTGAAGCTGTATTTACCAAGATAGAGATGAACAATGAATAGAACTTTTTCAGAATACAAGGTGTGTCAAAAAGAACAACAAATCTCAATACTTTTTTGACACCCCTTGTGTATATATATATATATATATATACTTTGAATACATACAATTAGATTGACAATTAATTTTTCAGACATCATAAAATTTTAGTTTTGTAAATTCCTTTATTTATTTTCTTGACTGAGAATTTCAATGAATTCTCTTGAGAGAGAGAGGGAAAAAAACTAATCAATTTAAGAAAAAACAACCCCCACACCAAAAATAAAGAAAATGTACGATTAACAAGTTTTATTTTTTTGTTTTTCTGCCATTATTTCTTTTCGTTTGTGTTGTTTATGTCTGTTGGATGAAAACAGAGTAAAAGAACAACAAAATAATAACAACAACAACAACAACAAAATAGCAAGAAAATTCTTTGTTTAGAATTTGGTTCATTTGAGACGGAAGAAGATAAGATCACATCAGCTAAAAAGTTTCAATATCCAATTCTATCATTACATATCAGATTCACATTTATTCTCTTACCTTACATTAAATGTTCTTTGAAAAAAAAAATTCCCTTGCATAAATAAACATAAAAATCATTTTTTTATATTTATTATTCATTAGTATAAAACACTTAAAACAATAACATTTAAAAAAATCTCTTTTGTTATTAAGTATTTTTTAAGTAGTTTTGTTTTTAATCTTAAATAGTACCACTACTGTTCTTCTACAAGGATGGCTTTGGCATTAAATAACTCATGAAATTTGATGTTTCATCACACAAAGAAACCAAACTACAAAATAAAAGTATATAAAAAAGTCGCCAGGGTGGCCTAAAGTCGGTATCAGCCAATCAGCGAGGGAGTCTATCCCCTTTTCACTAGCGCTAGACCAAGGAGATTGTTTTTTTTTGCATCTGAGGTGGAGTGCCACACCTACCATCAGCTCCTCATTTTACCGCACAGATCCCTGTGCTACTCATACGCTGAGTTGGCGAGGACCGGAATCGAACTAGAAATCATGTGGTTTCTAGCCGAACGCTCTAGAACTACAGAATAAAAGTATATAAAAAGTCAGTATCAGCCAATCAGCAAGGGAGTCTATCCCCTTTTCACTAGCGCTAGACCAAGGAGATTGGTTTTTTTTTTGCATCTGAGGTGGAGTGCCACATCTACCATCAGCTCCTTACTTTACTGCACAGATCCCTGTGCTACTCATACGCTGAGTTGGCGAGGACTGGAATCGAACTAGAAACCATGTGGTTTCTAGCCGAACACTCTACCGACTGAGCTAACCCGGCCCTAATTATATATATATATATTGACATTTGTATCACATCCTGGTCACATGGGAGGGTTGGTAAATATATATAATCTTTAAATACTTACAATTAAATTGACAATATATTTTTAAGACATGACAAAATTGTAGTTTTGTAAATTCCTTAATTCATTTTCTTGTTATCAAGTATTTTCTTAATTAGTTATTTTTTTAACTTTAAATAGTACCACTACTGTTTTTCTGCAAGGATGGCTTTGGCAATAAATAACTCCTGAACATTGATATGCCATTAAACAAAGAAACAAAATCAAACCACAAAATAAATTTATATACTTATAACATTATCATTTACAGTTCACCTATTTTAGGTGCATTCTGTGTGTGTGTGTGTGTGTATATATATATATATATATATATATAAAATATACCAAACTTGTTGGTAAACCCTTGCGGTAAGAAAAAACCGGCAAATAGTTTGATTGTAAAAATATACTACCAAACATTACCTGGGGAGAAAAAAATTTTTGAAAAAAAGAAAAGACTAAGATAGTCGTACCATCTGAAAGTAATCGGTTGATACTTGGCCAAAAAAACAAACAATTTATATGTATATATATATATATATATATATATATATATATATATATGCAAAATACATATTCATACAAAAACCGCTAGGATATACTAAGCTAATAAGTAAAGAGTGCTCAATATCTAAGTAGAGCAAAAAATAAAGATAAACCTAATGAGTCAGATATACCTACTAAAAGTTTTGCTTAGTGCTCTTCAGGGCTAAGATAAGACTGTCCTGAAGAGCACTAAGCAAAACTTTTAGTAGGTATATCTGACTCATTAGATTTATCTTTATTATATATATAAGTTAAGGTAGCATGGAAATGGAGTCAGAGGATCCTGGTTACAGTTTCTTGCCTATATGATCTTCAGATTAGGTCTGAAGATTCCGTAGGAGAGAAACTGTCAGTAACCAGGCACCACTGATTCCATTTCCATGCTACCTTAACTTAGATATAAATGCTCTATCAATGATATTGAGCACTGTTTACTAATAAATATAGAACCCAGATTTTCAAAATAATAATAATAATAATAATATATATATATATGAGAAGAAAATATTTAAAAAATATAACAAACATTATAAGATATTTTCTTCTCATATTGTCGGATTAATTTCCTCATCATATATATATATTTTTTTTTTTTTTGGGAGAATATGTGCTTAATTGAAGTGGTACCGAATTTTGAAAGTTAATTAATTAATAATTAATTAATTAGGCGGGTATACCTATTTAAATGTAAGGCTAAACAAATAAAAAAAAATCAATCTCTGTATGTACATTTCGGCCTATTAGGCCTCATCAGGCCGAAATGTACATACAGAGATTGATTTTTTTTTATTTGTTTAGCCTTATATTTAAATAGGTATACCCGCCTAATTAATTAATTATTAATTAATTAACTTTTAAAATTAGGTACCACTTCAATTAAGCATATATTCTCCCAAAAATTGTCGGCTAAAAAAAAGCCATATCATAAACACATCGCTTGTGTATTTACTTCACATATATATATATATATGTGTATGTGTGTGTGTGTGTGTATGCGTGTGTCTATCTTAGCTAAGATAATGATAGATTTTAAATCTAAAGATTCACTCTTGATACTTTTTTGATCAATTTTATATTCAGATGAAATAGATATTACTTCAAAGAGTCTAAAATTTAATAATTTTCATCAATAAATGACAACCAGACTTAGACTTCAAAATACTACTTCTTGGTGATGATGAAAACTTTGATGTGAGAGAAATAGATAATTGGCCAAAGGTCAATGATAGCATCTTTTAAATTAATGGAAATGTATGGTGAGCTGTGCATGGATGTCAAAAAAATCTGCAGGGTGTTTGCAACAATGACAAGGTTCAATGCTTCTTCAATGACATAGTGGCAAGCTGGTATAGCATGGGTATACAAAAACTGCCACAGCACCTACAAAAATGTATTGACCGAAATGGCGATTATGTAGCAAAATAGATACATGTTCAGATAGAGTTTGGTTTGTTTTACGGCATATCAACCTCAGTGGGTCATTTAATGCCGATAAAGTTTTGAAATAAATCAATTCTTAACGCATAATACAATTTTTTTATAAATACATTTTTCTATTTAACCCATAGATGGGACCCTAACAGGTACTACCACTCCGGGTCAGAGTGAACCAGGGAGCAATGGTGATGAATGGGGTGCTCCACATTCCCCAAACCTCCAAAACTGAAACCTCACCATCAGATAGAGTTTAACGTCATTCCCAGGACATGTAGGCCTGCAGCTACCGCCTTCTAGCACCCATATGATAAAAAGGGGTTGGGGCTTGCCATAAGGGCAATAGGGTTGGGAAAATCATATAGGTGCTAGGGCTTGACGTGACTAGCTGATTGATCGGAGGGGGCCTCTCCGACTGCCCGTCCATCCCAAGATAGAGCCAAAGTGGAGTATTGCAAGTCATGAATTGCTCATCCACCTGGGCTCTATCCTTAACCATCACGGGTCGTCACCCACGGCCAACAGGTGGCCCCATTGGGGGAGTCTTACACCTCTGCAGAGGTGAAGTCGGTGCATTCTAACGCCCCAGCCGACAGGGCGGGATACATGTTCAAACTTTAAAATGATGTTATCATCATCATTAAAGAGCCTAGTCTGCCCTACTATTTACTCATAGCTTGAGTGAAAATAGCAGGATGCATACCTTTCTCAAGGGTATTAGTGTTATATTAAATGCAAACACCCCTTCCACATGAGTATGATGTGACACAAGGTCAATTTCTTAAGCAGAGTTTAAAATGCTTGAATTCAGAGTTTTCCTTCTCCAAATCTAACCCTGTCTAACCAAGATTAAAGATCCCAATTTGCCTTACTATTTACCTATAACTGGAGGGAAAATAGTTGGACACATATAATGTATTAGCACTAAGTTAATTGCAAACAAACATACAAGATATTAGCGCTATGTTAATTGCAAACAGCCTTGTCCAGGATTTGAACTTGTCTCACCATGTCCACTTTCAATAATGATAACAATTACACCATGTGCTTCCATTTACAGTTCATATATAACGGTTATTAAAAAAGATCATAATATACTATAAAATCACTAGTAATAAAAATCAAAAGCTTTGAAAACTTAAATTTTCCGATGGTAGATATGGTTGTTTTATGATTTTGGTAGTTTGATTGGTTTTATAGCCTATCAAACCTTCTTAATGCTAAAGTTTTGTTTTTTTTCTTTCAAGCAAATATATGGGTTCAAGTAACTTTTCTGATCATTGTTGCATAGGGCCAAATTCAAGTTGTAGTCGTAGTCATTAGTAGTAGTAGTAGTTGTTAGTTCAGAAACAACATAAGCAAGTCGTATAGTCACAAAGGGATTGTTTATTCCTTTCTAGGCTTGTGGGTTCTTTTTCAGAGAGAAGAAGAGAGAGAGAGGGTAAGGTCAAATTATACTACCATAAATCATGTACGATACTATTATGCGCAACACCTCATGGGGGAACTTGGGAAGCTCCGTCTGCCTCTTAAGAAGGCCCAGCCAAAAAAGACTGATTTTTCTCTTCTTCCATTTCTCATCCTGGGGGTGGGAAGGTCACCCAGCTTCCGCTCCTCTGCAGAAACTAGAACTTCCAGATTTTTATTTTTATCTTTAGTTCCGGGGTCATTGGTCGATCAGTGGAGGGTCCACCGTTGAGTCTTTACCATTTCAAACTTTAACCTCTCTTTGTTTTTATCTCTTTTTCTTCTCTTTTTCCAGAAATCTGATTACCGTTTTCTTTTCAATCCCCAAATTCCCCATAGACCATGATAATTATGCTACATACATCACAATTAATTGCAAACAATTAATTGCAAACAATTATAGCTTCAAGTGACTATTCTTAATACAAATAATTTGCACACAGTTATATGGTTTCAAATATTCCTACCTAATACTAATGACTTTCAATCAAATCTATTTGAACCCTAAATGAGACCTTAGCAAGGTCAGATGTGGTTGTAATGGAAATGAAGGAATAGATCCACATTTCTCAGAACTCCAGAACTGAAGCCTCACCACCAGATACAGTTTAGTCTCATACACAGGAATAATAATTATTAACTTTCGAAATGTATTATTACTTGTAATGAAAAATTGGATCATTTATGATAATTGTAAATGTGTATTTTTAATTAAAATAATTCTATTTTTGTTTAAGATAAATCTTAATATTTGATCCGGCCAAAGATAGATATGTTATAAGATATAGCCTAATATATACATAAACATAAGACTTAAGATCTATGTAAGTAAATTGACTAACATGTTAATATAAAAAATCATCAACAAGTACTAATATATATATACCAACCTCTCCACACAAGTAGGATGTGACATGTAGTAAATTTCTTAAGTTCTTAAGCAGAGTTTAACAGGTTTGAATTTAGAATTTTCCTTCTCCTAGACTGGTTCCCTAACCAAGGTTAAAGAGCCCAATCTACCCAACTATTTGCCCATAGCTAGAGGGATAATAGTTGAATTCATACCTTTCTCAAAGGTATTAGCACTATGTGAAATGCAAGCAGCCTCGTCCAGTTTTTGAACTCAGGTTGGCAAGTCGTTTCTTATGTTGCACTATATATATATATATATATATATATATATATATATATCCATATATGGGTTACCAGGTAAGTTGGTATGATTCTATATTGGCCCTTTCTTCCAACAGCGGAATGTTAGTTATTCAGGTCTGTAGAATAATCATACTAGTTCCAATTAGTAAGACAAGGCAGCAAGTAATTGTAACTGAATACGAACCTATCTTGCTGCAATACCACTGCAAAATGCCATGTTATTTATGAGGCCTCATAACATCATAGAAACCAAGCAGCCAATCAGGACTCAGGGAATGGAATCACCCAAATGCAAGAATGGACTGTTCTTGATCTCAATAAGTAGCAACTGTCTTGGCACTGGTTCAGTTGTGCTTAGCTAGTTGCTGTTGTTCAAACCAACAATAGACTGACTCACTTCAACAAGGTCTAAGTTGAGAGCATGATGTTCAATATCATTGAACAGAGCAATATCAGTGGTAAAGAAAAAGATTAAAAATCATGCATTTTGTATCTATTTCTGCCCACAGATACTTGTGGGCAGAAATAGATCTATAACTGAAAAATGGCAGATTTTTAAGCCTTTTTCTTTACCAACAATACACACACACACATATATATATATATATATATATATATATGGTCTTCTTTTGTCCAAAAAATACTTACATGACACAATAAGAAAGAGTCAATCCATTCATTCACAAATATAGGGACTTGTGATATAAAGAAAGGTCTCCTGTGCCAAAAACAAATGACAGCGTTTAATACATTTGGGAATCCCTGATACAATGTAAAAATGGATATTCAGAAATGACAAATGACAACTAAGGAAAAGATAAATGTCTAAACTCTTAGAAAAAAAAGAAGTTAGTTTGACTTATGTTTGAACACAAGATCATTCTGAATTTTAGAAATAAAAGTTTGTATCTTTAATAATAATTCATTCTTAGACAAAGTAAATTAAAAAACAGATTTTGACATTGCTAAACTGATTATATATATATATATATATATATATATATAAATGATGTTGTTGTACAGTCCACATATGCTGTTGGTATATCTGATAAGTCTATCTATATGTGTATGTATTATATATATATATATATATATATATATATATATATATTACACATTTATGGGAAAATAATTGTTGGTTGTTTAGAAGCATGAAATAAATGAAGATCAGACACTAGTTGTTTAATATTGTGTTCTGAATCACATTTATTTACTGATATTTCAAGAAGCGTTTGTCCCTCATTGTCAAGGGTTTATATATATATGTATATTAACCCTAAAAACATATTGAGTTCTGTGGCATAGTGGATAATGTGTTGGTCTGTAAGATTTTTGTAAACGAGTTTGAACTCTAGTCATGCTATTACATTCACTTTTAGACTAATAACCTTGTGAAAAGTATGACCCCCCCTCATTCCCCTAGCTTTGGGAGGACCATTAAATAAAACCACTGCTGTTATTCTACAAGGATTGCTTTGGCATTAAATAAATTGTTGATATGCCATTAAACCAACCAACCAACTTAATACATAATGCTAATCATTGTTGTATAATTCTTATGTAGATTCAGTATTCTGAATAGACTAGTTGTAGATAATGGACAATAAAAGTAGGTTGGTTATACAGAAGGGAGAGTGTTAATGGGGAGTTCCACTGATTGGTGTATTATTGTAAATTGATTGTACCCATTAAAAAGACAGTGTAGAAGGGTTAGACTGGATTTAATGCTTATCAAAATTGGATACTCATAAAAGATTGGTTTAGGAGTCATTGCTGATTGGTCAGAAAAAATAGTCACATCAGACTGGTTATAGGGACTGGAGAGTGACATCAGATTGGTTATATGGGATGGAGAGTCACATTAGATTTGCTATAGGGAATGGAGAGTCACATCAGATTGATTATATGGAATGGAGTATTACATCAGATTGGTTATAGGGACTGGAGAGTCACATCAGATTGGTTATATGGGATGGAGAGTCACATTAGATTTGCTATAGGGAATGGAGAGTCACATCAGATTGATTATATGGAATGGAGTGTCACATCAGATTGGTTATAGGGACTGGAGAGTCACATCAGATTGGTTATAGGGACTGGAGAGTCACATCAGATTGGTTATATGGGATGGAGAGTCACATTAGATTTGCTATAGGGAATGGAGAGTCACATTAGATTTATTATAGGGAATGGAGTGTCACATCAGATTGGTTATAGGAAATGGAGAATCAAATCATATTGATTATAGGGAATGTAGTCATATTAGATTGGTTATAGGGAATGAAGTGTCATGTAAGATCAGTTATAGGGAATAGAGAGTCACATCAGATTGGTTATAAGGAATGGAGTGTCACATGATATAGGAAATGGAGAGTCACATCAGATTGATTATAGGGAATGGAGTATCACGTCAGATTGATTATAGGGAATGGAGAGTCATGTCAGATTGGTTATAGGGAATGGAGAGTCATGTCAGATTGGTTATAGGGAATGGAGAGTCATGTCAGATTGGTTATAGGGAATGCATTGTTACATCAGATTGGTTATAGGGAATGGAGTGTCACATCAGATTGGTTATAGGGAATGGAGTGTTACATCAGATTGATTATAGGGAATGGAGAGTCATGTCAGATCAGCTATAAGGAATGGAGTGTCACATGAAATTGGTTATAGGGAATAGAGTGTCATGTCAGATTGGTTATAGGGAATGGAGAATCACATCAGATTGTTCATAAAGAAGGAAGTGTCATAGCTGATTGGTTATAAATAATGGAGAGTAAGTTACATCTATTACTACTATGAGTTGTGAAAAAGTAATATGAATAAGCTGACTAAAAATTTAAGTTCAGTAAAATTTTGCCGATTGATAACAATGTTCACGAGGATTATGTTTATTTCCTTTATCCCAAAATCTTCCAGAGGGTGACAGTTTAAAAATAAAATAACATATCCTCGTGAACATTGTTATCAATCGGCAAAATTTTACTGAACTTAAATTTTTAGTCAGCTTATTCATATTACTTTTTCACAAACTCATAGTAGTAATAGATGTAACTTACTCTCCATTATTTATAACCAATCAGCTATGACACTTCCTTCTTTATGAACAATCTGATGTGATTCTCCATTCCTATAACCAATCTGACATGACACTCTATTCCCTATAACCAATTTCATGTGACACTCCATTCCTTATAGCTGATCTGACATGACTCTCCATTCCCTATAATCAATCTGAGTAACACTCCATTCCCTATAATCAAATCTGATGTGACACTCCATTCCCTATAACCAATCTGATGTAACAATGCATCCCTATAACCATCTGACTGACCACCTATAACCATCTGACATGACTCTCCATTCCCTATAACCAATCTGACATGACTCTCCATTCCCTATAATCAATCTGACGTGATACTCCATTCCCTATAATCAATCTGATGTGACTCTCATTTCCTATATCATGTAACATCCATTCCTTATAACCAATCTGATGTGACTCTCTATTCCCTATAACTGATCTTACATGACACTTCATTCCTATAACCAATCTAATATGACTACATTCCCTATAATCAATATGATTTGATTCTCCATTTCCTATAACCAATCTGATGTGACACTCCATTCCCTATAAAATCTAATGTGACTCTCCATTCCTATAGCAAATCTAATGTGACTTCCATCCCATATAACAATCTGATGTGACTCTCCAGTCCCTATAACCAATCTGATGGACTCTCCAGTCCCTATAACCAATCTGATGTGACACTCCATTCCAATAATCAATCTGATGGACTCTCCATTCCTATAGCAAATCTAATGTGACTCTCCATCCCATATAACCAATCTGATGTGACTCTCCAGTCCCTATAACAATCGATGTAATATCCATTCATATAATCAATCTGATGTGACTCTCCATTCCCATAGCTAATGTGACTCTCCATCCATATAACCAATCTGATGTCACTCTCCAGTCCCTATAACCAGTCTGATGTGACTATTTTTTCTGACCAATCAGCAATGACTCCTAAACCAATCTTTTATGAGTATCCAATTTTGATAAGCATTAAATCCAGTCTAACCCTTCTACACTGTCTTTTAATGGGTACAATCAATTTACAATAATACACCAATCAGTGGAACTCCCCATTAACACTCTCCTTCTGTATAACCAACCTACTTTTATTGTCCATTATCTACAACTAGTCTATTCAGAATACTGAATCTACATAGAATTATACAACAATGATTAGCATTATGTATTAAGTTGGTTGGTTGGTTTAATGGCATATCAACAATTTATTTAATGCCAAAGCAATCCTTGTAGAATAACAGCAGTGGTTTTATTTAATGGTCCTCCCAAAGCTAGGGGATGAGGGGGGTCATACTTTTCACAAGGTTATTAGTCTAAAAGTGAATGTAATAGCATGACTAGAGTTCAAACTCGTTTACAAAAATCTTACAGACCAACACATTATCCACTATGCCACAGAACTCAATATGTTTTTAGGGTTAATATACATATATATATAAACCCTTGACAATGAGGGACAAACGCTTCTTGAAATATCAGTAAATAAATGTGATTCAGAACACAATATTAAACAACTAGTGTCTGATCTTCATTTATTTCATGCTTCTAAACAACCAACAATTATTTTCCCATAAATGTGTAATATAATATATATATATATATATATATATATAATACATACACATATAGATAGACTTATCAGATATACCAACAGCATATGTGGACTGTACAACAACATCATTATATATATATATATATATATATATTAATCAGTTTAGCAATGTCAAAATCTGTTTTTTAATTTACTTTGTCTAAGAATGAATTATTATTAAAGATAAACTTTTATTTCTAAAATTCAGAATGATCTTGTGTTCAAACATAAGTCAAACTAACTTCTTTTTTTTTCTAAGAGTTTAGACATTTATCTTTCCTTAGTTGTCATTTGTCATTTCTGAATATCCATTTTTACATTGTATCAGGGATTCCCAAATGTATTAAACGCTGTCATTTGTTTTTGGCACAGGAGACCTTTCTTTATATCACAAGTCCCTATATTTGTGAATGAATGGATTGACTCTTTCTTATTGTGTCATGTAAGTATTTTTTGGACAAAAGAAGACCAATAAATATATATATATATATATATGTGTGTGTGTGTTGTATTGTTGGTAAAGAAAAAGGCTTAAAAATCTGCCATTTTCAGTTATAATCTATTTCTGCCCACAAGTATCTGTGGGCAGAAATAGATACAAAATGCATGATTTTTAATCTTTTTCTTTACCACTGATATTGCTCTGTTCAATGATATTGAACATCATGCTCTCAACTTAGACCTGTTGAAGTGAGTCAGTCTATTGTTGGTTTGAACAACAGCAACTAGCTAAGCACAACTGAACCAGTGCCAAGACAGTTGCTACTTATTGAGATCAAGACAGTCCATTCTTGCATTTGGGTGATTCCATTCCCTGAGTCCTGATTGGCTGCTTGGTTTCTATGATGTTATGAGGCCTCATAAATAACATGGCATTTTGCAGTGGTATTGCAGCAAGATAGGTTCGTATTCAGTTACAATTACTTGCTGCCTTGTCTTACTAATTGGAACTAGTATGATTATTCTACAGACCTGAATAACTAACATTCCGCTGTTGGAAGAAAGGGCCAATTATAGAATCATACCAACTTACCTGGTAACCCATATATGGAGATATATATATATATATATATATATATATATATATATATAAGTGCAACATAAGAAACGACTTGCCAACCTGAGTTCAAAAACTGGACGAGGCTGCTTGCATTTCACATAGTGCTAATACCTTTGAGAAAGGTATGAATTCAACTATTATCCCTCTAGCTATGGGCAAATAGTTGGGTAGATTGGGCTCTTTAACCTTGGTTAGGGAACCAGTCTAGGAGAAGGAAAATTCTAAATTCAAACCTGTTAAACTCTGCTTAAGAACTTAAGAAATTTACTACATGTCACATCCTACTTGTGTGGAGAGGTTGGTATATATATATTTAGTACTTGTTGATGATTTTTTATATTAACATGTTAGTCAATTTACTTACATAGATCTTAAGTCTTATGTTTATGTATATATTAGGCTATATCTTATAACATATCTATCTTTGGCCGGATCAAATATTAAGATTTATCTTAAACAAAAATAGAATTATTTTAATTAAAAATACACATTTACAATTATCATAAATGATCCAATTTTTCATTACAAGTAATAATACATTTCGAAAGTTAATAATTTATTATTCCTGTGTATGAGACTAAACTGTATCTGGTGGTGAGGCTTCAGTTCTGGAGTTCTGAGAAATGTGGATCTATTCCTTCATTTCCATTACAACCACATCTGACCTTGCTAAGGTCTCATTTAGGGTTCAAATAGATTTGATTGAAAGTCATTAGTATTAGGTAGGAATATTTGAAACCATATAACTGTGTGCAAATTATTTGTATTAAGAATAGTCACTTGAAGCTATAATTGTTTGCAATTAATTGTTTGCAATTAATTGTGATGTATGTAGCATAATTATCATGGTCTATGGGGAATTTGGGGATTGAAAAGAAAACGGTAATCAGATTTCTGGAAAAAGAGAAGAAAAAGAGATAAAAACAAGAGAGGTTAAAGTTTGAAATGGTAAAGACTCAACGGTGGACCCTCCACTGATCGACCAATGACCCCGGAACTAAAGATAAAAATAAAAATCTGGAAGTTCTAGTTTCTGCAGAGGAGCGGAAGCTGGGTGACCTTCCCACCCCCAGGATGAGAAATGGAAGAAGAGAAAAATCAGTCTTTTTTGGCTGGGCCTTCTTAAGAGGCAGACGGAGCTTCCCAAGTTCCCCCATGAGGTGTTGCGCATAATAGTATCGTACATGATTTATGGTAGTATAATTTGACCTTACCCTCTCTCTCTCTTCTTCTCTCTGAAAAAGAACCCACAAGCCTAGAAAGGAATAAACAATCCCTTTGTGACTATACGACTTGCTTATGTTGTTCTGAACTAACAACTACTACTACTACTAATGACTACGACTACAACTTGAATTTGGCCCTATGCAACAATGATCAGAAAAGTTACTTGAACCCATATATTTGCTTGAAAGAAAAAAAACAAAACTTTAGCATTAAGAAGGTTTGATAGGCTATAAAACCAATCAAACTACCAAAATCATAAAACAACCATATCTACCATCGGAAAATTTAAGTTTTCAAAGCTTTTGATTTTTATTCTAGTGATTTTATAGTATATTATGATTTTTTTAATAACCGTTATATATGAACTGTAAATGGAAGCACATGGTGTAATTGTTATCATTATTGAAAGTGGACATGGTGAGACAAGTTCAAATCCTGGACAAGGCTGTTTGCAATTAACATAGCGCTAATATCTTGTATGTTTGTTTGCAATTAACTTAGTGCTAATACATTATATGTGTCCAACTATTTTCCTCCAGTTATAGGTAAATAGTAAGGCAAATTGGGATCTTTAATCTTGGTTAGACAGGTTAGATTGGAGAAGGAAAACTCTGAATTCAAGCATTTTAAACTCTGCTTAAGAAATTGACCTTGTGTCACATCATACTCATGTGGAAGGGGTGTTGCATTTAATATAACACTAATACCCTTGAAAAGGTATGCATCCTGCTATTTTCACTCAAGCTATGAGTAAATAGTAGGGCAGACTAGGCTCTTTAATGATGATGATAACATCATTTTAAAGTTTGAACATGTATCCCGCCCTGTCGGCTGGGCGTTAGAATGCACCGACTTCACCTCTGCAGAGGTGTAAGACTCCCCCAATGGGGCCACCTGTTGGCCGTGGGTGACGACCCGTGATGGTTAAGGATAGAGCCCAGGTGGATGAGCAATTCATGACTTGCAATACTCCACTTTGGCTCTATCTTGGGATGGACGGGCAGTCGGAGAGGCCCCCTCCGATCAATCAGCTAGTCACGTCAAGCCCTAGCACCTATATGATTTTCCCAACCCTATTGCCCTTATGGCAAGCCCCAACCCCTTTTTATCATATGGGTGCTAGAAGGCGGTAGCTGCAGGCCTACATGTCCTGGGAATGACGTTAAACTCTATCTGATGGTGAGGTTTCAGTTTTGGAGGTTTGGGGAATGTGGAGCACCCCATTCATCACCATTGCTCCCTGGTTCACTCTGACCCGGAGTGGTAGTACCTGTTAGGGTCCCATCTATGGGTTAAATAGAAAAATGTATTTATAAAAAAATTGTATTATGCGTTAAGAATTGATTTATTTCAAAACTTTATCGGCATTAAATGACCCACTGAGGTTGATATGCCGTAAAACAAACCAAACTCTATCTGAACATGTATCTATTTTGCTACATAATCGCCATTTCGGTCAATACATTTTTGAAGGTGCTGTGGCAGTTTTTGTATACCCATGCTATACCAGCTTGCCACTATGTCATTGAAGAAGCATTGAACCTTGTCATTGTTGCAAACACCCTGCAGATTTTTTTGACATCCATGCACAGCTCACCATACATTTCCATTAATTTAAAAGATGCTATCATTGACCTTTGGCCAATTATCTATTTCTCTCACATCAAAGTTTTCATCATCACCAAGAAGTAGTATTTTGAAGTCTAAGTCTGGTTGTCATTTATTGATGAAAATTATTAAATTTTAGACTCTTTGAAGTAATATCTATTTCATCTGAATATAAAATTGATCAAAAAGTATCAAGAGTGAATCTTTAGATTTAAAATCTATCATTATCTTAGCTAAGATAGACACACGCATACACACACACACACACATAACACATATATATATATATGTGAAGTAAATACACAAGCGATGTGTTTATGATATGGCTTTTTTTTTAGCCGACAATTTTGGGAGAATATATGCTTAATTGAAGTGGTACCTAATTTTAAAAGTTAATTAATTAATAATTAATTAATTAGCGGGTATACCTATTTAAATATAAGGCTAAACAAATAAAAAAAAATCAATCTCTGTATGTACATTTCGGCCTGATGAGGCCTAATAGGCCGAAATGTACATACAGAGATTGATTTTTTTTATTTGTTTAGCCTTACATTTAAATAGGTATACCCGCCTAATTAATTAATTATTAATTAATTAACTTTCAAAATTCGGTACCACTTCAATTAAGCACATATTCTCCCCAAAAAAAAAAATATATATATATGATGAGGAAAATTAATCCGACAATATGAGAAGAAAATATCTTATAATGTTTGTTATATTTTTTAAATATTTTCTTCTCATATATATATATATTATTATTATTATTATTATTTTGAAATCTGGTTCTATATTATTAGTAAACAGTGCTCAATATCATTGATAGAGCATTTATATCTAAGTTAAGGGTAGCATGGAAATGGAATCAGTGGTGCCTGGTTACTGACAGTTTCTCTCCTACGGAATCTTCAGACCTAATCTGAAGATCATATAGGCAAGAAACTGTAACCAGGATCCTCTGACTCCATTTCCATGCTACCTTAACTTATATATATAATAAAGATAAATCTAATGAGTCAGATATACCTACTAAAAGTTTTGCTTAGTGCTCTTCAGGACAGTCTTATCTTAGCCCTGAAGAGCACTAAGCAAAACTTTTAGTAGGTATATCTGACTCATTAGGTTTATCTTTATTTTTTTGCTCTACTTAGATATTGAGCATCTTTACTTATTAGCTTAGTATATCCTAGCGGTTTTTGTATGAATATGTATTTTGCATATATATATATATATATATATTATATATATATATATACATATAAATTGTTTGTTTTTTTGGCCAAGTATCAACCGATTACTTTCAATGGTACGACTATCTTAGTCTTTTCTTTTTTTTTCAAAAATTTTTTTCTCCCCAGGTAATGTTTGGTAGTATATTTTTACAATCAAACATTTGCCGGTTTTTTCTTACCGCAAGGGTTTACCAACAAGTTTGGTATATTTTATATATATAATATATATATATATACACACACACACACACACAGAATGCACCTAAAATAGGTGAACTGTAAATGATAATGTTATAAGTATATAAATTTATTTTGTGGTTTGATTTTGTTTCTTTGTTTAATGGCATATCAATGTTCAGGAGTTATTTATTGCCAAAGCCATCCTTGCAGAAAAACAGTAGTGGTACTATTTAAAGTTAAAAAATAACTAATTAAGAAAATACTTGATAACAAGAAAATGAATTAAGGAATTTACAAAACTACAATTTTGTCATGTCTTAAAATATATTGTCAATTTAATTGTAAGTATTTAAAGATTATATATATTTACCAACCTCCCATGTGACAGAGTGATACAAATGTCAATATATATATATATAATTAGGGCCGGTTAGCTCAGTCGGTAGAGTGTTCGGCTAGAAACCACATGGTTTCTAGTTCGATTCCAGTCCTCGCCAACTCAGCGTATGAGTAGCACAGGGATCTGTGCAGTAAAGTAAGGAGCTGATGGTAGATGTGGCACTCCACCTCAGATGCAAAAAAAAAAACCAATCTCCTTGGTCTAGCGCTAGTGAAAAGGGGATAGACTCCCTTGCTGATTGGCTGATACTGACTTTTTATATACTTTTATTCTGTAGTTCTAGAGCGTTCGGCTAGAAACCACATGATTTCTAGTTCGATTCCGGTCCTCGCCAACTCAGCGTATGAGTAGCACAGGGATCTGTGCGGTAAAATGAGGAGCTGATGGTAGGTGTGGCACTCCACCTCAGATGCAAAAAAAACAATCTCCTTGGTCTAGCGCTAGTGAAAAGGGGATAGACTCCCTCGCTGATTGGCTGATACCGACTTTAGGCCACCCTGGCGACTTTTTTATATACTTTTATTTTGTAGTTTGGTTTCTTGTGTGATGAAACATCAAATTTCATGAGTTATTTAATGCCAAAGCCATCCTTGTAGAAGAACAGTAGTGGTACTATTTAAGATTAAAAACAACTACTTAAAAAATACTTAATAACAAAAGAGATTTTTTAAATGTTATTGTTTTAAGTGTTTTATACTAATGAATAATAATATAAAAAATGATTTTTATGTTTATTTATGCAAGGGAAATTTTTTTTTCAAAGAACATTTAATGTAAGGTAAGAGAATAAATGTGAATCTGATATGTAATGATAGAATTGGATATTGAAACTTTTTAGCTGATGTGATCTTCTTCTCCGCTCAAATGAACCAAATTCTAAACAAAGAATTTTCTTGCTTTTGTTGTTGTTTGTTATTGTTATTTTTGTTCTTTTACTCTGTTTCAATCCAACAGACATAAACAACACAAACGAAAAGAAATAATGCAGAAAAACAAAAAAATAAAACTTGTTAATCGTACATTTTCTTTATTTTTGGTGTAGGGGTTGTTTTTTTTCTTAAATTGATTAGTTTTTTTTCCCTCTCTCTCTCAAGAGAATTCATTGAATTCTCAGTCAGAAAATAAATAAAGGAATTTACAAAATAAAATTTTATGATGTCTGAAAAATTAATTGTCAATCTAATTGTATGTATTCAAAAGTATATATATATATATATATATATATATATATATACAAGGGGTGTCAAAAAAGTATTGAAATTTTTTGTTCTTTTTGACACACCTTGTATTCTGAAAAAGTTCTATTCATTGTTCATCTCAATCTTGGTAAATACAGCTTCAATCTCGATACTTTTATGACACACCTTGTATTTACGAACCCCTCCACACAAGCAGGATTTGACACAAGGTCAATTTCTTAAACAGAGATTAAAAGGTTTGATTTCAGGGTTTTCCTTCTCTTAGACTGGTTACTTAGCCAAGGTTAAAAAGCCCAGTCTACCCAACTATTTACCCATAGCTGGAGGGAGAGCAGCTAGATGCATACCTTTCCCTAGGGTTTTAATGCTATGTGAAATGAAAACAGAATCATCCAGGATTTGAACTCGGGTTGATGAGTTCATTTCCTACGATTCTAACCATGACACCACGCACCTCCTCATTTAATTCAAAGTTTAAAGGTGGTGTGCTTTTTTTTATTTGCTATGTTCAGTTTGTCTTTGTGATCCTCTTAAAATATCTAGGTGACTGTGTCATTGGAGTTTAGAATAAACAAACTGCATCCTTTGCAGAGGGGTACCCACACCAGCCCCTCCCCGTATTTCTTAGAACTGCATCCAGTGGTGTAACGCTAGTTCTAAAACTCTGACCTAGAGTGGTAGTACCTGTTCAGGTCCCTAGCCCTGTTAGCTGGGACTGTAGAATAAGCCAACTGCACCTCTGCAGAGGAGTAAGACTCCCTTCAATGGGGCTGACTGTTGGATGAGGGTGACGACCTGTGATGCCAAGGACAGAATCCTGATGGCTAAGCAGTCTATGGCCTGCAATACTCGACTTCGGCTCTTACTTAGGCTAGACAAGCAGTGAGGCCCCCTCTGATCAATCAGTTGGTCACATCACCTATATGATTGTCTGGACCCTATTGCACTTATAGCAACTCCAACCCCTTTCTCATTTATGTGCTAGAAGGGTCTTATTGTCCAGGGTATGACTTTAAACTGAATCTAGTGATGAGGTGCGATTTTATTTTTTGAATATCTATTAATAATGGAGATTCGTTTGTCCTCTGTCTGTAACCAAAACTATGTCACTCCCTACGTCACAAACCCCCAGGAATTGCATAAGTTTATTGATGATTATTTAATTTATATTCAAAATCCTTAATATGTAGAATTTGAGTACGCAAATTAAAAAGTCTACATTTTTTTTTTAAAACAAGTTTTAATAAATATATGTCTGGTATTATATATTTATTAATCTTTAAAATTATTTTACGCTTGGCCTTTTTGTCAGGAAAAAGAAGTTAAAAAGTTTACAAATAACGAAATACATATGTAAAATTTATGCTGGAAATATTAAAAATAATTTTAATTAATTATTAATAGATGTAGTCAACATTTTATTTGAGGAGGCACAATTAAGTTTCCATTTCCAATTGTTTTATTTTTATTTTTTACTCCTTTAATAAATTTGATGATTTTACTCACTTTATGATACAAACCCTATGACATTGAATTTCTAACTCCCCGCCCCAGGCAATATCTTTCAAAAGTTAATTTTTACACTGCCTGGAGGCTTTTATTTTTTTGCTAGTGTAATTAGTAATAATAATTATAGCAGGTTTAAAACTTAAAATTTTGAAATTATAATTCTATAATACCCATAGTACTACTTTCGTATCAGTTTCACATATCCCCAATCATCAATAACTATATACATATATATTTTTTGGAGGATATGTGCTTAACTGAAGTCATACCTAATTTTGAAAATTAATTAGTTAATAATTAATGTAAGGCTAAACAAATCGATAAAATAATAATTAATGTAAGGCTAAACAAATTGAGAAAATGTCAATCGCCAGGGATTGACATTTTCTCGATTTGTTTAGCCTTACATTTGAACATATATGCCCGCCTAAATTCATTAACTAATTAATTTTCAAAATTAGGTATGACTTCAATTAAGCACATATCCTCCAAAAATTGTCAGCTAAAGGCCATATAAAAAATAAACACATTGTTTGTTAACTTAATCTCACACACACACACACACAACACATAATAATATATATATATATATATATTATATATATATAATATATTATGTGCTGTATGTGTAAATTCATGGTAATTGCATTTCTTTTTAAATTATGACTAACTTAAAATATATTTATTATTGAGTCATCATTGTTTTAGCCTAATTTTCTCAATTTGTACGAAGACACAGTCATGTTTATAAGAAAATAAATCTGCACAAAATAAAAGTAAGAAAAATCAGTGTTTATTTATGAAAGATCATGAAATGAATCAATGAATTTATCCTCTTTCTGATGATGTCCAATGAAAAACAGTTATAGTAAAATAGATACTAAAAATAAAATAAAATGCACACACACACACACACACACACACTATATATATATATATATATATATATAACCACACACCACACACGTATGCATATATATAACACACACATGTATATATGTAAACACATGCTGACACATTCACAAACACAATATATATATGTATGTAAAAGTAACATATATATCCAATACATTTATTTTTTTATAACCTTGTCATCAAATACGTGAAGCATACATGAAACCCTTACAATTTAAAAAAATCTTTATATATATATATATATATATATACACTCACACACACACATATATATATATATAATGGTAAATTTCCAATTTATTCATGAAAAGATTTATGAAATGTTGCAGAATGTCTGTCCTCTCATTTTCTTCTCTGTAGGTATTGATTTTGTTTATCATTGATAATATAAGTACATACTAGTGATCTATTTGACAGTGTGGCACTCTGAGACCTATAACACTGTGAGTGCCTTGTGGGAAGTAGTAGACAATCATAAATCACTTAGTTGGTCTATACTACAAAATTTATATACTAAACACTATCATACACAATTGTGTTTTTACATATATACACACACACACACATATATATATATACTTACAATTAATATTAATAAATGGGTGAATGTTTCATCTTTGTATGTCTATCTATATATGTCTCTCTCTTTCTCTATACATACATATATATATATATATATATATAGAGAGAGAGAGAGAGAGAGAGAGAGAGTTGAAAGAACTCGTAATCTAAAGGTATACTGTATTTTAAATAATTAGCACTAGAAATGAGATTCTTATTATATATTTACATACATATATATAAATACGTGAGTACTAATTATTCTCATGTACAATGTGCAACCCAAAGTTCAGGAAATTTGATCAAATTGATTATTAATTAATAACTCAGTTCCCACGTCTCTCCAGATATCCCATTCAACCTGTTGGCTGACTGACTGCACCTCTAAAGAGAGCTAATACCTCACCCAATGGGGCCATCAGTTGGCCATTAGTTACCCATGATGCTTAAGGATGGAAAGCCTGGTGGATGAGCAGTCCATGACATGCATTTTGGCCCTTATTTAGGCTATATGGGCAGTTGGAGAGGCCCCTTCTGATCAATTGGCTGGTCACGTAAAGCCCTAGCATTTATAGAATTGTCCCAAACCTAATGAACTTAGGGCAACCCCCAATACTTTTTATCATATATGTGCTAGGAGGCAGTGACTGAGAGTACCTGTTAGGGTCCCATCTAATTGCTTAAATAAATTAAAATGAATTATAAAAAATGTGTTTGAAGGAAAAATTGAATAACTAACAAAAATATATAGAACAAAACCGTCCTCAGCATAAAATAACCCAATGGGTTGAAATGTCATAAAATCCAACCAACTAACCAGCCAAACAGATATTCTATATATCGCTTGAACCCACTCCATCAGATTTTATCAATTATTTTCTTTCTTTACCTCAAACATTTTAACAAGAAATGATACTCACTCAAACACACAAACATATATATATATATATATATATATATATATGATAAGTATGTAAACATGGTGTGTTTGGATATGGCTTTTTGCCGACAATTTTTGGGAGAATATGTGCTTAATTTAAGTCGTACCTAATTTTGAAAATTAATTGATTAATAATTAATTAATTAGGTGGGAATGCCTATTTAAATGTAAGGCTAAACAAATTGAGAAAAATCAATCTCTGTATGTACATTTCGACCTATTAGGCCTCATCAGTAGAGCTATAGATAGGAAGACCGCCCTGTACATGATTCGAAACAAGCTGACAGGCCAGTAGCATAACCCCTACACCAAACAGACATCTTAGATTTTACGATTTGTTTAGAGTAGGTTAATATTCCTCTTGTAGTGACTTTTTTTATTACACAACGATATGATAAGTATGTAAACACGGTGTGTTTGGATATGGCTTTTTGCCGACAATTTTTGGGAAAATATGTGCTTAATTTAAGTCGTACCTAATTTTGAAAATTAAATCTTGAAAATCCAAGTAGTCCATCCTCCCAGCTATGGGTAAATAGTAGGGCAGACTAGGTTCTTTAGTCTTGGTTTGGCAATCAGTATAGTATATGCACTGGATTGGCTATTACTGAAGCCAACCAGTGTGCAGTCGATACATGCTTAAAATTTAGATTCTGATACACAAGGAAGCTGCATGCTGTTTTGACAAATGCTGAAACAATATCCGCAAAACAGTAGTTTACGGCCACTTATCACACAAAGCATCCAAGTGAGACAAGAGATGATGGGACTGCTGGAGAAGTAAGGATAGCTCATAAGTGACATTTCCTGTGGACACATGGACACACCAGTGTTGGCTGACCAGCAAAATCTTACATACAACAGCTGCATGTGGACCTGAGTGCCGAGTTAAGGACCTCCCAAGAATGATGACCAATAGGGATATAAGGTGTGATAGTAAAAAGAATCCATGCTGTCAGGACAATTTGATGGTGGTGATATGCTAACTTGACCACAACCTACCATCAGCTCCTTACTTTACAGCACAGATCCCTGTGCTATTCATACGCTGAGTAGGCGAGGATCGGTATCGAACTAGGAACCTTGTGGTTTCTAACCGAACGCTCTACTGACTGAGCTAACCCAGCCCTATACAAAACAATAAAATAATAAAAACTATTTTGACAACTTTTTCTAGTAGGCCAGTTTAATGATTGTCTGTTGTTTGGTGATCATAAAATATATATACCGATGTATGCATTTATCAATTAAAACTCCGCTCGTTAATGGCAGCTGTCGTCGGCTGAGAGGTTAAGGAACCAGGCTGATGTAAAATCAGTCAGGTTTCATTCCTGGTCAGAAGTAGTTGCCGTGTCTAGCCACACTGATGAGACATGAAATGTCAAAACACGGTGTCTTTGGATGACTTATTATATGCTTCAAAAACCCAGTAGAGCTCTCTAGGAGTGATTTTAATTGACTTTCACTGCCAGCATAATAAAGCCATGATCGTCTGATCATAAAATATATATACCAATGTATGTATTTATCAGTTAAAGCACCACTCCTTAATGGCAGCTGTTGATGTCCGAGAGGTTAAGGAACCGAGTTGATGAAAAGTCAGTTGGGTTTTGCTCATGGTCAGTAATAGTTGCTGTGTCTAGCCACACTGATGACACATGAAACATCAAAATATGGTGTCTGCGGATTATTATATAATATAATAAATATATTGTTAGTCCTTTGTTAGTATTGGAGAATTGAGATAAATGTTGATTACTTTTGTAAGAGCTGTATTTATTTATTATAGTGTACAATACATTTATATATATATATATAAAGGTAATGTACACCATTAGGACCTCCCATTTACTTGAGCATTGCATGAGATATATATATATATATATATATAAGTTGAATTTAACAAAAGACATATCTCCTTTAACAATTTTATTTGTGATTTTTTCAAGTTTTCTGGCCAATTTTTTAATTATTGAGTGGAATTCGTGGATTAGCCACAAGTTCATATCCCGAGTACTCTCCACATCCATTAATATAATTTGAAAAACTGGAACACATCACCCCTGATGATGGCACTTCGAAGTGCCGAAAGTACTCGGCACATGAACTTTGGTGGACTAATCCATGAATTCCACCCAAAAATCTGGTTGTTTGATAGGGGTTAGGGGTTAGGGTTATAATTTTTTAAAGACTCTAAAAATCATCTGTTGATAAACAACCGGATTTTGACGGTGTAAACGAAAAACGTGCTTATGAATCAAGATCGCAAAAGGGGTGCCTAAATGTCATATGGTCCAAATGTTGTAATCAGACTGTTATATAAAAGATGACATCATTTTATATTTTCAGCTATTTTCCCACCAGGGTGGAGAATTCCATAGGCATGGTAGGGAAGGTTCACAGGATTCTATTAAGGTCTTAATAATTATTGAATCGCTATTTTTTACTAGTTTCTCTTCTTTTTTTGATTATTATTAGTCTTACTAAATTCTAATTAAAATCTAAACCCCACTTCCTATTGAACGATTGAGAACACTTATTTTTCAGGAAACAAATTAAATTGTTTAATTAATTGAAATCAAATAAACCTTTCCATTCACTGATCAAAAATCTTTTATTAATACACTTGTATCTCTGTGTGTCATGCCCTGTTGTCACCTCAGATAGATAATGACTATTCTGTTTTA
>CM042142.1:44105768-44150768 GCA_023376005.1 Doryteuthis pealeii
ATCATCCTAGTATTTCTTATGATGACAACACAGAACTTTTATGCTCTTAGCAATGGTTAGATATAACAGAAAAAGTGTTAGGAGCTGGAAGGAAAAGACCACGGAGGGTTCTTCACTCTTTATCATCCTTAGTATCAGAATGTAATATCTGTAGCAAAAGTATTTACTGATATCCCACCAACACAAGGATCATTATATTGGGGAACCATGCACAAACCGAAGCTCATATGTGGCCAGTGTTTAAAAATTGCATGAATCCCTTTGGTATACCTCTTTTGAGGTGCCTCTGGCACTGGGAAATAAACCTAGCCCAACCCCTTTAAATCGAGGTTGCAGGTGTTACCTGTGGGATAACTCCCTGTGATCATGCTGATATCAATATCTTAAAGCTCCAATGGCCAAAGACATTGGATACAGGGAGACTAGTCCAGATAAGTATCAGTAGTAAAAGTAGGTGGAGTTCCCCCTCAGATGCACTAGTGAAAAGGGATAGACTCACTTGCTGTCCAACTGATTCCGACAGTAAGCCATACTGTCGGAATCAGTTGGATAGCAAGTGAGTCTATCCCTTTTCACTAGTGCATCTGAGGGGGAACTCCACATTTACCATCAACTCCCAACTATCACACGGATCCAAGTTGTTGGTTGGTTGGTTGGAGTTTATGGCTTATTTTATGACAAAAACTTTTTTGTTTCATTCATTGTTGATGGATATTCAATTTTTTTCAACAACATTTTTTAAATTCACTTTTTTCTTTTCAATGCATAGACAGGACCCTAACAGGTACTTCCACTCCAGGTCAGATTGGATCTGGAAGTAATGAAGGGGTACTCCACACTCCCCATAGTTCCAAAATTGGAACTTCACCATTAGATGCAATTTAACATCATACCTAGAACACTAATACCCTCAGCCACCACCTTATAGCACATATAGATAAACAGGGTTGGGGCTTGCCATAAGGGCAATAGGGTGGGGAAATCATATAGGTGATAGAGCTTGAGGTGACCAGCCAATTTCCAATTGTAAGGACCAAAGTAGAGTTTTCCATGTCAAAGGACTTCTCAGTCACCAGGTTTACATCCAGTTTTCCTATGGCTGACAAGTGGTCATCTGATTCTGAATCAAGTCACAAGCAATAATCTAAGAAGCTGCATCTACAAGCCAACCAGATGCTGGTCTAAGACATAATTCTACACAAGATGAGAAAATTAATAGAAGGGTGACAAAAAAAAACAAAGAAAAAAGGAACAACGAATGGAAGTAAATACTAAAAAGTAAAAAGGAAGAGAAAAAGAAAGATTAAACTATAGTCCAAAAGGGAAATAAAAAAGTGAAATAAAAAAAACACAAAAAGAAAGAATGAATGAGATAAAGAAAAAACAATAAGAAAAATAAATTAATTGAAGAATTACAAGAAAGAAAAATATACTCTAAAAACAAAAGAGCAAATGTGGAGAAATAGAAAGAAGATTGAAGAAAGTGTAAGAATGAAAACAGGAAAAGAAAGAAAAATCTATTCTTAAAAAACAGGGAAATAAAAAGTGAAAGAAAATAAAAAATATGAGATACAAAACTCCAAACAAAAAAGGAATAGGTGATAGCAAGAAAGAAAAAAAAAGGAATATTGAATGAAAGAAAGGAAGTAAAAAGAATAAAAGTAAAAAGACAGAAAGAAAATCTATGGCATAAGAAAGGAAAGAATGAAAAATGCAGAAAATGGATTTTTTTTAAGACAAAAAAAAGAAAGAGTTATAAGACAGACAGGCAAAAAAAAAAAAAAATACAATGAAAGAAAAAAAGGAAAAAGAAAATAGAAAGAAAACACTATGGCAAAAAAGGTTAAAGGCAAGAAAAAGAAATTAGTTAAAGAGCTACAAGAAAGACAAATAAAGAAAAATATATTCTAAAAAAACAGAAGAGCAAATGAGAAGAAAGAGAAGAAAAAATATGAAGAAAATGTGAGATGGAAAGCAGGAAAAGAAGAAGAGAAAAATATATTCTAAAAAAAAAAAAAAAAAAAAAAAAAAAACAGGGAAAGAAAAAGAGAAAGAAAGTCAGACAAGAATAAAAGAGTTACATGAAAGACAGACAAAGAAAGAAAGAAAAAAGGACAATGAATGAAAAAAAAAAGGAAAAGAAAGATGGCCAAGAAAACAGGAAAAAAAAGAAGACAGGTTTATTTCCTATAACTCCAACATAAACAAAGGGGAACCACTCTTGACTGATAAATTATTCATTTATTTTCCCATTAAGTAAAGTCGTTGGGGCGGCCTAAAGTCGGTATCAGCCAATCAGCAAGGGAGTCTATCCCCTTTTCAATAGCACCAGACCAAGGAGATTATTTTAGCATCTGTTGTGGAGCGCCACACCTACCGCAGCTCCTTACTTTACCGAACAGATCCCTGTGCTACTCATACGCTGAGTTGGCGAGGATGGTATTGAACTAGGAGCCTTGCGGTTTCTAGCCGAACGCTCTACTGACTGCGTTTCCCATTAAACTAACCCTAACCCTATCTTCTTTTGTCCTTGTAGATCAATAGATAAATAAATAATTTATCAGTCAAGAGTGGTTCCCCTTTGTTCATGTTGGAGTTTTTAGGAAATACTGAAGACAAAATATATTCCAAAAACAAAAACAAACAAACAGAAAAGCAAAATGAAAAGAAAGTGAAAGAAAGGTATGAAAAAGAGCAAGAGAAGAAGAAAGAGTGGGAACAATGAAATCTGCCCCCCCCAAAAAAAAAAAAAAAAAAAACAGAAGGCAGACCAAAAAAAAGAATAAAATTCTAAGACTATTAAACTAGAAATCAATAAGATATGTACAAGCTTTGGTGAATAAAGGAGGGGAAAATTAAAGATGAAAACTATTGGTGTGAGAAACTAACATTCAACCTGACACATATTGCTAACAATTTTCAAAGTCACAATCAAAAAATCACCCTAGTTTTTATATACGACTTTATATATCATTAAACTATATTTCTCTACAGACACTCATTTTCATATATATATATATATATATATATATACATACACACACATACATATAAAGACTTTTTTGGCTATTGTCAATTTTTTCCAATAAGTGTGGGTGAGTGGAGGGGTTTCTGGGTGAGACAGGGTGAAAAGGTTACTAAATTGTAGACATAAATTGATTTTGAAAAATTACAAGATTTAAAAAAAAAAATGCATTTTTTTTTTCAAATAGCTTTGTAATTGTGTTCATTTGATTTTATTCTCTACTAGAAAATTTCCTTACAAGTATGTCTCAATTTAGTAGTCATAAAAGCTTGGTAGAAAAACAGTAATAAAAAAAAAGAAAATATGATGGGGTAAAAAAATGTTTGAAAGGAAAAAAAATACAGAGAGAAAGGAAGTGAAAAATAGAACAAAACAGATAGAAATAGGAAGGGAAAACTAGGAGAGAAGAGGGGAGAGAGAGAGAAGAGAGAGAGAGAGAGGGGGGAGTGAAAAATAGAACAAAACAGAAATAGGAAGAGAAAAACAGATAGATAGATAGATAGATAGATAGATAGATAGATAGAGAGAGGAGAGAGAGAGAGAGAGAGAGAGAGAGAGAAGAGAGAGAAGAGAGAGAAATGAAAATAGAACAAAACAGAGAAATAGGAAGGGAAAAACTGGGAGAGAAGAGGGAGAGAGAGCGAGAGGGAGAGAGAGGGGGAGAGAGAGCGAGAGGGAGAGAGAGCGAGAGGGAGAGAGAGAGAGGGGGGAGTGAAAAATAGAACAAATCAGAAATAGGAAGAGAAAAGAGAGAGATAGAGAGAAAGAGAGAGAGATAGAGAGTGAGAAAAGAGAGAGAATGAGAGAGAGATGAAAAATAGAACAAGACATAAAAATAGGAAGAGAAAAACTGACAGAGAAAGGAGAGAGAGGGGGAGTGAAAAATAGAACAAACAGAAATAGGAGAGGAAAACAGAGAGAGAGAGAGAGAGAGAGAGAAAGAAGAGGGGGGGAGAGAGAGAGAGAGAGGGGGAGAGAGATAGAGAGAGGGGGGAGAGATAGAGAGAGAGGGAGAGAGAGATGAAAAATAGAACAAGACATAAAAATAGGAAGAGAAAAATTGACAGAGAAAGGAGAGAGAGGGGGAGTGAAAAATAGAATAAAACAGAAATAGGAAGAGGAAAACTGATTAAGAAAGTTGAGCAAGAGAGAGAGTAGGGAATTGCAAAATATAGAGATAAAAAGAAACTGATATATATATATATATATATATATATATATATATATATATAGAGAGAGAGAGAGAGAGAGAGAGAAAGAGAGGAACTGAAATATAAAGAGAGAGAGCATTGGAAGAGAGAGAGAGCATGGAAAGGAGGGAGAAATAGAAAAAGGAAAAAACTAAGAGAAATTATGAGGAAGAGAAACAAGAGGGAGAAAGAAAGGGAAAATATGCTAAAAAAATACAATGGAGTAAAAAAAATGTTTGAAAGGAAAACAATACAGAGAAATGAAGTAAAAAATAGAGAGGGAGAGAGAGGGGGAAAGAGGGGGAGAGAGAGAGGGGGCGGGAAGAAACAAATAGAAAAAGATAGAAAGAAAAAGAGAGGAAAAATGGGAGGAAATAGAATTGTAAAATAAAGAGAAAGTAAAAATAGAGGAGACAGAAAAAAAGAGATTGATGGAGACATAAAGAGGAAAAAGAGAGACGAATTAAGCAGGGGGGAAACAATTAAAACCTACAGAAAAAAGAGAGAAAAACAAAGAAAGAAAGGGAAAGGATCTGAAATTATATATATATATATATATATATATATATATATATATATATATATATATATATATATATAGAGAGAGAGAGAGAGAGAGAGAGAGAGAGAGTGTGTGTGTGTGTGTGTGTGAAAGGGAGTTAAACAGAGATTGAAAAGAGAGTCAAACATAGTGAAAAAGGGGCGCCTAGCAGTCAAAAAATTAGAACAAGGGAAAATAACTCTTCCGGTCCAAACAGGGGCAGACTATCGCTACAGTACCGTCAATCAGAAACAACTACAAAGCCAAGACTGAGCATGGCAATGAGGTGTGGGTTGATGCAGATGCATGTACAACAAAAACAACAGTGTTGCCAATAGCCACAAGAACTGTTTCTCTACATTCCCAGTGCTTTGGGATTACCCTCATATATAGATTTACATGTTAATTTATTTGTCTTAATCTGTTCATATCTATATTCAAGGTGTCCTCAAATATATTGAGACCAAAGCAGTCAGAAAAAAACATTGAATAAAACATCTGCACCATGCCACATAAACAGGAGAGCCCAGTATTGACTGTGAGAAAATTTCTGTGACCACTTGACCCCTAATAACTGCCCACCTGACCCCCAGATTGAAATTCCCTTATTATGTGTTGACCACTGTTGAGCGAGAGAACAACAAAAATACGTCCGGCGAGTTAAAAAAAACATTAAAATCATTTTGTAAGATTCTTAAGGAGGAAACATTTGACCTAATTTAAATTGAAATAGATCATGGAATTTTATTAACTTACGGGCTCCTCACTGAAACTTAACATACAAATAAAGCGAGTTGTTAAATGTCTATCATAATAACTCTCCCATCTCCCTCTTATTCACATAGAGAGACTGACATATATAAAGAGGAGGTAATCAAGATATACATAGAGGGTGAAAGTTAGATGCAGAATGTGAGTGAGGGTCAAGTCAGTTTTTGACCTAATTACTAATTATGTCTAATTAGAACCAATTAAAATGGAATTTTTTCTAACATGATTCATTCCTTAAAGCAAGGAATATTTTAGTATGAATCTTGTGTCATTAAACTAAACAAGAAAAAAACCTTTAGGAAACAAATATTGATTCGCTCAGCTTTAGTATAATAAAAGATGTGTGTGTGCGTGTATGTGTGTGTGTGAGATGATTTAGATTTTACAAGTAAGAATATATGCAGAAGAAAACAGTTTTTTTGGTGTATGATATATTAAAGCTATTTTCTAATTTAAATCAATACAGTAAGTAAATAATCTTTGGAAAAAAAATGTTTCTTTGATCTTGTTAAAGCATTATATCTCAAACATTTTCGAGAATATATTTAACATAGACATGTATTCTCTTGTACAAACAAGAACAAATAACAAATTGAATAGATATTCCTTATCTATGGTTTTATCTAACTTTTTTATTATTTATCTATGAACAGCATGTTCTCCATTCTCTGTGAGAGGTGACTTCATTGGCTTGGACACGTCAGGAATATGGAAAATTGACACATCCCAAAATATCTTTTGTACGGCGAATTAGTAAAAGGCTCCCAATCGGTTGGTAGACCACGCCTATGATTTAAAGATGTCTGCAGGAGAGCTATGAGGATATGCCATATTGACACAAACATGTTGGAGATAGATGCAAAAAATAGAGCAGCCTGTTGCCTCAATGTAAAGCAAGGGTGAGACAGAGAGGAGAATAGAAAAGAGAGCCAGAAAAAAAGAGAAAAACAAACGGCCCCAAAAAGCATCACAGTTTGTGTGCATTCAGTACACCAAAGACTGTCACTCAAGAATTGGCCTGCAGAGTCACTTGCGCAGATGCAGATAAAAATTTTATTCTTTATTTTTTTTATTTTGGACACTACGCTATTGTCCTTAGTGGACAGAAAAGATCCAATAAAATAAATAAATATCTATGGCTTTTAATCAAACTTATGGGATTCACAAGAAAATAAGAGGCACCAAGTATTTGAGAATATACCTTTAACAAGCCATGAAAGGAAAGTGGCCAAATGTTATGTTACATGGCATGTACCAAATTTTATCACTCCCATTTCTATTCCAACTAAATGTTAATACTTGTGTTCCTTAAAAGTATGACTGTTATCACCTTGCAATGCCCTCTGGTTAAAAATAAAACTGCCCAAATCATCCAAGGTGAAATGTGAAAATGTAAATCCTGATTATCTAGTGTTACATAATTGTTATTTACACTTATTTACAGTAGTGTAGAAACCAAAATGGCTGTTATAAGTTGCAGCTGGCGGCCTTGAAGGATTGAGTGACAAGGCTTGACCTCATCCTGATCCTTCCGGTGGATACCATGAGAATCAGTGGAGAAGACCCTTTTCCAGTTTAGATTAGAAAGAAAGTTTAGTCAGTAACGGCCAAACCATGAAGGTGGTAAGTCACATTAAGCGCACTGCCATACTCAATCTGCGCAGGTAGTCTGGTGGGGATTGCGGAATAAAATATGATCTAAAGCAAATCAAAGTCTTGTGTTATTATCTAAAAACTACCAATGACACAGGGATTCTGATAAAGAGAAATCCCCAATGGAAGACCAGACACGAAGTCCCCAAGGGAAGTCCAGATGCTAGAAGAAGAATGTAAGATACCAAAGATGAGCAGAAGAATAATAGAAGTAAAGAAAGAGAGTATACAACACTAGTGTTGCTTATTTGCCGAATTCTTATTTCTTACGAGAGTCATTATCTCAGCTAAATCATGGACCATTCCATTTTTATTATAAAGAAGCGGAAGGAAAGAGACATGCTACGCAGAAAATGAATCATAAGAAAGAGAGAGAGAGAAGGGGAAAGATAGAGAAAGCAGGTGAGTATGTGGCAACAATATCACTAATCTGTTTCAAACGAACATAATAAAAAGGAAAGAAAGAAAAAAAAAGAGTGTTAGAAAATTATCATACTTTTACATATTGAACTATTTAGCAATAATTCTTAAGTAAACATATCAAACATTGTAATAATTAAATTATCATACTGTGCTATATCCACAGGTCCTGCTAGTTTAAAATATATTCCTTATCTAAGGACTTCAATCAAACTTATGGTATTTACTTTTTACAGAAAAATAAGAGGCACCAAGTATTCAAGAATATACCTTTAGCAAGCCATGAAAGGAAAGTGGCCAAATGTAATGTTACATGGCATGTGCCAAATTTTATCACTCTTATTTCTATTTCATATGTATTAAGAACATTATTGGGGCAGCTACCAATCTGACACAGGAAATGAAAAAAACATGCTTCTGGCGCTAGTCGTCAATCAAAGACCGTTTCTTGAAAATGGCCAGGTCCTTTGTATTTATGTTTTGGAATGAGATGGCGGCCTTGGGCAGGGACATGTCATTGGAAACCAAATGAAACGTAACATTCTAAGGGTGGTGAGGTTTAACCAGCAGGTCTAGAAGATCATTAACTATGACTCCTGAAAATCTCTGAGGAATCCATAAGGGGGAGAAGGTGGCTGAGTCCATTATCCAACTTGAGGTTTAAGGAGATACACTTTGTGTTATGGTTATCGTTGTAGGAAATGGAATCAGCGACCCGAGTTCAAATCCTGAATGATTCCCATTGCATTTCCCATAATGTTAATACCCTTGGGAAAGGTATGAATCCAACTACTCTCCCTCCAGCTATTGGTAAATATTAGGGCAGATTAGGCTCTTTAACATTGGCATAGCTACTGATCTAGGAGAAAGAAATTCTGAAAAACTGACCTTGTGTCACATCCTGCTCATGCAGACGGGTTAGGTAAATACATATTCCATGAGAGTATCTTGGTCAGCTTATAAACTTTTTAGCTGACCCTAGCAAATTTCAATTCAGAGTTAATACCCATGGGAAAAGCATGTCCCTCTTTTTCTCCCTAACTATGGCTAAATAGGCTGGATTATTTTGTCTAATTAGGCAACCAGTCTAGGAGAAGGAAAAGTGAATTCAAACCAAATTTACTGAAAAACTGACCTTCTTTCACATCCTGCTCCTGGTCCAAGGGTTTGGTAAATAGACACTAGGTATAAGATCGAGCAGGACATCGCTCTCTTTGACATGGCCCCCATGACCCAGGAATGGCTGGCCAAAATGTTCATATCACATCATCACCCTCTTGGCTGGGGTTGTAAAATACACCAACTGCAACTCTGCAGAGGGGTAAAATCGCCCCAATGTGGCTTCTTGTTGATGTGATGCTTAAGGATGGAATCCTGGTGACTGAGCAGTCCCTGACATGCAACACTCCTTTACTTGGGCTAGACGGGGAGTTACATCAAGCTTTAGCACCTACATGAAAATCCCAACCCTATTCTCCTTATGGCAACCCCAAACCTTTTTAGGACCATATTACCTTTAGGCATCCCTTTTTGATCTTGATTAAGAAAGGACATATTTTTTGTTTATACCGTCAATATCCGGTTGTTTTAACAGACGATTTTTAGATTTCAAAAAAATTATAAAACTAACCCCTAACCCTAACCCTATAACCCCTAACAAACAACCGGATATTGACGGTGTAAATGAAAAACATGTCCTTTCTTAATCGAGATCAAAAAGGGGTACCTAAAGGTAATATGGTCCCTTTTTATCATATATGTGCTATGACAGTAACCATTACACCACAAGAATATAGGTTTGTAGTTTGTGTTTTTCTAGTTTAAATCAACACTTAGAAAAGTAAGTAAATGAACTTTTACGAGTTAAATAAACTACTAACTGTTAAAAACAAACAAATTATCTTTTTGACTAATTAACTTTTCATACTCTAAACTCAAACTAGAAAACAAAATACCAAAAAAGGTAGGTGAAAATATTCAATCCATTCAAAAATGTCACATTACCATTATTTAATTATCATTAATGAATTTACACCTTTAGTTTTAATGACAGACATTTTGATACTTAAAGTCAGAAGGACAAAGTCGGAAATGGTTGCGTTTAATAGTCAATTATCACAGAAAATCACTTGACACAATGATTTTGTGAAAACTTCTGAGAAACTAGAATTGATGATGTGGGTATCTAATAAAACAGACACACAGAAAAAAAACAAAAAAACTCATCAACATTGAAATAGAAAAAGAAAATGGAAAAGCAGAACTTATAGACAAAACATTAAATACATTAAAGACTTTGGCTCTTTAAACTCAACCCGTTATTTTTTTTTATTTCATTTTTCTAATTCACTATTTTAAAAAAGCAAGTAAGCAGAAAAATTCCAATGACCAGATTATCATATTAATGCAGTTAAATATAATGGAATGCAGTGACAGTCTATAAATATCAACATTTATTAACAATCTGCCTGTCACTTTCCCCCTCTCTATATGTATCTTGACTTATTTCTGCTTATATATGTAAGTCTTCTCTGTGAGTTTAATGAGAGAGATTGGAGAGTGTGAGAGGTAGATTTACCTTACCGATTTATTTGTATGTTAATTTTCAACAGCTAATGGCTGGCTTATCTATAAAGTACAAATAAAGTGGGAAGGCAAATCTATCCCTCAGACTCTCCAATCTCTCTCATTATACTCACAGTGAAGACTAACTTATATAAGAAGTAGTCAATCAAGATATATATAGAGAGGGGGAAAGTGACAGGCAGAATGTGAAGTAAAAGATGAGTCAGTTTTTGACTTAATTGCAAATTTTAGCAAAGTGATTTTAATGGTTTTTTTAAAATTCTCCGGTTGTATCTATTTGCCTCTCTTTGGTCCTGCATCCACAAAGATGCACTAGACAAGTGGCGTCTCTGTCCATTAAGGTGGTCAGGCCTTACCTCCCTCAACTATAAGCTTTTACCCACGTGTGTACGTAGCCCTTCATAGACCCTACCACGTAGGTCATACACAATAAGTGACTCTTCTATTCTATAAGAACACTGTCTTATTTCCTAAAGACTTTCTTCCTAAACTGTTTATATCTATATTGTATATTTCATGTTATATGTGCTCATAAAATCTGCATTGTTTTTATATGTACTTCTTTGTTTGGATTTTATACATATATGTTCGGCTACGTGAGAGACTTCTCTGAAGCCTTTTAACATATCATAATAACCACATTTAATTTTTATACTGCCATCGGTCACTATTTGATTTTTTGAGACCAGGATTGATAATTTGTATTATTTACCAACAAGTTCACTTCTTACAACAGTAATAAATATCATAGAATACTTAACATAGCTTACCACTTGTACATTAGGGTAGGTTGATTTTTCACTTTTAAAATATTAAATTGTCCATCTATGTGAAAGTTGTGTGTTAGTAACTGAATACTGATACCAAAAATTAGATCTTTTACTTGCACCTTTGTTTGGGGAAATACCATCAAAGACCGTCTACTAAAATGCTCTAAAAATCCTCGTTTTCTAAAGGCTAAATTTTGTGAAAACAAGGATTTTTAGTGCATTTTAGTAGACGATATTTGATGCTATTTTCTTAAACAATGGTGTAAGTAAAAGATCTAATTTTTGGTATCAGTATTTAGTATACTAACACACAACTTTTGCATAGATGGACAATTTGATATTTAAAAAGTGAAAAATTGAACTACCCTATTGTACATGGTCATGGTTAATAGAATCAGAACAATCTACCCCAATGGATTAAATAAATGGATTAAATAAATTCCAAAAAGATTGTCCCAAGTTTGACAAGAAACACTTGAAGAAGGCCAGAAGGCACATGAATGGAAAAAATAAAAAAAAGGATTCAGATGGATGACATTTTGTTTATACAAATAGGCATTATACTGTTTCGGTTTGTTTAGTAAACCATCATCAGGGCATTGGTGGTATTCAGTTATATAGAAAGGAAGCGCGTGGTGTAATGGTTAAAGTCATGGGAAATGGAGTCGTCGCCGCTAGTTCAAATCCTAGATGTGGTAATTACATTTCACTTAGCGCTAATACCCTTGGGAAAGGTATGAATCCTACTCTCCCTCCAGCTATGGATAAATAGTAGGCCAGAATAGGCTCTTTAACCTTGGTTTGGCAACTGGTCTAGGAGAAGGAAAACTCTGAATTCAAACCTATTGAACTCCGCTTAATAAATTGACCTTGTGTCACATCCTGCTCATGCAGGGTGTGTGTGTGTGTATATATATATATATATATATATATATATATATATATATATATATAGAAAGAACTTTGAAAAAGTGGTTAGTAAGTTTTTTTTTAGCATATTTTGGCTTCTGAATATTACCAAAAATGAAAATTTATTCTATTGAATACCAATGATGCCCTCATGATGGTTTGCTAAACAAACTGAAATGTTCTGTTGGCTCCTATGATAAAATATCTTGTCTATATATACATATATATATATATATTATAGACTCTCTCATTGATTTTCGACGCATGAGGGTTCACACACACAATGAACACCCACACAGTGATTTGTTTATAGTGGTGAAGGCTTGTGTTGGACCATTCCACACTTTTTGGCACAGTCGATAGGAAAGAATTAGTGCATCAAGGGTTGCCACAAATTCAATCAACGACTGGCCTTAGGAATTTTGAATTCAGAGTTATCCCTCTCCTAGACTGGTTACCTACCCAAGGCTGAAGGGCCCAGTCTGCCCTACTATTTAACCCATAGCTGGAGGGAGAATATATGGATTCATACCTTTCCCAAGGGTATTAGTGCTATGTGAAATGCCAACAGCTTCGTCTAGGAATTGAACTCGAATCGACGAGTCCATTTTCCACGACTCTAACCACTAGCCCACGCACCTCCATATCATATATATATAACAAAAATAATGAGGATTTTATTAGTGAAGAAAAGACAACCCCAAATAAACCTGGAATTGTATTCAAGAGGAAAAAGGAAAGAGACAAAAAAACAAATAAATTGAAGAAGAAAAAGAAAAAAAAGAAAATAGTAAAATTAAAATTAAAGTAAAATAAAATCAAACCAGAAAATTGATCATCAATCTAAAAAGCAATAAAAAGAAATAGAATGATGAGAAGAGGAAGGAAATAAACAAAGTGAAAACAAAGAAACTAATTTGTCTGTAACAACAACAACAAATCAACACAAATTTGAAATGATATCCATAGAAACTGGCATACAAAAACCCCAGACAAAATATCTATAAAAACATATGAACAAAAAGAAAACATATGAAATATCCATAGAAACATATATGCAAAAATCCCAAGATTAACTTGATTAATAAAAAATGAAAAATCCATAGAAAGATGCATAGAAAAACAAATAAAATATCCATAGAATCAGGCACCCCCCAAAAAAAATCCACATCAATATCCATAGTGACAGGTGTACAAAGAAAGATAAATAAGATCAAAAGACGTGAAATATCCATAGAAACATACATACAAAAAATATGATATCCATAGAAACAGGCATGCAAAAAAAACAGGTAAATAAGATCATAAGACAAATAATATATCCATAGAAACATAGATACAAAAATGTTGCATAGTCTATGTGGTAGCATAGATTATAGACAAACACCTGTAGAATAAGGGGCCATTGGCATTCAAATCAAAACATAGGTGGGTAAGTTTCCGTTGGAAAAATACCAGACCATTGGTAAAAGTGGGAATCTCGCACGTCACATGATTTGACTAGTTAGGTAATCTGTTGAAACCTAAATGGCAAGCAGGTTGGACGTGTTCTACTCGCATGTTGGAAATGGGCAATACAGAAATAAAGCTTTGATCAGAGAAACACAAAGTCTTGTTGATTGTTTGCATGACTTTAAAAGAGCTAGCCCTGAAAGAGGCCCTTAGAGGAAGACAAGAATAATCTAGATGATCATAGCCAAAAGAAGGAAGATGAAACATGGCGAATAGACAAAGTAGAAAGGAGAATTAAGAACAAACAAGTAAGTCACAGTCTTAACTATCTGTCTCTCTCTCTCACTATCCCCAAAGACTCTCTCTATCACTCTCGATGTATATACCCAATGAGGGTATATCAGTATATAACAAAAGAACCCAGATAAGTCAAATAAAAAAACATAACTTATCCATAGAATCAGGAATTAAAAAAGAATATAAAATATAAATATACAGATATGTAAAATATATATATACAAAAACAAGATAAATTAGATTAAAAACAGTTTTTAAAAATCATTAGAAACATATTTACAAAAAAACAGAAAATGATACATAGAAACATAAAAAACAGATAAATCAGAAATGTGGAAAACTGATAAACAGACAAAAGATCAATAGAAATATAGATTAAAAAACAGATAAATTAAAACATTTAATATCTAAAAACAGATATCCATAAAAACAGGTAGATAGAAAAAAACTCTAAGTAAAATCATGAAATCTAAAAACTGATAAGCTAACCATCAATTTCAAGAGAGAGAAAAATAGTCAAGAAACAGTAAAACACTGAAAAGAATCATTCAGGGAAGAGAATAAGAGGAATGAAATGACAGAAAGTGGATAAGAAACAGTAAAAAATGACACCTGAAAACACAAAACAAAACAAAATATGATTTTAAGAGATGGAAAAACAGTTATACATACAAAGGTATGAGCAAAGAAACATTCAGGAGACAGGAAGAAACAAAAGGAATCAGGAATTGAATGATAGAAAGCAGATGAGAAATAGTTAAAAACAAAATAAGCCAGAAAATGATTTTAAGAGATGGAAAAACAGTTTATACATACAAAGGTATGAGCAAAGAAACATTCAGGAGACAGGAAGAAACAAAAGGAAATCAGGAATTGAATGATAGAAAGCAGATGAGAAATAGTTAAAAAACAAAATAAGCCAGAAAATGATTTTAAGAGATGGAAAAACAGTTATACATACAAAGGTATGAGCAAAGAAACATTCAGGAGACAGGAAGAACAAAAGGAAAATCAGGAATTGAATGATAGAAAGCAGATGAGAAATAGTTAAAAAACAAAATAAGCCAGAAAATGATTTTAAGAGATGGAAAAACAGTTATACATACAAAGGTATGAGCAAAGAAACATTCAGGAGACAGGAAGAAACAAAAGGAAATCAGGAATTGAATGATAGAAAGCAGATGAGAAATAGTTAAAAAACAAAATAAGCCAGAAAATGATTTTAAGAGATGGAAAAACAGTTATACATACAAAGGTATGAGCAAAGAAACATTCAGGAGACAGGAAGAAACAAAAGGAAATCAGGAATTGAATGATAGAAAGCAGATGAGAAATAGTTAAAAACAAAATAAGCCAGAAAATGATTTTAAGAGATGGAAAAACAGTTATACATACAAAGGTATGAGCAAAGAACATTCAGGAGACAGGAAGAAACAAAAGGAAATCAGGAATTGAATGATAGAAAGCAGATGAGAAATAGTTAAAAAACAAAATAAGCCAGAAAATGATTTTAAGAGATGGAAAAACAGTTATACATACAAAGGTATGAGCAAAGAAACATTCAGGAGACAGGAAGAAACAAAAGGAAATCAGGAATTGAATGATAGAAAGCAGATGAGAAATAGTTAAAAAACAAAATAAGCCAGAAAATGATTTTAAGAGATGGAAAAACAGTTATACATACAAAGGTATGAGCAAAGAAACATTCAGGAGACAGGAAGAAACAAAAGGAAATCAGGAATTGAATGATAGAAAGCAGATGAGAAATAGTTAAAAAACAAAATAAGCCAGAAAATGATTTTAAGAGATGGAAAAACAGTTATACATACAAAGGTATGAGCAAAGAAACATTCAGGAGACAGGAAGAAACAAAAGGAAATCAGGAATTGAATGATAGAAAGCAGATGAGAAATAGTTAAAAAACAAAATAAGCCAGAAAATGATTTTAAGAGATGGAAAAACAGTTATACATACAAAGGTATGAGCAAAGAAACATTCAGGAGACAGGAAGAAACAAAAGGAAATCAGGAATTGAATGATAGAAAGCAGATGAGAAATAGTTAAAAAACAAATAAGCCAGAAAATGATTTTAAGAGATGGAAAAACAGTTATACATACAAGGTATGAGCAAAGAAACATTCAGGAGACAGGAAGAAACAAAAGGAAATCAGGAATTGAATGATAGAAAGCAGATGAGAAATAGTTAAAAAACAAAAGCCAGAAAATGATTTTAAGAGATGGAAAAACATTTATACATACAAAGGTATGAGCAAAGAAACATTCAGGAGACAGGAAGAAACAAAGGAAATCAGGAATTGAATGATAGAAAGCAGATGAGAAAGTTAAAAAACAAAATAAGCCAGAAAATGATTTTAAGAGATGGAAAAATTATACATACAAAGGTATGAGCAAAGAAACATTCAGGAGACAGGAAGAAACAAAAGGAAATCAGGAATTGAATGATAGAAAGCAGATGAGAAATAGTTAAAAAACAAAATAAGCCAGAAAATGATTTAAGAGATGGAAAAACAATTATACAAAACAAAGGTATGAGCAAAGAAACATTCAGGAGACAGGAAGAAACAAAAGGAAATCAGGAATTGAATGATAGAAAGCAGATGAGAAATAGTTAAAAAACAAAATAAGCCAGAAAATGATTTTAAGAGATGGAAAAACAATTATACAAACAAAGGTATGAGCAAAGAAACATTCAGGAGACAGGAAGAAACAAAAGGAAATCAGGAATTGAATGATAGAAAGCAGATGAGAAATAGTTAAAAAAACAAAAATAAGCCAGAAATGATTTTAAGAGATGGAAAAATTATACAAACAAAGGTATGAGCAAAGAAACATTCAGGAGACAGGAAGAAACAAAAGGAAATCAGGAATTGAATGATAGAAAGCAGATGAGAAATAGTTAAAAAACAAAATAAGCCAGAAAATGATTTTAAGAGATGGAAAAACAATTATACAAACAAAGGTATGATCAAAGAAACATTCAGGAGACAGGAAGAAACAAAAGGAAATCAGGAATTGAATGATAGAAAGCAGATGAGAAATAGTTAAAAACAAAATAAGCCAGAAATGATTTTAAGAGATGGAAAAACAATTATACAAACAAAGGTATGAGCAAAGAAACATTCAGGAGACAGGAAGAAACAAAAGGAAATCAGGAATTGAATGATAGAAAGCAGATGAGAAATAGTTAAAAAACAAAATAAGCCAGAAAATGATTTTAAGAGATGGAAAAACAGTTATACAAACAAAGGTATGATCAAAGAAACATTCAGGAGACAGGAAGAAACAAAAGGAAATCAGGAATTGAATGATAGAAAGCAGATGAGAAATAGTTAAAAAACAAAATAAGCCAGAAAATGATTTTAAGAGATGGAAAAACAATTATACAAACAAAGGTATGAGCAAAGAAACATTCAGGAGACAGGAAGAAACAAAAGGAAATCAGGAATTGAATGATAGAAAGCAGATGAGAAATAGTTAAAAAACAAAATAAGCCAGAAAATGATTTTAAGAGATGGAAAACAATTATACAAACAAAGGTATGAGCAAAGAAACATTCAGGAGACAGGAAGAAACAAAGGAAATCAGGAATTGAATGATAGAAAGCAGATGAGAAATAGTTAAAAACAAAATAAGCCAGAAAATGATTTTAAGAGATGGAAAAACAATTATACAAACAAAGGTATGAGCAAAGAAACATTCAGGAGACAGGAAGAAACAAAAGGAAATCAGGAATTGAATGATAGAAAGCAGATGAGAAATAGTTAAAACAAAATAAGCCAGAAAATGATTTTAAGAGATGGAAAAACAATTATACAAACAAAGGTATGAGCAAAGAAACATTCAGGAGACAGGAAGAAACAAAAGGAAATCAGGAATTGAATGATAGAAAGCAGATGAGAAATAGTTAAAAACAAAATAAGCCAGAAAATGATTTTAAGAGATGGAAAAACAATTATACAAACAAAGGTATGAGCAAAGAAACATTCAGGAGACAGGAAGAAACAAAAGGAAATCAGGAATTGAATGATAGAAAGCAGATGAGAAATAGTTAAAAAACAAAATAAGCCAGAAAATGATTTTAAGAGATGGAAAAACAATTATACAAACAAAGGTATGAGCAAAGAAACATTCAGGAGACAGGAAGAAACAAAAGAAATCAGGAATTGAATGATAGAAAGCAGATGAGAAATAGTTAAAAAAACAAAATAAGCCAGAAAATGATTTTAAGAGATGGAAAAAATTATACAAACAAAGGTATGAGCAAAGAAACATTCAGGAGACAGGAAGAAACAAAAGGAAATCAGGAATTGAATGATAGAAAGCAGATGAGAAATAGTTAAAAAACAAAATAAGCCAGAAAATGATTTTAAGAGATGGAAAAACAATACAAACAAAGGTATGAGCAAAGAAACATTCAGGAGACAGGAAGAAACAAAGGAAATCAGGAATTGAATGATAGAAAGCAGATGAGAAATAGTTAAAAACAAATAAGCCAGAAAATGATTTTAAGAGATGGAAAAACAATTATACAAACAAAGGTATGAGCAAGAAACATTCAGGAGACAGGAAGAACAAAAGGAAATCAGGAATTGAATGATAGAAAGCAGATGAGAAATAGTTAAAAAACAAAATTGCAGATTTTCACTGAAGAATCATTGTAAAACCTAAATCTGCTTTATAGGAAGGGATATATATATATATATATATATATATATATATATATATATATATTATATAAAAAAAGCTGAAAGAATGTAAGTAATAAATATCTAAAAAAAAAAGAAAGAAAAAAAGGAAAACAATAAACAAAGGCATGGAAAGCACAGCACTAAGTACAAAAACCAAAATATTATGAATGCTTAGGAAAAAAGCAATGATATAAAAAACAAGTAAATCTTGAATAAAAAAATGTAAAGGCAAATAAAAGTTTATTTTAGAAAAGACAAAAAAAAAAAGAACTAAAAAAAAAAAACCAATAAAAAAAAGAAAAAACAAAACAACCAAATCTGAGAAAACCAATTTGTTTTGAAGGTGAAAATGAAATTAAGTGCATTGTCATTAATTTCCTTGGCAATCAAGAATCACAAAAAATGATTTGCATATTTGTCAATATTTGGTGCCATTTCCTTTCCCCACAAAGAATTTTCCAGATTAAAGAATGTTAGATTAAAAGGTTTTAGACATGCACTTGTGTCTAATTTACAAATCATTTCACAGACAGTTTTTTTTTTGGTGGGGTATACAAGTGTGAAAGAAAAATAATCGTTTTCTAAGTGCAAAAAAGACAAAAAAAAAAACCTGAGAGAGTCACAATTCTTGGGGTGGACAACCTATCATTTTGACAAAAAAAAAAAAAAGAAAAAATGAAAATTAATAATCATTTCAAATAAAATATAAATTAAAGAATATTCTAAATAATAAGAAATAAAAGATGACCCAATAAAATTTTCCCTGATGAAATAGTGCTTTCATTTATGGGAAAGATGAAAGAATTGTTGATATACAAGTCTTAATACTTAGAGAATTTGCCAATATTAACAAATGGTCTTTATTTTTGGTTTTAACCAATATCCTACTGGAGGCACATGAGGTAATGTTTACTGCCATTGGAAATGGACACAGTGAGACGAGTTCAAATCCTGGATACTGCAGCTTGCATTTCACATGTGTTGGAATATTTTACAATATAAGGTCTGCTCTTATTCTTCACCTGGATTTATAGACTAGCCTAGGTCATGTGGTTTACTCCTCCAGCCAATCAACAAGACATACTGCATGGCTGATACATTAATTAAACACTGACACTTCCACAGTTCACTTGCAATAATTAAGGAGGAACTTACGACTATTGATGAAGGAACTGAGGCTCTTTACAAGGAACTGAGGACTCTTTACAAAAAGAATCAAAGGATTCATTATCGGAGGACTCTTTACTAAGGATCCAATTCCACTGGACAAGCGCTCTGGCTTAAGGCCTACAGGATGGCAAAACACATTGTAACTAATAAAATTGCACTAATAAAAAAAGTTGTTGGGGTGGCCTAAAGTCGGTATCAGCCAGAGAGCGAAGGAGTCTATCCCCTTTTCACTAGCGCTAGACCAAGGAAATTATTTTGGCATCTGAGGTTAGCGCCACACATACCATCAGCTCCTCACTTTACCACACAGGTACCTGTGCTACTCATAGCTGAGTTGGCGAGAGTCAGTATCGAACCAAGAACCTTGTAGTTCCTAACCTGACGCTCTACCAACTGAGCTAAACCAGCCACCCTTGGGTAAAGATATGAATAACTACTTTTGCTCCATCTATGGGTAAATTATAGGGCAGACTGGGCTCTTTAACCTTGGTATGGCAACCGATCTTGAAGTAGAAAAACTCTGAATTCAAGCCAAATGGACTCTGTCAAAACTACATTGTGAGCTCCCCCTCCTAAAATACTCTCTGGTTATTTCCTCGTTGAATAACATGAGTGACCCAGAAAAAACAGAACCCAAATTATTTATTTATTTTCCATTAAACTAACCCTAACTCCTAACCCTTGTTGGACTTAAAATTAAAAATTAAAAAATTAAAATTAACAGTTTTATTACAAAATTTGTGGGTTCTGTTTTTTCTGGGTCACCCTGTAATATTATGTTATTCAACTGGGGGGGGGTATGATTAGGGTTAGGGTTTGCTGTTTAGGGTTAGTTTAATGGGAAAATAAATAATTTGGGTTCTGTTTTTTCCGGGTCACTCTGTAATATCATGTTACTCAACTAGGAAATAACCTACTCTCTCTAATACAATACCAGAATACAATACTTACAACCCTTGACAAAAAAAACATTGATTTAATACATAAAAAGAAAAAAAGAAAATGAATTGATTTTGTATTATTTAGATTTTTTTTACTGTTGTCCTCATCTTTATTTGTTATATCCATAACATATTAGTCAATGTGTCCTCCAGCCTTCTTTAAGTGTTTCTTTTTGAACTCGGGAGCCTTCATGTCATAATCAGGAGTTTTCAAAGAACTTTAAACCAAATCCTTTATTTAATCCATTGCAGAAGATTGTTCTCATTCTGTTATTATTCCCAGTAGTTAAGATTGAACCTGCAACCTCCTGATGATTTTCACTTAAAACTATATCAACTCAACCATTATATTCGTTGTGCCATGTTGGACACATGACAACTAGACAAACAAAGTGAATGAACTTTTCTTCAGATTCCTTTGTTAACATCATACTAACTCACCAGGAATTGAAATTATCTAACTCTCTTGAGAATTTGAATGAGAGACAGATTTCCAATTCTTATAAAAAACCAATTGAAAATTGGTAAATTTGTCTTGGACTGTAAAAATTGGCAAACTTCTTGTCATATGATACTGTTTTGCTGCAAAAAAATTAAGATGTCATCTAAATAAGCTGCTGCTTACTTTTCCATTACAGCCAAAACAATTGATATCAATTTTTTGAAAATGCTAGGCCCATTATTCAGTTCGAAAGGCATGCAGTTAAAATGAAAAAATATCTAATGGTATCATTTCTTTCCTTATTTATTTCTATGCTGAAGATATTGATGTTGGGTATTCAAATTGTTTTTTTAAACTCATTTGTTAATTTATATAACCCTAAATGGGGCCCTAAAAGGTACTACCACTCTGGGTCAGTGGACCCGGGTGTAATGGCAATGAAGGAGTATTCCATCCTTCCCGGAACTCCAGAATTGGAACCTCAACGCATTTATCATCATACCCAGGACACTAAATCTCTCAGCCAACACATTTTTGTACATATATTTTAAAAAGGGTTGGAGGTTTGCTATAAGAGAAATACGGTTGAGACAATCATATAGGTGTGAGAGCTTCAACATCAAATGAAGAAGAAATACAGGTAAGAAGATTGTATCTCACGTGAAAGTGATCTACCATCCTTGAAAATCAGCATTTGAAATCCTGTCTTTCCACTAGCTGGAAATATATAACTATTTAGTCATGAGACAGGCCTTTTATTATATAAAACTTTAGTTGAATAATAAAGTAAAACCCAAGCAAGAAGATTGTATTGCACCATTCTACCAAATGGGGTGAGTCGGGATGCCTTGAAAATCAGGATTTTAAATTTTATCTTTCATGTGGGATTGAACATTCATCTGCATCACCAATTGATTTAAAAAAAAAAATCAAGCCTTGGCTCTGGGGATCAGTGCTTTAAGCTGTATCCCCCTATATCAATTGAAAGAGATCAGGACATTGGCTAAATTGAAGTATTTTTTGAGTCCATCAAGCTAATATCTCATCTGTCATTTTAGATTCTTGAATTTGCTTTGATGCAAAATAAGAGTTGTTTTATCTTTTAATTGTTAAATTAAGAAATCCCTACTGGAATACTTGATACCATAGAACTATGCAAATTACTTGTATTTAGAATAGTCACTTTAAACTATAATTGTTTACAAATGATTATTCTCATTAGCTATTTGAAATCATAGAGGCATGCTTAGCATAATGGTATTGTTATGGGAAATGGAATTGGCAAAATGAGTTCAAATCCTTTATGAGGCTATTTGTCTTTCATTTTGTGCTAATGACTTGGGGCATGATCTATCAGTACTATAGCTAAATGATAGGGGAAAACTAGGTTCTTTAACCTTGGTTAGTAAACTAATCTAGGAGAAGGAATACTCTGAATTTAAACCTACTGAACTCTACTTAAAAATTGACCTTGCATTGCATTATGGAAGGGTTGGATTAACTTTCAAGGTTTAGATTGATTGATTTTAACAGCATGTCAACCTGTCTGAGGTTATTTAATGCCAAGAGGTTAGGGAATCACTTTCCTCGTATCTTTACATTTACATTTTTGTGTAATTGTTTCTTAAGAGTTTTTAACCCACGGTCCTATCAAATACGAATTTTCAAAGATATCTTTTTAACCCATAGATGGGATTCTAACAGGTACTCCACACTAAGAGACAGAGTGGGCCTGAGAGTAATGACAATGAAGGGGTACTCAACACTCTTCAGAACTTGAGAACTGGAGCCTCAAAAGAACTGTATTTTTTGCTTTTAATTGGGCTCAAAATTCAGAAATAATTAGATACCTGCTGGACCTGGGAGTAATGGCAATGAAGGATTACTCAACTCATTGCAGAACTGGAGCCTCACTATCACATGCAGTTTAGTGTCATACTCAGAACAACACCTTTTTGAAAGGGGGTGACGGTCTTGTCTCTCTGTAGAAGATACAGTCTGTATTCTCAGCCTCACCGAGAGGGTGGTTTTCAGGTTCAAAGAAATTTCTATAATAATAAAGTATTTCTCTTTTGTAAATGTAATTTTTTGCTTTTAATCTGGCTCTAAATTTCACAAATAATTAGATAATTGCTGTACCTTGGAGTAATGACAATGAAGGAGTACACTCCACTCCCCAGAACTCCAGGACTGGAGCCTCACCATCAGATACAGTTTATTTTATTTTCTTCTTTTCATTGTGTTCGACTGAAACAGATAAGCATTAACTCACCCTCTCTCTCTTTTCCTTATTCTCTTACTTTCTTACTTTCTTATATATTTTCTGTGTAGCATATCCTTTTTCTTCCTTTTTTTCTTTCTTTATAATGAAAATAAAAAACGGAATGGTCAATTATTTACTTGAGGTGACGATACTCATAAGAAATTAAAATTTGGCTGATAAGCAACACCAGATAATCAAGATTTACATTTTTGTATTTAATCTTGGATGATTTGGACGGTCTCATTTTAACCAGAGGGTGTTGTAAAATGATAAGGGTCGTAAAATTAAGGAACACGAGTATTAATACATAGATTTGTTTTTTTGTAAATGTAATTTTTTGCTTTTAATTTGGCTCTAAATTACAGAAATAATTAGATACCTGCTCATCATGAATCAGTCTAAAACATGGCAGTCATTTTGTTATCGGTGCTGCATGAGTCGGTTTTGTCAGCGATGTGTAATAAAGTGAAAAAATGGTTAGAGGATAGTACTAAATTCTAAAAGGTCCCAAATGAAAGCAGATGTCAAATAAAAAACGAAAGAAATTAAAAGAAAAAAAATAAAGAAGACATTTGTCTTTGCTGTCCATTTTGTCTAAATAATTCAGTTGCTTGCAGACCAGTTCCATTGAGACTTTTCGTCAGCCATTTTTCCAGATTGACTGACAATAAAATTAAAAGTAAAATGTGCTCATTAATTTTTAAATGCTAATAGCTTGTTTCGCAGCAGTCATGTCTGGAGGAATACTGTTACTAGAAACCTTTGTTTAAAGAACTGTTTTATTTTTAAAGAGATTAATTCTCTTTCTTTTTTTCTTTTTCTTTTTTTATTCTTGCTTTAAATTTTATGTCAAATAAATAACAAAAACAATGACTAAAAAAAAAAAAAAGACTGAGAAAGGCCAACTGATTTCAATAATGGCTAAGACTTGTGAATATTCATCATGGAATCAATTCTGCTAAGAAGAGAATCGGCAGATAACAAGAATTTAAAATTCTTCAAAAGGTTGCATATTCAGGAATGTGCAAGAACAAAGATTGAGGTGGGGGTGGGGACTAACAATGAAAAAGGGATATGAAGATCAAAGATTTTTTTTTGTTCACCAACTGTAAACAATAGAAGTCTTCGTCATAATCAGTAAATCACTAAAGTCTTTGTAGTTACTAAGATATTATTGAACACGTACCAAAACCATTATTATTACACTTAATATATCTGTTGCTACCTCTGTCCCATAATACTTGTAATATTCAATGCATGAAATATATATGCAAACCTGAGAGGCACGTGGTGTAATGGTTATCGTTGTAGCGAAATGGACACGGCAAGTCTAGTTCAAATTCTGGACAAAGATGTTTGCATTTCAAATAGCGTTAATACCGTTAGGAAAGGTATGCCTTAAAATATTCTCCCTCCAGCTATGAGTAAATAATTGGGTGGACTGGGCTCTTGATAAGGCAACCAGTCTAGGAGAAGGAAAACTCTTAGTTCAAAGCAAAGTTTTGGAGGTCTGGGGAATGTGGAGCACCCCTTCATCACCATTGCTCCCAGGTCCTCTCTGACCTGGAATGGTTGTACCTGTTAGGGTCCCATCTACGAGAGAAACTTTGTTAACAAAAAAAAAAAAAAAAAAAAAAACACATTGAGTTTAACATTTTTTCTTCCAAACTATTGCTATGAATCTTTCAAAAACTTTGATGGCATTAAATGACCCACCATGGTTTATAGGCCATAAAACAAAAACAAAAATGCCACTACATTAGTATGTCTATAAACTTCCTTTGACCAACTTTGGTGAAGATCAATTATTAACCTCTTTTGCTTTCTTCTTCTTCTTAGCATTGTGCCTGTACAAAATGGATGGGATAATTTACACCCACATTTGCACTTCTGCCTAGAATCAGAGTATATATTTATCAACCCCTCCTCTACGGACAGGATGAGAAATAAGATTAATTTCTTAAGGAGTGTAAAGCTGGTTTAAATTCAGAGTTTTCCTTCTTCTAGACTGGTTGTTTAACTGAGACTAAATAACCCATTCTGCCCTAATATTTACTCATAACAGAGTATCTGTGCTCTACTGAGGATCAGTATGTTCCTCCTTAGTGTTATATACCCATGAGAGAGAGAGAGAGAAGAGAGAGAGAGAGAGAGAGAGAGAGAGAGAGAGAGAGAGAGAGAGAGAGAGAGAGAGAGAGAGAGAGATATTACGGATACATATTATTTACTTGTTGTTCTTTGTCTAATCGCCATGATGTCTACATCTAGTCTGGCTGGTTCCATCTTTCTTCTTGCATGGCTGGTCTTCTAACTTGTTGCTTTATTTTCTAACTATGGGTTTCTTTTCAAGGGCATCTTTTAAGTCATGTAATAACTAGCAAGACTTGTATTACTTTGATCAAAGCTTTTATTTTAGCCCATTTTCTAACACCACGCGGGAGTCAATAGCCCCAAGCAGAGAGACCCTCTCTGATTGGCATCTTGCTGCAAACCGACTTAACTAATTAAATCACGTGACCTGCGGGATTTCAACCGTCCAGTAGTTTTCCGTCCCGTGATATGAAAAAACTGGAGCCGCAGAATTACAGAGTATTGCCAATAATCTATGCTACCACATAGATTATGCAACACTTAGCACCTCTCCGAAAGATCAGAACTTTGTTCCTTAACCTTTTGTTTGAGGGTCAAGGGAAGCTCTTCTATTTGACCAGAATGTAATACTATGTAAATGTTTTCAAACAGGATGTGGCAAAAACATCCTTGGTCCTGGAGATTTTTTTACTCTGGTACAGTATCTTCCCATTGCATAACATTTGAGGTACAAGTGAGCTTCAGATATTCTTATATTAATAAGTTCACTAAATATATCGATGTTTCCAAATTTATTACACCAAAGAAAAATATAATTTATAAAAAAATAAGCATTAAAACATATTATAGCACATAATTCATTATTCTATACAATACTGTGCTATTTTTCTTATCTAAAAAATGTAACAAAAAATTGTTGCTTTTTTGGAGGGTGGGGGTCTGGAACGGATTAATGGCATTTCAGTTTATTTCAATAAGGAAAATTGATTTGATATACAAGAAAATTGAGTTATGTGCGGAACGAATTAAACTCTTAAGTCAAGGTCCCACTGTACAGTCATTGTACATGTGGATTCATTCCTACAGTTATTATAATAGAAACAAACATATATATATATATATATATATATATATATATATATATATATAGTGTGAACAAAAGGTATTAATACAATCAGGAATATTTCTTGTATGTTGTTTATTCTCAACTAGTTTCGACCTTAGGTCATAGTCAGGAGAAAATTTCTTATTGGAAGAAATTGTTGATAGATTATTAGAAAGGGAGCATTATAGAAGAATTATAAAAGTTGAAGTGTGTTTTGTGGGTTTGACATGCTGTTAAAATCCGGGTAGGCGAGTGTGTTTAATAGTAGCATGTCCATTTGTTCCGTGAAGAACCTCTATGACTCCTATATATATATATATATATATATATATATATATTTATTGTGTGCTAGCAGACATAAAAGATAAGAGGCTTATATCTTATATCTCCGTTGAATAAAACAAACAAAAGCAACAGATGAAGGAATAAAAGAAATAGTGTAAAGACAGTGAATAAATGAAGAATCATGACAATGTAACACAGTACAACCAATGATGTCATATAAGAGGTGCCAAGAAATTGCTGAATAATGGTAAAAATGCCCAAGACTTACCATTATTACTAAAAGGCGGGGGGGGGTGTAAAGAAGGAATATACAACAACAAAAGGTGGGTGTGGTAGAGTGGATTAAATTACAGTAAGGAGTTTATGTAAATATGTTTTAGGGGTTAATACCATACACCTGGTTTTGTTGGCAGAACATTGGAGATAAAGGCTTTTCATTTTTTTTCTTCTGCATGGATATCTACTGAGAGCAGCTTCAAGCATTTTTTAGCTATTTGCTGTCTATGAATTGTTTTTGGGAATTTTTTTTTTTGCCTAAAAAAACCCAGAGCAGCAATGGATTTATTCACGATAATGCTTAGGTTAATCCCAAACGTAAGGGACATAGGAAAACTGTCTGTGCAGCTATTAGCAGCATTGTGGTATTTGTAGTGCATGCATCCACGCCCGTGCCTGCCCATGTCTCACTGCCACACTCTGTCGAGCAAGGCAGTTATTTCTGATGGAGCTCCAGATTGAAACACAACCGCCATATCATGCATTTATTTGGTTTTTGAACAAAAAAAGCAAACCAATTGAAATTCTATTTGTCAGAATATTTGAGATGAGGTTTGATAATTTGTATTATTTCTTGAGTCTGACAAGAAACAAGACACCGGGTAGCCACTTCTAGTTAACCATAAAGGTTGATATGTCATTAAACAAAGAAACTGAACCAATCCATTCTTGTAAATCATAGTCGATAGTGTTTTCTCGTAATCCAAAAGAAAAATCTTGCTGGCAAAATATTCAATTAACAATTGATTTGAAGACAGTTACCAACGATCTTAGATGCATTCTGTGTACATTTCTTATTGGCCAATTTTTATTCTAGCCTACTTTAGGTGTTTCTTGTCAAACTCAGGAAATAATACAAATTATCTAGCCTTATCTCAAGTATTCAGACGAATAGAATTTCAATCGGTTTGCTTTTTGTGTTCAAAAACCAAATAAAGATTGATATGCCATTAAATAAAGAAACTGAAGCAAGACATTCTTCATAGATTATTTGTCGCCGTAGATCTTATATTTACTAACAATGATGATACTGAGAAATATATTTTTTAATCTGTCCCCAGTCACCAGGTTTCGTTAAGATCATTTTTTTTGTTTTTGTTTTTAAAAAAAATTATTTTTTTAAAGCAAATTTGGAATCAGTCCAAAGCGTCTGACTCTGATGTATGGCATTTCTGCTTCGACTCTTAATAAAATGAGCCAAGTGTCTGCTTGATTTAGACGTTGACAAGGAGGCGGGGGAAGTCATTTGACACATTGCCAGTATCAAAATGCTGACTTGAAATAAACTTGGTCATTTTTTTGTTGTTGTTCTTTTTCTCTTCCTCCCTATTGACAATCACGGCGATGGTTGCTCTGTCCCATTACTCAAAGAAAAAAGACACTTTTAAGTCACTGGTGTATTACAACAGGGGAAAACAATGATAGATAAAAATAAATAGATAAATAAATAGAAATAAAAATGATGGGTGCACCCTTTTCCCATTACACATTTGTTTGTCTACCTGTGTTTTGTACATGTATACACCGTTGTATGCTTACTGCTAAATATGGATGTCCCATCATGGCATAATAGTTAGCAAGGTAGTTTTGCAGATCTATACTTTCAGCTTTGTGTCATTTCCTACCTGAAGTGAATGGGTTTGGTAAATACTTACTGGCAGCTATATATATATATATATATATATGTTGAATAAAAATCAATTTCTTTGTTGTTCACAAAGCGCTTCGTCGCTGCCTTGCGTCGGTCAACTGCTTCTGCTAACTGCCCAGCGCTCCACTTACTTGGTTTTTATGGGCACAGTCCCCCACCATCCGGGCACATCAGTTGAACCTCGCGTCCGTGCATTCGGATGGACGCGTGTAGGCGCCAACATCCGGGCACCTGAATTGCACCTCGCGTCCATCCAGTGCCTAAATCGCATTTGTTTTTGCATGCGGGAGAACGCGGGTTCGATCCCGGCAGGCAAGACAAAGTCTTGCTCTCTTTCGTTCTCCGTCACACACACACACACACACACACATACGTGTGTGTGTGTGTAAGGTATCCAAAACTAGTAGTAAGGGTGATTCTACATGGGATCTTCAAAATCTTACTGTATAATTATATTGCATGTTTTAGTAGGTGCAAATACAAGGATTTTTATAAATCCCTAGAGAGAGCTCAATGCATAATGATCCATATTTTAGATTAAATCCAGAGCAATATTTACCTTTGAAATGAAGGAAAAACTCAATAAACCGTCATTCTGTAATTAATTTATTTCGACAAAAACTTAAAAGGCTTTTAGAAATTTAAAGAAATTTCTAAAACTCCTTAGTTTAGTCTCATCAGACAGTCACAGATTTTATTTTTATTTTTTATTTTATTTTTTATCTGTGACTGTCTGATGCGACTGAACTAAGGGGGTTTTAAAAATTTCTTTAAATTTGTAAAAGCCTTTTAAGTTTTGGTCGGAATAAATTTATTACAGAATGACGGTTTATTGAGTTTTTCCTTTCTTTCAAAGGTATATATATATTATATATACACTAGCAGTATTTGTGGACATAACACAGTATGATAATTTAATCATTACAACGTTTGATATGTTTACCTAAGAGCTATTTGCAAAATAGTTCACTATGTAAAAAGTATGATATTATTGATTTAAATCTCGCACTCTTTCTTAAACGGTTGTTGCAAAATAATTACATTAATTTGCCAATAAAGATATGTGGGGAGGCATTTAAAATATCTACATTAATTTGCTGACAAAAAAGTGACAATAACGTGACTCGGAAAATATCTAAGTTGGATCAGAAATTATCAAAATACATTCTGTAATTTACAATTTCAATTTTACAGATAAAGCAAGCGTAACTTCTTTTTTTCCATTCATTTTAATTTTGGGCATTTAAGAAACGCAAGAACATTTGGAAGGTTTCATTTTTTAAAAATTGGGTGAACTAAAATGGGACAAATAAGATATCTGTGATTAAGCGACCCCAGATAATATGCATTTACATGTTTGGATTGCATCTTGAACAATTTGGACGCTTTCATTTTTAACCAGAGGGTGTTGCAGAATAATAACACACACGGAAGATTTAGGAATAAGCGTATTAATATATAGTACACTTCATAGTGAAAAGGATATAAGACAATAAAAATACTTGAAGTTTTATACATAAAATCTAGACAACTCGTTATTAATAGAATTAATTATGAAACCATCAATCATATTCTAAAATTCTCAATAGAAATAAAACAATTTTTTTTATTCTGAATAACATTTGCCTTACTTGTTAGATATATTCAAAAATAAACCGCCAGCATTATTTAGCGTGACCTTAGCAACAAAAACAAAACAATAGTTTAGACAAATAATAAACAGTCTTGATAATGGTTCTATTGAGAATTCTGAGGTATGGGGGTTATCGTCCTTGTCTACGAGCCTCTGTTTCGAAACAACCAATCATAGGCTAGAATACTTTGGCGGCAAACCCAAAGTGGGAAACTCTTCCTTTTTCTGCTCGACCAGCATCGAAGACGGACCACAAATTGAACGTCTCTCATATCCAGCATTACGACAGATAAGCCATAGCAGGGGATCCGATAATTCACCCTACCTCAGGAGTCAGCAAAAGTTTTTTACAAATTACATACATTTGTGCAGACGCACTAAAAGTTTGCAACCTTATTGTTATACATATTCTGTAATACACGTATTTATTCCTATTTCAAGTTGTTCGTTTTATTCTTAACTCTTGACCTGTCTGTCACCATTCGTGGTTAAATCTTTATAGTTCAGAAAAAAATTAAAAGTACTTGGTTTACTAATGAAAACTCTTTGGACAATTCATTAATGCCTTTCAATATCATCAAAAGATTGTTTGAGAACTTGAAGAGAAAATTTAGAAATTCAAAACAATAAGGATTCCATTATTTTTAACCAAATTTGTTGAATATATATATATATATATATATATATATATATATATATAGAGAGAGAGAGAGAGAGAGAGAGAGAGAGAGAGAAGAGAGAGAGAGGGGTTGGGAGTATCACGATAAATATGTAATTAATAATATAATCTTTTATTTCTTAAATATTAATCCACCCCCTCTTTCTGAGCCCACCCGCCACAACATCTCTCACCTCTAACACCCATTTTATTCATTGGTCTTAGAATTTCCAAATCAACAATTCTAATATGGTCGGGTGGGTCCGGGATTCCACACTCCCAGAGTTCCAGAACTGGATCCTCACCACCAGATTAGTGTTGCACCTAGTATACTCCATTCTTTACCCCTCTGCAGTGGATATGGTCTGTATATTCTAAACCTCACCAACAAGGTGACCGTCAATTTGTGTTAGAAATAAAATTATTTCATGATGAACAAAAAGAATTGAGCAGGTGTATGAATAATTCTAAATTGAAACCAGAAGCAATGACTTTCATACATTTTAATTTATGTACATATATATATTAGTTATGGAAGCGCGTGGTGTAATGGTTAAAGTAATGGGAAATGGACTCGTCGCCCCGGGTTCAAATCCTGGACATGGAAATTCCATTTTCACATAGCGGTAATAACCTTGGAAAAGGTATGAATCCTTCTCTCCCTCCAGCTATGAGTAAGTAGGAGGGCAGACTGGGATCTTTAATCTTGGTTAAGCAACCGGTCTAGGAGAAGAAAAACTCTGAATTCAAACCTGTTAAACTTCGCTGATAAATTGACCTTGTGTCACATCCTGCTCGTGTGGGTGTGTGTGTGTGTGTGTGTGTACTCTGTGCTTGACTTTTAGATTTTCAAATGGGTCAAGGAGTGGTTTGTTTGAAGTGGGGTGGTTAGTGTTTGTTTTTTTAGGTGTTACTGACCCCCACATTTTTTGTCACCTGGATTTTATTGCCAGGGTAAGTATCAAGCTTCTTGATGAGGCAGAATGGATGAAAACATTGTACTCATGGTTTCCGATTGCAGATTTAATGTCGATATCTTTTTAATTCTTTCGATAATGGTGAATCTAGCATCTCTGTTGAAGTCCTGATCATCTGAGTGGAAGTGTTGTTCCACTGGGATGAGCTTGCTGTGATCCATATATTTTATGGGATGCCTATAGTTGTTAGGCCGAAAATAGAAAGGCCATTCAGATTTACCAACGTACAGTTTGTTACATTTCGTGCAATCAAGTAAATAAATTACGTTTTTGCTTCTGCCATTTGATTCGTGGTAAATATTGCAGGTATTTTTAGTTGTTGAGCTGGTGAATATGTCCGTTGGTTTTATTTGTTTATAGAATAAGTTGTTGTTTTTTTTTATCTTACAAGGTCGGCATGATTTAGTGGAATTAATTGCAGGTTTCATGTTGACTATTTTATTGTTTAATATATCATTGCTTCCTATAATTTCTCTGAGGTTATTAGGTCGACGATAGGTTACTATACCTGGTTCTTAGAAAATATATATTAGTTCAGGGTTTATTTTTAAGATGCTCCAGTGGTTTTGATTATTTGACTTAGTGGTGGGAGAGTGTTATTAAATGTCGTTATTAGGGGGATTTGATGTATCTTCTTTTTAGGTTTTAATTTAACGGGTCTCCTGTCTAGGGATGGAGATAGCTTTAGCTATCTGGTTTTCTATTAGCGTACTGGAATATCCCCGTGCTGAGAACTGTTGTCTTAGTTTATTTATTTGGTTGTCTAAGTTCATTGTCATCAGTGCAGATTCTTCTTAGTCTAATTGCTAGTGAATAGGGGAGGCTGTCTTTGAGATGTTTGGGGTAAGATTATCTATAATGAAGATAGTTGTGTGTATGTGCGTGGGGTGTAATGTTGTTTGAAGTTGTCTGTTTTCGTCAATATATATTAGAATATCTAGAAAAGCTATTGCTTGTTTTGATTTTCATGATCAAATTTGATGGAGTCGTGTGTCATGTTTAGATTGTTTAGGAAGTTGTTAAGTTTAGCCTCTCCACCTGTGTATAGCATGAATATATCATCAATATGCCTTGCTTAAAAGAGGCAGTCATTCTTAATTTTGGGGTAGATGTGCGTGCTTTCAAATTTGTCCATGAAGATGGTTGCGAATGAGAGAGCTGCAATCATCCCCATAGCACATCCTTTTGTTTGTATGTAGTGTTGACCGTTGAAGTTAAAGTTGTTTAGTGTTAGGATGTGATTCATTAATGTTATTATTACTTCTGTGAGAGGGTTTTTTGTTGTTCTCTTATTGAGATGTTCATCCAAGTCTGAAAGTCGTCATTATGTTTGATATTAGAGTACAGGAATCTAACATCCATTGTGACTAAGATCACTTTGTGTGTGTGTGACAGTTGATCGAGGGAATCACTGTTCTTTCAGAGTTGTTTTCTTGTGATTTTTGAAAGTAGATAGAAGCGAGCAGATTTTGTGTTGCTGGGTTTTAGTCTATCTGTTGTTTCTCTGACGATTAGAGCTTTTGGCGCAATCTTTTAAAGAATCTATGATGATGTTCTGATGGTTTTCAAACGGATCAGCTGGAAGTGCAAGATAAAATTCCTCATTATTTAGCTGGTTTTTGGTTCTCTGAGATATTCTCCGATGCCCCATATATATCATCATATCATGATCAGGTCGCACTGTTGGCAAGGATATCCATGATTATCAATCGCTTCATCCTGTATCCGCACAGAGCTGATCAATGTACGTCTTTGCTGGTCGGCCCACACTGGTGCCCATGAGCTGGCTTCCACAGGGGATGTCGCTCATGAGTTCGTCCTTGCTTCTCCAGCAGTGTCCCGCGTGTCTTGTCCGTCTTACTCGGATGGTTTGGGTGATATGTGGCAGGTGGCCGTACAGCTGCTTTCTCGTGGGGTGCTGTTTCCACGACTTGTTCAGGATCACCTGCAGCATTCTTGTGCAGCTTCCATCTAGTTTATTCTCTAGTCGCTTCGTTAGGGGCCAGGCGGTGCATCCATACAGCAGCACTGACACACAACAGCCTGGAAGAACTCTGATAAAACTGAGTTCATGTTTTCAAAAACAAAAGTGACATCTCAACCATCGATGGCAAACTCCTAAACTCGGTAGAACAATTTAGATATTAGGCAGTAACATCTCCTCCACAGAAAACGACGTTAATGCACGTATAGGAAAGGCATGGGCCGCTATAATAAATTATCGGTCATATGAAATCCAATCTCACAGACAAGTTAAAGAGACAGTTTTTCCAGGCTGTGTATATATATATATATATATGATCCATCTATGCCTAAGTGTAGATAAATTTACACTTGACTACACACACACACACACATATATATATATTTCAATACACACGTGCATATATATTAATGCATATACATAATAAAGCACATGGTCTCATGATTGCAAACATGAATCTATACACATGTAAATACACAAATTAATGCATACAAATACAAGTGCTTACATACATTCATATGTAAATATACATACATACATACATACATAGATACACATAAAAAAACAAAAGACAAACTACTTGGTCTTTTTCAGTACAACAAACTGACTACTTTTATAAAAGTCACTAAAACAGATTTTTTTAAAAATTCATAAAACATTAGCCTCGCAGGTTGATTAAGAAAAAAATTCCAGAATTCATTTTTTTTTTCTCTTTTTCGTCAGTCTTTTTGTTGGAGGCGAGAATCAAACATCAAATAATACAAGAAAAAAGTTATTTCATGTTTTGTTTTTTCACCTTTTCTCTTAACAAGTGAGACAACATTGGACAATCATTTCCATAATATTCGAAAAAAAAAAAAAAAAAAAAAAAAAAAAAAAAATAAACAAAAACAACTTACAAAAAAGACATTAAGATTTACAATAACAAAAGTAAAAAAAAAAAATGTTGATAGATTCTTCTGTTTTTTTCTCTCTCTTTTTTATAAAATGATTTAAAAAAAAACTCAAAAAACTTTTAGTCATCGAGTTCATAAAACAATCTTCTTTCGTTTTTCTTTTTTTTTTAAAAATTTTACGGCAGGTCAACCCTTGTTGGGCTATTTTATGCCGAAACGTTTTGTTCTAACCATGTGTAATGGGTATTCAAACTTTTTTAAAAACTTAATTTTTCAAACACATTTTTTAAAAACTCCTTTTTTTCTATTTAACCCATAGATGTGATTCTAACAGGTACTACCACTTCAGGGTGGATCTGGAAGTAATGGCGATGAAGGGATGCTCTTAAAACAATCACAAAGGATATCTACAGTGAATACATGTTTATTGACATTGTTCCATGTTGCTGACTATAATTTCAGAAATTTCATCAGTCGATTCAACATTAAAATTACCCTGTTGTTGGGGATTAGAATACACTGACCGTATCCCCTGCAGAGAGGTAAGCCCCCCCCCCATAAAAAATTGGGATGTCTTGGGTATGACACTAAACTGCATCTAGTGGTGAGGCTCCAGTTCTGGGAGTATAGACTACCCTTTCATTGTCATTACACCCAGGTCAGTAATACCACATTTAATCCTAGCTGCATGTTCCATACTTGCAACTTTATGTCACATCCTACCCATAGCGAACACATCCGGAGTGGTAGTACCTATTAGGGCCCCATCTAATATCTATGGGTCAAATAGATATGTTTAAAAAATATTCATATTAGAAAAGGAATACTTGATGCCATTAGGAATAGTTACTTGAAGTTATAATTGTTTACTAAGGAATATAATTAGTTACTTGATACAATCTGTGCATACAAATGATAATACTTAGATTAGATTAGTATTTAAAACCATATAATCATCAGTATATCTCTTCTCTCTATATATGTATTTACTTTTAGTTAAAATATTAAATCCCTTAGTAATCATCTGTAGTAAATAATTTTAAAAAGATTTTTTAACACCTAAACCACCATCCAATAAAAATTAATTGACTCCGAAGATCTTTTACATCTGCCTTTACATCTGGGTAATTTGACATGGAATTGCCCATAGCAAAAATTATTCATTTCGAGTTTTGTTGAATTTTAATTCATGAGGAGTTAAAAAAAAACCCCAAAAAACAGGTGAAATTATGATAATACCAACTTTTTAGAATTATACTTTAAAAATAATTTCAAGTCATGCTTTATAAATTAGTTGTATTATGGTATTCATGATTGAGGTTGTCACGTTGATTATATATATTTACCAACCCCTCCGCACGGACAGGATGTGACACAGAGTCAATTTCTTAAACGGAGTTCAAGAAATAAGAAGAAATAAATAAATAAGAAATAAGAAATTTATTAATCAATAGTAGTACAAATTATTTAAAAAGAATATAAGTAAAAAAAATTTATTGGTTTAAACTAATATTGAAGGAGGCCATGCCTAATAGCGTGAAGTTAATCCCATGGACATTTGGACGCTCACAGGAAACAATACATGAAACACAAACGTAAACATATACATATATATCATGAGACAAATTAGCGTGTGAGAATCTAAATGCAAATCTGTTGTTTTAAGAGGCAATAAAATGATTTTTCAAAAGTGTTTTAAGGACAAAATAATTAACTGAAACAAGCTTCATCTTTTCTTTATAAAAAAATAACGACTGAACAGTATTCCAAGAATTAATTGCATTAAAACGAATTCAGGTTTGAATTCAGAGTTTTCCTTCTCCTAGACCGGTTGCCTAACCAAGGTTAAAGAGCCCAGTCTGCCCAACTATTTACCCATAGCTGGAGGGAGAGTAGGATTCATACCTTTCCCAAGGGTATTATCGCTAAGTGAAATGTAATTACCACATCCAGGATTTGAACTCGGGGCGACGTCCATTTCCCATGACTTTAACCATTACACAATGCGCTTTCACGTTTATTATAAGATTAGAATTTTGTTTTAGTATTGTATAGTATTTGTATTATACACTCATTGATTTAAGTAAACGCAGTATTGGTTTATTGGTTTAAAGCCTTTGTCTTTACCTAATCCCTTTGACAACGTTTTCCGTTTGTTTTGTTTTGTTTTACGGCATATCAACTTCAGTGGGTCATTTAATGCCGATAAAGTTTTGAAATAAGTCATTCTTAATGGATACTCAATTTTTTTATAAATACATTTTTCTTTTTAACCCATAGATGGGACCCTAACAGGTACTACCACTCCGGGTCAGAGTGGAACTGGGAGCAATGGTGATGAAGGGGCGCTCCACATTCTCCAAACCTGGAACCTCACCATCAGATAGAGTTAAACGTCATTCCCAGGACATCTAGACCCTCAGCTACCGCCTGCTAGCACCCATATGCTAAAAAGGGGTTGGGGCTTGCCATGAGGCAATAGGGTCGGGGCAATAGGGTCAATATCATATAGGTGCTAGGACTTGACGTGACCAACCGATTGATAGGAGGGGGCTTCTCCGACCGCCCGTCTAACCCAATTAAGGGTCTAAGTGGAGTGTTGCAGGTCATGGACTGCTCATCCACCAAGACTCCGTCCTTAAGCATCACGGGTCGCCACCCACGGCCAACAGGTATCCCAACAGGTCTTACCCCTCTGCAGAGGGGCACCTCTGCAGAGGTGCAGCTGACAGGGCGGAAACGTTTTCCGATTAAATGGCCCTTTTTTACCCTTCTAGTGGGACCATTAAGACCCTTCTGATGAAAGGGGTTTTGAACGTTTTACGGTAGAAATTGTAGACCTCAAATTGACACTGTTCAGGTCAGTTTAATTTCTTAACCCTTTTACGGGGGTAATCTCAAAAGTAACATCTCCAAAGCACCAGAGACGCCGGGAAACTATCTGTGCGGCTATTTACAACACGTTTGTGTTTGTTGTGCATGCACCTGCGTCTGCCCCTGCACGTGCCTCGCTGGCATGCGCAGTTTTGGCTTTGCAGTTGTTTCTGATGGATATCCCGATTGACACTACCGCCAAGTGTGAAGTTTGCATAGTTATATGGTTTTTGAACGCAAGAAGCATTGCACTGATTGAAATTCATCTCCAATTAACGGAAGTGTATGACAACTTGTGCATAGATGTCAAAAACGCATACAAGTGTATAGGGAGATTGCAGCGACAACGACCAGGTTCAACGCTTCCTCAACGATATGGCAGCGCGCTAGTATGATATTTGCATACAAAAACTGACATAGTTTCTACAAAAATGCACCGACCGAAATGGCTATTATGTAAAAAAAATAGATACATGTTGAAACTTTAAAATGATGTAAACATCATTGACAATAAAATTATTCTGTGATTTTTAAATATTTTGAAGACTTTACTTAGGGATTACCCTCATATTGAATAATTCTTACTCCAAATTTTATTTGTAAATATTAGTTCAAATATTCATGACTTTCAAAGGTAACTAGTTAAGGAGAAGGAAAACTGAATTAAAACCTGTTAAACTCCGTTTAAGAAATTGACATTGTGTCACATCCTACTTGTGTGAAGGGTTGGTAAATATATATGTGAGCTGGTCTACTAATTTAAGACGTTTGCTATTAATAAGATGGCACCATCTAGAATAAAACACAGGAACTTAGTTTTATTTGAGATCAGATAAAGACCAATGCCTCTTGTCTACTCCCGCTTATGTAGCAGAGATTCGGCTTGAGAAAGTGTGTTTGAAAAGAAGCACTAGATCATCTACATAGTCTGCATCAGTAATAGTTCCATAAGGATATTGTATGTTTCTTGCTTTTTTTAGTGCCATATCATTTTTTCATTAGTTCTATTAACGTTTGTAGTATATAATCTCGGCAAATAATAGAAACTACCAAGACCTGTGGGGATACCACAGCATGATGATTTAATTATAACAACGTTTGTTATGTTTACTTAAGAGCTATTGCTAAATAGTTCAATATTTAGAAAGTATAATAATCTTGATTTGACTCATTCTTTATTATTTCTTTTCATCTTTTCTCCCTGTTCGATTGAAACAGATGAGCATTATCGCTTCCGCACGCTCACCCCTCTCTCTATCCTTCCATACTCTCTTTCTTATATTTTTTCTGTGTAGCATGTCCTTTTTCTTCCATTTATTTCTAAAAACGGAGATGATAACGGTCGTATAATTAAGGAACACGAGTACTAATATATAGATGGTGCCAATGCATCTCCTTGCGGGACTAATTTAGCATTTTTAAGATATAAAATCTGACTTACATGGACAGTAAGTAGTATAAGTGATAGTGATACTGTTGTTGAGAGAGAAAAGAAAGGCGAGCAAGATTGAAGATGTTCATGTCATACAGTTTAAATCAGCTTACTGACTGACTGACAAATAGAGGAATGCAAAGATTAGTGACCAAGAACACTTTAAATATCAAGAAAGGAATTATTGAGAAAGCGAGACGAAATATCTAAAAGTTTGAGGACTTAAACACAGAGAACTACAGTGACCGAGTGAGAGAAAACAAAGACATAACAAATGAAAACAAATCAGTCCCAAAGGTGATGATGCCAAATGGTCTGAAAATTGACGCCAACCCTTTTAGCCAGTCTCATCAAATCTTACGAGTGGGAGTTGTACGCACTAGCTGCTGTTATAGTAACCAACTGCTCTGGTTTGATGGGAATTCTTACATATGGCTATCAGCATTACCAATTGAAGATAGAAGAAAAATCAATTATTTTTGCCATTTATACACAAAAGACAATCTTATTTTACAGCAGTGATACCAGAACAGGATTGACCAACTAATTTTTATAATACAGTGGTACCTTGACTTATGAATTTAACTCGTTTCCCTCGTAAATCAATTTCCTCGTATATAAAATCAATTTCTTATTTGAAATGAAATGCCATTTAAACAAAATACAATTTTATTAATAATACAGTGGTACCTTGACTTACGAGTTTTCCTCAATTTACTCGTATATCAAATCAATTTTCCCAGTTGAAATATATTGAAATACCATTAATACAGTACCCAATATATTGATATATATTTCTCACTTCCCTCAGTGAAACGAACTGAAATGTCATTTACACAAAACGTCTTATTTTACAGCAGTGATACCAAAACATGACTAATCAACTAATTTTATAATACAGGGGTACCTTGACTTACAAGTTTCACTCGTAATTCAATTTCCTCGTATATCAAATCAATTTTCTTATTTGAAACGAACTGAAATGCCATTTAAACAAAATACAATTTTATTAATAATACAGAGGTACCTTGACTTACGAGTTTAATTCGTTTCGCTCGTAACTCAATTTCCTCGTATATCAAATGAATTTTCCCAGTTGAAATATATTGAAATGCCATTAATACAGCACCCAGTATATTAAAATATGTTTCTCACCATTAGCCATATAAGATATGAGAAATCAATTATTTTTGCCATTCATACACTAAAGACAATCTTAGTTTACACCAGTGATACCAAAACATGACTGATCAACTAATTTTGATAATACAGTGGTACCTTGACTTACGAGTTTAATTCGTTCCGCTCGTAACTCAATTTCCTCGTATATCAAATAAAGTTTCCCCGTTGAAATGAAATGTCATTTATACAAAAGACAATTTTATTAATAAGACAGTGATACCTTGACTTACGAGTTAATTCGTTCCACTCGTAACTCAATTTACTCGTATATCAAATAAATTTTCCCAGTTGAAATATATTGAAATGCCATTAATACAGTACCCAATATATTGATATATATTTCTCACCATTAGCCATATAAGATATGAGGAATCAATTATTTTTGCCATTTATGCGCTAAAGACTTATTTTACACCAGTGATACCAAAACATGACTAATTTTTATAGCAAAGTGTTACCTTGACTTACGAGTATAGTTAGTTCCACTTGTAACTCGATTTTCTCGTATATCAAATCAATTTTCCCCGTTGAAATAAAATGAAATACCATTAATACAGCTCTCAATATATCACTATATATATGGTTCTCACCATTAGCAATAGATGATATGAGAAATCAATTAGTTTTGCCATTTATACAAAAGACGGTCTTATTGGACAGCAGTGATACAAGAACAGGATTGGCCAAGGAATTTTCATAATACAGAGGTACTTTGACTTATAAGTTTAATTCGTTCCGCTCGTAACTCAATTTTCTCGTATATCAAATCAATTTTTCCAATTTGAATAAATCCATTCCAGCCAAACCTCCCCAAAAAACACCGATTTTTTGTTATTTCTTTTAGATAAGAAAAATTGCACTGTATTGTATAAAAACAATAAAATAGAACGTAATGAATCATATGTTGTAAAAAGGGTAAAGTCAACGGAGTGGTCTATCAGCAAGACATCAAGGGAGTCTATTTCCTTTTCACTAGCGTCATTGTGGAACTAATTACACCTGGCACTTTGGGAGATATATGTTAAGCATGGGCGAGGTGTGTTTCAAATTAGCTGTGACAGCTTGGTCAGGTTTTAGTTTATTTAGGTGTTTATGTGGTGCCCCAAACTGCCCGTCCTATTTCAAAATGGTGTTTTGATGTTAAATTCATTTGGGGTAAATGTATTGAGATTGATCAATACACACACAGACACATACATGTGGGGAATTATGATAAAAATAAATCTCCATGCATTATGTAATCAGTTATATTATATTACAGTGAATAAGAAATTGTCGAGAAGCTAAGAAAGGATTCCTTTTCTAAAAAAAAGAAAAGAAAAAAGTCTACTAAAATTTTTCTTTCTTAAACTGATAAGCAAAAATTATCTCTTGGGAAGAAAATAAACAGAAAATAAAGAGAAAATTGCTTATATAGAAAGAAATACATTGAAACCTCCGAATGGTTATATTATTTGATTGTTTAAACTTCCTTTGGGTAATTTTTTTTCTCATTTTCACTCACAGAGTTTTTAGCAGGTTTTATCAATAAAAAGATTTTTTTTTCTTTTCTGAGCGGCAATGATTTATGGATGAAGACCTTATCAATTTTATTCATTCTTTTATTGCTTTTTTTTTTTTTTTTTTCTTTTCTTGTGCTAAAACATTGGAAAACCTTTGGAGATGAAACTAAAATAAGCGAGAATGGAAAAATAAATTCAGAAAAAAAAAAAAGAAAAAAGGAAAAAAGAAAAAAAACTTTAGTTTCTGCCGAACAATGATAATAATGATAATGCTGATTCTATCATTAAGTCTGAATGATTTTGGTCACTTAAAAAAAAAAAAAAAAAAAAGATACTAAACAAAACCCTGAATATTTTTGTATACTTCTTGTCAGATATAGTCGTAGACTGCAAAAATAAAGGTGATAAGATTTAAGATAATCTGTCTGGTGGCTAAGATGGTTGTGTCCTGGGTATAACGTTAAACTGCATCTAGTTGTGAAGTTCCAGTTCTTGACTTCTGGGAATGTGTACCCCTTCATCACCATTACTCCCAGGTCCACTCTGACCCGGAATAGTAGTACCTGTTAGTGTCCTATCTATGGGTTAAATAGACATACATTTAAAAATGAGTACCTATCAAGAATGAATATAACAAAAACGTCCTCGGGATAATGGTTGATACGCCTTAAAACCCAACCAACTTACCACGTAGCGTGGCTCATGTTTGAGTCCAGGGAAAAGCCAAGATTTTGATAATTTTCAAGATAATTCACTTAGACTGATCAATTGATTTTAAGGCATGTCAACCTATCCAGAGCTATTTATGCCTAGAGGTTAGGGGATCGCGTTCACATCTAAACTTTCTGTAGTTCCTTAAGAGAGAATTTCGCACACGCTCTTATTTGGCCAATACATGGAAAATTAGCTGGTACTACCACTCCAGTTCCCTTGGATTGATCGATTGATTTTAATGGCATCTCTACCCATCCAGGGTTATTCAATGCCTAGAGGTTAGGGAATTGCATTCATATTTACATTTTAAAGAGATTTTTTGCACGCTGTTTTTTTTTGAATACTAATAATTTTTAAGCAGACCAATTTGACCCATACATGGAAAATTAGCAGGTACTACCACATCAGAATAGCAATGAAGGGATACTCCCCACTCTCTAGAATTGGAGACTCACATCATATGCAGTTTAGTGTCATATCCAGGATATCCATTTTTGAAGAGGTCTTATCCCTCTGCAGGGATACAGTCAGCATATTTTAAGCTTCATTAACAGAACGGCGATGAAGACTGGAGGTTAAAATGGCTGAAATGCTTTTATTAAAAGGGCATATCAAGCTTAATGGGTTATACAATGCCAAAGCCGTCCTCGTAGAAGAACAGTAGTGTATTATTTAACCCATAGCTGGAAAATGGTGAGGTTCATACCATTCCTAAGGGTATTAGTCCAAAAGTAAACGTGATAGCGTGACCAAGTTCAAATTCGCTTACTACGATGTCGCAGTCCAGTACTTTAGCCACAAGGCCACAGGGAGTCCTCTTATAACAACCAAGATGAAGATATTATTTCAAGTGCATCAGTTTGTAATAATAACTTCTCAGAAATTTAGAAGAAAAAAATATAGGCTCATTAGAATATGGATTAATCTATTCGGACTTCACTGTTTCAGTTGTACTCTCTGGCCTTCTTCAGGTCTTTGTCACTTTAGGTAATCTTTTGGGAATTTTAATGAGACCTTTTATTCAATTAGCAAAGGTTCTCATTCCACTCTTCAGGGCAAATCTCACACCAATTTGTCTTCTTGATGTTACTTTCTCCACTGACCCAGAGTACCGAACTCTCACCCCCAGGGCTAAATACAGGAACACCAGGTAATGAAATGAAGTTAACAAACTTAACTTTTTCTGATTACTTTTCCCTAACTCAGCTTTAAAGTGAGAATTCGAAATGATAAGATTACCCAATAATGTTTCGAAACATGACAACTCACCACGGAGATCAATGTTCATTTAACCAATTTTGTAAACCATTACTTCTGTAATGAGTTTGATTCTCACTGGGTGTTCCATATTTGCGGTCTATAGTCAAACTTAATAAATATGTATGCAGATTCAGCATGTTCCTCGTCATGGTTTATAGAGTTAGCGTAGAAAGTCGTTATAACTTTGTAATGAATATGACTTTGGTGGTTATTTTATGCCTAGATATATAACAATACATATAACAAACTAGGTCTGGTTTGTTGGATCTTAGGGCATGTCAACCCTTGTTGGGTTATTTTATGCCGAAAACGTTTTCTATTCCGGCTTGATGAATATTCCAAATTTCTTTTAAACTCAATTTTTAACTAATGTTTTAAAACTTTTTATTTCTATTTATAGATGGGACTCTAAAAGGTTCTACTACTCCGAGTCAGAGTGGACCTGGGAGTAATGGCTTATCGTCAAGACAACCTCGTTGTCTTGACAATAAATGGCTAACCCCTGCTTTGAAACCAATGGTAAAAATTGCACCTTAAATGCACTGTACACAATAACGAATAAATAAATATAGCTCTTCCACAATAATCGAGCACTTTATTTTCAATTCTCCAATACTAGAAAAAAACTACCTATAAGTTTTTTTTATATATTACCGAATATATTTCCTCAGCGGGTCATTTCAACCGCGTTGTCTTGGCGATAAGTGGCTAACATGCTGCTTTAAAACCAATGGTAACAATTTTTCTTTTGTATATTACCGATATATTTCCTCGGCTGGTTATTCTAGACAGGTATCGATGTCTATTGCTGTCCTAGAAAATTCTTTCTTACTATATAAAATTTTGGAAACTGACCAATATCAGATATCATAGTTGGCATTAGCTTAATTTCTTCTACGATTGTACTACTTAAAATGTGCGAAACATTTGAGAAAATAATTATGCAGCCATTTTGTGGGCCAACTATGAAATTAGTGTCTCCTAAAAACAGTTGAAAAATAAATAGATTATTATCCAAGGTGTTATGCGGCATGTGTTGATTATATCTCGAACCTATGAGTGTCACAGAAGACATCTTTCTTACACAAAGAGAAATTATTGTCGTGTTAAAAATGAGCTGAATGTAAATAAATTATTTCGTGTATAATGACAATATAGTTAACAACCATAAAATAGAATAATAAAAAAAAAATGTAAAGTCATTATTTACTGTCATTATAGTGATAGGTTATCTGCCCTTGCATGCCTGATGAATTCTCTGCACAAACACTAGGAGGTGACATAAGGAATTACCATAATAACGAGCAAAAAAGCACAGAAGATGTAACTATTTGTCCGTTC
>CM042142.1:44158268-44168268 GCA_023376005.1 Doryteuthis pealeii
AAGGCAATATAGCTTATCAGAGATATAAAATCCTTAATTTTATTTTTTCCCTTTTTTTAATCATATCTGTTGGCTGACATTTGTTTTAACATATGCACGCTTTCACATAATGCTTAAATGTAAACTTTATATATATATATATATATATATATATATATATAGATAGAGAGAGAGAGAGAGATAGGAAAAAAACTGTTAATCAAATCCTGAATATATTTTTTGTAATTATGTTGAAAGTGAATTTAAGCTATCTTATGGAATACATTCATTTTGATTAATCCCCCCCCTTTTTTTTATTTCTTTTTTTCCCCTTTCAATAAAGTTGGCGACTTTTTGGTTGGAATATTTGACATGAAAGGCCATACCAAATGTAACTCCCAATAAAAGAGTGCATACATTTACAAATGATTATAGCTTTTTTTTTCTTTTTTTTTTCAACTTCTTGAAAGTGAATAGCAAGTCTCCTGGATCCAAAATCTTTGTAGGAATCACTCAGAAAGCAAAGTTCATTACTTCTGAAGACACCTGATGATTTTTAAGACAAATACAAGGAATGGCATTTAAATATTAATTATACTAGCAAATATATGTACCCTCCGGGTGCAAGTATTTAAGTTTTAATGTAATAAAATATTATATTAAATTAGAAAGGCTAGTGAAACTAAATAAGAATACCGATAAAAAGATTTGAAACAGAGGGAGTATAATAAAAAATAGACCAACTGAAACTTACTCTTCCATCACTCTCGTCTTTCATTGTTATTTTTTTCTAATTTAACTATTTAGTTAAAAGAGGAAGTAAATAATAAAATGACAGTTATTTTTTCTTGTTAATGGATTTCATTTAAGATTCATTGAAGAGATTTTTGCTTATATTCATTAAAATAAAACCAAACAATTAGAAATCAATAATACTAAGCACATATTTATTAAAATCACATTTTTAATATCAATATGCAAATTAGCCTTCCCATTCACACTGTAAACCACTATTTTGTTGTATATATAAATATAATTGCATGTTGTCAGTATGTAGACATGGTTAGCAGTATTAATAATGTAAAACAATTTTATTAATAATTGAGCTTTAAATAAAAATACAATCATGGAAAATGTGATGTCAATAACTAAGGGAATAGTGATATGAGTAGTAATATAGTTTCGGTTACAGACAGAAAAGCACACAATCTCCATTATAATAAGATTTTGATAAAAATGATTAATTGTCAGTTAGATTGAAACCTTTTTACATAGATGTACATGCAAAGTATAATGTCTTGACTATCATTGCTTTGCTATTAACCCCAGGTTCACTCTGATCTGAATGCTAGTGCCTCTTAGGGTCCCATATACAGGTCAAATATATCTATTCGAAAATTATTGATACAATGATATGCACCCTCCGGGCGTAAGTATTTGATTTTTAATTTAATGAAATATATTAAACTAACAGCGGCTACCCAGCGTCGCCTGGGTAGAGGGGGATTTTTAAAAGTTAGTCCCGCAGATTCATTATTACTGAAACAAAACCGTCAACATAAAACATGACGTCTTTTTGAAGAACTAGGAATTTTCTTTTATTCAATGTAAACAGTTTAGACTCTTTAAAAATCATTTTAATTTGGTTTTGTTTTATGAATGACTTTTATGCTTTATAAACAGAACTGAATTTGATAAATATTGCTTAAATGATATCTCAGTGATCTTATGACTTAATATCAACTCCAACTTATTTTTTTTCTCTCTTAATACTCCTTTTTTTCTTTTTTAACATCCCTTTGTTCTTTCATATTTCTTCCTTCCTTCTTTCATTCTTAATATTTCTTCCTTCTTCTTTCATTCTTAATATTTCTTCCTTCCTTCTTTCATTCTTAATATTTTTCTTCTTTTCTTGATATTTCTTCTTTCTTTCTTCCTTTCTTGATATTTCTTTCTTTCTTTCTTCCTTTCTTGATATTTCTTCTTTCTTGATATTTCTTCTTTCTTTCTTCCTTTCTTGATCTTTCTTTCTTCCTTCTTGATATTTCTTCTTCTTTCTTGATATTTCTTCTTTCTTTCTTCCTTTCTTGATATTTCTTCTTTCTTTCTTGATATTTCTTCTTTCTTTCTTCTTTTCTTTCTGATATTTCTTCTTTCTTTCTTCCTTTCTTGATATTCTTCTTCTTTCTTTCTTTCTTTCTTGATATTTCTTCTTTCTTTCTTCTTTCTTGATATTTCTTCTTTCTTTCTTTCTTTCTTCTTGATATTTCTTCTTTCTTCTTTCTTTCTTGATATTTTCTTCTTTCTTTCTTTCTTGATATTTCTTCTTTCTTTCTTTCTTTCTTGATATTTCTTCTTTCTTTCTTTCTTTCTTGATAGTTCTTCTTTCTTTCTTTCTTTCTTGATAGTTCTTCTTTCTTTCTTTCTTTCTTCTTTCTTCTTTCCTTCTTCTTTCTTTCTTTCTGATATTTCTTTTTCTTTCTTTCTGTCTTGATATTTCTTCTTTCTTCTTTCTGTCTTGATATTTCTTCTTTCTTTCTTTCTTCTTGATATTTCTTCTTTCTTTCTTTCTGATATTTCTTCTTTCTTCTTCTTCTTTCTTTCTTCTTTCTGTCTTGATATTTCTTTCTTTCTTTCTTTCTGTCTTGATATCTTCTTTCTTTCTTTCTGTCTTGATATCACTTCTTTCTTTTTTCTTTCTGTCTTGATATTTCTTCTTTCTTCTTCTGGATATTTCTTCTTTCTTTCTTGATATTTCTTCTTTCTTTCTTTCTGGATATTTCTTCTTTCTTTCTTGATATTTCTTCTTTCTTTCTTGATATTTCTTCTTCTTTCTTTTTTGATATTTCTGATATTTCTTCTTCCTTCTTGATATTTCTTCTTCCTTTCTTGATATTTCTTCTTCCTTTCTTGATATTTCTTTCTTCTTCTTCTTTCTTTCTTTCTAATATTTCTTTTTATTTGTTTCTTTCTAATATTTTCCTTTCTTTCTTTCAAGCCAACCTTATTTAATTCTGTTAATTTTGTTCACTAATTTCATATGCATAAACTTATACATATCATTATTATCATTATGATTATACTAATATTCTGTAAGTAATTGCAAAAATATAAATGCAAGAATGATTATAATATCTTAATTATCAACACCTAGGAAATTTCCATCAGTCCATCTAGTTTTTATTATTATCAATATTACTTTTCTTTTTTTCTGACTTTTATTTCAATTAAAAAAACAACAGAATGAAACAAAATTTACACTGATAATTTTTTTCATCCCCAAATCATAATTGAGGGTTGGGGATCTAATAAACGTTGTAGTTAGCGGAGTAGCTTATTGTTGGTATCAACCTGTCAGTGAGGGAGTCTATCCCCTTTTCACTAATGGTAGATCAGGTAGATTGTTTTTTTGCTGAGGTCGAGTGCCACAACTACCATCAGTTTCCCAGTTTACTGCGCAGATCAGATTAGCCAATCTGTGCTACTCCTGTGCTGAGTTGGCGGGGACCAGTATCAAATAAGGAACCTTGCGATTCCTAGGTGTGTGCTCTACCAACTGAACTAAACCAGCCTCAGGATCAAATAATAAGTTTTTTTCTTAATATTAACAACAGACTTTCACTAGTATGATTTATACAGCCCACTCTGCTACAGGCAGGATGCTGCACAAGGTCAATTTTTCAGTAGAGTACAGCTGGTTTGAATTCAGAGTTTTCCTTCTCATAGTTCTTAACCTCTCTAACTCCAAGGAATACATAAAAATCTACACTCCTCATGGACATGATAGATTATACTAGAATGAGCCGTATTTTACTAGTATGTATCTATACAACCCCTTTGCTAGGGGTATCTTTTGAAATTTACTTCAGCAGAGCCCATCTGCGTTGAATTCACAGTTATCCTTCTCATAGACTGGTTTCTATATCATAACTAAAGAGACCAGTTTATCCTATTTACTCATAGCTGGAGGAAGAAGAGATGGATTCATGCCTTTCTCAAGGGCATTAGCCCAAATTGAAATGCAACCTTAAATGTGGTTTATCGTGTCCATCATTTAAAATGATAACCATTATGCCAAACACCTCTTCTGTATTTTACAAGTATTTCTACTGTAAAGGAAATTAATAAAGAGATAACTGTGGTAATTTTTATAATATACTCTTTCATAGATCTAACAAACAATTATTTTGGATATGTTTTGATATAACCTTGGGTGGGGTGGGGGTGATTTATTCTCTTTTTTTTTTATGGCTTTATTTACCAAAGATCCCAACTTTTATTCTACAGATGATTCAAGAGCGCTGAGGTTGTACATTAATTCTTAGCGGCAGGGCTTTCTTTTTTATCATCCGATATGAGAAACTTGAGATTCATATATCTTGTCAACTAACATCCCCCACCTCACCTAACCACTCTAGCCCCCCCCCCCACACACACACCCATCCGCACACAAGTACTAACAATATGATATTCATGAAGATGCTCAGCAACAAAAATCTTAATATTTAAGGCCTTTGGGATGATCAAAAATGCCTGACTCCATCATCAGTACAGTGGAAAGAAAGGAGTTGTTGAAATGGGATGAAGAAGAAGCAGAATTAAAAACAATAGGTGTTATCGGACCAACAGAAATAAAAGTAGATAACAAGAGACTTATCTGACTAAATATTAATGGCCGAGATAAGTAAATAAGCCAGTTAAAGGTAGATTAAGGACATTAATATGAACAGACTGAGGTAGATAAATATACAGAGACAGACAGACATTATATATATATATATATATATATATATATACATACATATAGAAACAAACTGTGATAGATAAACAGATAGCTATCTTGCTAGATATAAAAAGACTGAGATAGCTAGCTAGCTAGCTAGTGAGCAAGATATAAAGAGTCGGAGACAGATATAAATTGACTGAGATATATATATATACAAAAAGACAATAGATAGATATAAAAAGATGGATTGATAGATATAATTAGACTGAGATAGATAGATAGATATAGATAGACTGAGATAGATAGATAGATAGATAGACTGAGATAGATAGATAGATAGACTGAGATAGATATAGATAGACTGAGATAGATAGATAGATATAGATAGACTGAGATAGATAGATAGATATAGATAGACTGAGATAGATAGATAGATAGATATAGATAGACTAAGATAGATAGATATAGATAGACTGAGATAGATAGATAGATATAGATAGACTGAGATAGATAGATAGATATAGATAGATATAGATAGACTGAGATAGATAGATAGATAGATAGATATAGATAGACTGAGATAGATAGATATATATAGATAGACTGAGATAGATAGATATATATAGATAGACTGAGATAGATAGATATATATAGATAGACTGAGATAGATAGATAGATATAGATAGACTGATATAGATAGATAGATATAGATAGACTGATATAGATAGACTGAGATAGATTGATAGATAGATATAAACAGAGATAGATTGATAGATAGATATAAACAGAGATAGATTGATAGATATAATTAGACTGAGTTAGATAGATAGATATGAATAGACTGAGATATATAGATATAGATAGATTGATAGATATTGATATTATGGAATGACCCATCTCCCCCGTACCTTAACAGTGGCAATGGTTCTAACCACTATTTAAGAACACACAGATTACTCAGTGCAGAACTCACTTGAAGTACTTAGACATCGGACTCTCCTCCTAATACTCACGTGGCCTTACTATATAACAGATATAAATAGACCAAGATAGATATATACAAAAAGATGATAAATAGATATAAAAAGATAGATAGATAGATTGATAGATATAATTAGACTGAGATAGATAGATAGATATAAATAGACTGAGAGAGATAGAAAGAAAGAAAACTGAAATGGGCGAGATACAAGCAGAATGGTGCAGGTAGAAACAGGTGAGGAAGATTATCATTATTATTTTAAGAGTATGAGAGATGCTTCATGGATTGAATCTGAAGAGGCAAAACCAAAGGAATTATTGGATAAGTTGGCAAATTAGACAGAATCTCTTGCACAAAGAGTTAATGGCTTATTGGCATTAAGGTAGATTATTAAAACCACTTGTTTTCACTAACAAGATTCTGATCAAGAAAGATTACGCCTTCCATCTGATGATTATGCTGTCCATGGCAGAGGATAAACTTACAACTTATTGAGATTTATCAAAGAAGACGATCAAGAAAATAACTTGGCAATTTAGAAAGAATAAATAACAAATTCCGTTCTTAACCTCCCTAACGCCCAATAAATACACAAAAATCTAGACACCTTATGGATATGGTAGATTTTACTAGAATAAACTGCATTTTATGAGTATTTATTTAAACAACCCACCAACCATGGTCAGGAGGATGCACAAGGTCAATTTTCAGTAAAAGTAGAGTCGTCGGGGCGGCCTAGTATCGGTATCAGCCTGACAGCAAGGGAGTCTATCCCCTTTTCACTAGCGCTAGACCATGGAGATTATTTTTATCATCTGAGGTGGAGCGCCACACCTACCATCAGCTCCTTACTTTACCGCACAGATCCCTGTGCTACTCATACGCTGAGTTGACGAGGGCTGGTATGGAACTAGGAACCTTGTGGCTTCTAGCCGAACGCTCTACCGACTGAGCTAACCCAGCCCATTAGTTTTTCTTCTCATAGTTCTTAACCTCTTTAACCTCAATGAATACACAAAAATCTACACACTTCATGAATATAGATTTTACTAGAATGTGCTGCATTTTTATTAGCACTTGTTTACCCCCCCCCCACGCACACAGTAGGATGTTGCACAGGGTCAACTTGGACGTGGTAGTTTTTACTAGAACGAACTGCATTTTATGAGTATGTATTTACATGACCCCTCAACCATGGACAGGATGCTGCACAAGGTTAATTTTTCAGTATAGTATATGTTATATACCCTACCTATGAACATTAATGGGTATGTCCCAATCCTCATAAATACGGAAGTATTATACCAACTGAGTAGTCTTATACCACCAGCAGTGGTTTACCTTGTTTCATGCTGCTGGTGAGTATTGTATTTTGTTAATGTTATAAAGCTTCTATTTCATTTCCAACCTCTGTTTGGTTATTTCTCATTTAGTAACTTTTGTTAGGTTACGACAATTCAGCTGGTTTGAATTCAGAGTTTTTCCTTTTAATAGTTCCTAACCTCTCAAATTCCAATAAATACAAAAACATTTACACTGCTCACGGACATTATCTATTTTGCTAGAATGAATAACATTTTATTTGTATGTATGAAATTGGGAGCCTTCACAAAAATTTGAACCAAACAATTTATTTAATCCATTGGGGTAGATTGTTCTCATTCTGATAATCATGACCAGGTTCAAGTGTTAAACTATGTTAAGTATTTTATGTGATTTTTGCTGTAGTCAGGATTATGGCATAAAGGTTCTTGAGTTTGATAAGAAACACCAGAAGAAGGCTGGAGAACACATCAGCCAAAATACAGTATTCAAAGTACTGAATTTCAAGCAAAGATCAACATTTGGAAGGAAATAAGGAAAATAATTTCTAAATATCAGATAAAACAAATAAATTAAGATTCAATAAAAAATAATTTCTGAATGATTATTTCTAGTATATTTAATTTTAAAAAGATCAAATACAATAAAAAAACAAAAATGGAATACATTAGAAAATATTTTAAATGAGGAATCTATTGAAAAGGGTTTTTTACTATGGAATACGTTAGAAAGGATTTTAAATCAAGAATGTTTTTGAAAAAGTTTTTTTACTATGGAATACATTAGAAAGGATTTTAAATTAGGATTGTTTTGAAAAGAGTTTTTACTATGGAATACATTAGAAAGGATTTTAAATCAAGAATGTTTTGAAAAGAGTTTTTACTATGGAATACATTAGAAAGGAGTTTAAATTAAGATTGTTTTGAAAAGGGTTTTTACTCTGGAATACATTAGAAAGGATTTTAAATTAGGATTGTTTTGAAAAAGAGTTTTACTATGGAATACATTAGAAAGGATTTTAAAATCAAGAATGTTTTGAAAAGAGTTTTACTATGGAATACATTAGAAAGGAGTTTAAATTAAGATTGTTTTGAAAAGGGTTTTACTCTGGAATACATTAGAAAGGAGTTTTAAATTAGGATTGTTTTGAAAAGAGTTTTACTATGGAATACATTAGAAAGGATTTTAAATTAGGATTGTTTTTGAAAAGAGTTTTACTATGGAATACATTAGAAAGGATTTTAAATCAAGAATGTTTTGAAAAGAGTTTTTACTATGGAATACATTAGAAAGGAGTTTAAATTAAGATTGTTTTGAAAAGGGTTATTACTCTGGAATACATTAGAAAGGAGTTTAAATTAGGATTGTTTTGAAAAGAGTTTTTACTATGGAATACATTAGAAAGGATTTTAAATCAAGAATGTTTTGAAAAGAGTTTTACTATGGAATACATTAGAAAGGATTTTAAATCAAGAATGTTTTGAAAAGAGTTTTTACTATGGAATACATTAGAAAGGAGTTTAAATTAAGATTGTTTTGAAAAGGGTTTTTACTCTGGAATACATTAGAAAGGATTTTAAATCAAGAATGTTTTGAAAAGAGTTTTTACTATGGAATACACTAGAAAGGAGTTTAAATTAAGATTGTTTTGAAAAGGGTTTTTACTCTGGAATACATTAGAAAGGATTTTAAATTAGGATTGTTTTGAAAAGAGTTTTTACTATGGAATACATTAGAAAGGATTTTAAATTAGGATTGTTTTGAAAGAGTTTTTACTATGGAATACATTAGAAAGGATTTTAAATTAGGATTGTTTTGAAAAGAGTTTTTACTATGGAATACATTAGAAAGGATTTTAAATTAGGATTGTTTTGAAAAGAGTTTTTACTATGGAATACATTAGAAAGGATTTTAAATTAGGATTGTTTTGAAAAGAGTTTTTACTATGGAATACATTAGAAAGGATTTTAAATTAGGAATATTTTGAAAAGGGTTTTTACTATAGATATGCATTGAAAAGCATTTTACTACAGAAGGACATTGGAAGATATGCATTCCTATAGTAAAACATTTTTCAATCTATTTCTCTGATATAATGCTTCCATGTTTTGTATACAATTTAAAGGAGAACAACATTATTGAGCACAGGTTTTTAATCCTCTTCTTTAATGTTTATTATTTTATCTTTATTTCTAGTTGACCAGCTAAAATTTTTCTTGGGCTGTGAAATAAAGTTTGCTGTTTTTATCTTTTTTTAACCTTTTTTTAACAAATGAGTAAATAAAATCCCCTCAATCTTCTTTTAACATGAGTTTAAATAATATGGCTTTGAACAATACATTATTTATCAAAAGAAGCAATTAAGAAAGTTCTTAAGTCATTTTCGATAATTTTTTTTCTAGAGGAAAATTTTTTGTTATGTTGTATTTTTTTAAAGATATTTCAACCAACACAGATCCTATTTTCTCGTTAGAGGAGTTTAATAATTCAAAACTTGAGCAGGACTTTGGCCCATATATTATTTATGGAACTAAGAATACCATACAGCCTAGTTGATAAAAATAATGTAATGAAATACTAAGTTTTAATTCATTTTCTCATTTCAATCTCTCTATATTTATCTTATCTATTTAAAACAGGTGCAAGAAAAAAAAAAAAAACTCCAGGTTTCTTTATACCTGAATTCCTAAGACAAGGATTATTATACATTATTTTTTATCCTTCTATTGTATAACTAGAAGACCCATGGATACACCATAGTATGATAATTTGAATATTAAGTTTTGATATGTATACTTAAGAGCTATTGCAATTAGTTCATTATGTAAAAATTATTTCTCTCTCTCTCAACGGCTTTCTCTCTTCTTTCCATCTTTTCATTCCATTTAAACAGATATCTTCTATGCTCTCACCTGCTCTCTTTTCTTTTTCTTTCTTATTTCAAAATAGTTTATTATGTAAAAAGTATAATTTTCTCTCTCTGTCTCTTT
>CM042142.1:44170768-44263268 GCA_023376005.1 Doryteuthis pealeii
TCGTATAAATATATATGTGCATATGATAAAAATACACATTAATCACAGACTCAACACCTGCAGACAGCACTGTCTCTAAACTCAAAATTTAAACCAGCTGTACTCCTAATAAAAAATGACTTTTTGTCACATCTTGCCAGTGGGCAAATTCTTGCACTCTGATCTCTTATACTTACAAAGAGAATAATAGCATAAATTATTAGACAAATCAGGAATTCATAGGATCACCTTTGTAGCTGCAGTTCATGATGATATTGACTGTTCTATTTCAGAAAGATTGATGGATTCTAAATGTTTGGTTGGTTAGATTTTACGGCATGTCAACCCTCGTTGGGTTATTTTATCCCAAAGTCATTTTGTTTTATTCTTTCTTGATGGTATTCAAATTTTATTTTTTCAAACTCATTTTTTAAAAGCTCATTTATTCTATTTAACCCATGGGACCCTAACTGGTAATATCGCTCTGAGCCAGTGTGAACCTGAGAGTAATGAAAATTAAGGGGTATTCTACACTCACTAGAGCTCTAGAATTGAAACTATAGATATATGATAAATAAATATAAACAGACTGAGATAGATAGATAGATATGAACAGACTGAGATAGATAAACAGATAGATAGATAGACAGACATATATGAAGAGAGAGAGAGAGAGAGAGAGAGGAGAGAGAGAGAGAGAGAGAGAGAGAGAGAGAGAGAGAGAGAGAGAGAGAGATAGATAGAGAACAGACTGAGATAGATAGATATGAACAGACTGAAATAGATAGATATGAACAGACTGAGATAGATAGACAGACATATATGAACAGACTAAGATATATATAGAGAGGGGGAGAAATGGAAAGAGAGATGAACAGACTGAAATAGATAGATATGAACAGACTGATATAGATATATATAGATAGATATGAACAGACTGATATAGATATATATATAGATAGATATGAACAGACTGATATAGATATATATATATATAGATAGATATGAACAGACTGAGATAGATAGATAGATAGAAAGACAGACATATATGAACAGACTAAGATAGATAGAAAGACAGACATATATGAACAGACTAAGATAGCTAGCTAGAACGATAGACAGACATATATGAACAGACTAAGATAGATAGCTAGAAAGATAGACAGACAGACATATATGAACAGACTAAGATATATATATATAAAGAGAGATGGAGATATATATAGAGAGAGATGAACAGACTGAGATAGATAGAAAGAGAGAGAGATGAACAGACTGAGATAGAGAGAAAGTGACGAAGGAAAACCCTGAATACGAATCAGCTGTAAACTAGTTAAAAAATTGACTTTGTATTGCATGCTGCCTGTGTTGTTGGGGTTGGGTAGATGCATATACATTAAATGATCATCAAATCACAATATATATATATATATATACATACAGGGGGGGGGGCAAGAAGTCACTGAGGGGTTGCCAAATGCTGCCATTTTACCATTAATAATTATTTTTTCTTTCTATTTCAGATATTGTGTAGAAAATACTTTGGAAATTAATGTTAAATAAGTTTAACACCGAAGAACGTATCCAAATCGTTAAATTGTTTTATCAAAATCGGGTATCAATTTTTTTCAAAATCCCTCAGTGACGTTTTGGCCACCCTGTATATATATTATATTCCCCAACCCCTCGAATGAGCAGGATGTAACACAAGATCAATTTCTTAATCGGAGTTTAACGGGTTTGAATTCAGAGTATTCCTTCTCCTAGACTGGTTGCCCAAACAAGATTAAAGAGCCCAATCTTCCCTGGTATTTACCCATAGCTAGAGGGAGAATAGTTGGATTCATACCTTTCTGAAGAGTATTAGCGCTATGGGAAATGCAAACAGCTTCAAGGATTTGAACTTGTCTCTTGGTGTTCAATTTCCTACGACAATAACCATTACACGATGTGCCTCACAAAATAACAAATAAAATCATTGCTGCTTAAATGATTTACGACACTTATACTTACTACCATTTTGATTTATACTACCAAAAAACAGAAAAGAAAAAAAAGAAGAGACCTTCCCTTTCTGCGGACTGTAACAGTTGATTGATTGATTGATAGGTTGGTTGGTTTTTATGGCATGTCAATCCTTGTTGGGTCTTTTAATGATGAAATAAGTCTTTTTATCTTTTTGGATGCAATTATATGGTTTTAGAAATCTAATAATAAATAATCGCTTGCAAACAATTATAGTTTCAGGTAACAATTCTTAGTACAAATAATTTGTACACAGTTATTTATTTTCAAGTATCTATTTAGTTAGCTCATCTGATATGGCGAAGATGTAACACAAGGTCAATTTTTAAGCAGAGTAAATCTGATTTGAATTCAATGTTTTCCTACTACTAAACTTCTTGACTTCTCTTTTATATTCCTGTTCATATTTATCTTCTTAGCCGGCCGGATCCTCTATCTTCTGGGCTGATTCTTCTCTTCTGGTCTGGGACTTCTTGGATTGGTCTTAGGCATTTCTTGGGACTTCTTGGGTGTTTTTCATCTCTGTGTCCATTATTTTGTTCTTGAAGAATAATTAAAGTTCCAATTACCGTCGAACTGGGAAGACAAGGCAACAAACAGCTGTAACTCAAATACAAACCCGAATGCTACCAAGTCACTGCAAAATGACAAAGTATATATAAGACTCCACAATGTCATTCAAATCAAGCAGTCAAGCAGCCAATCAGAACTCAAGGAATGGAATCACCCAAATCACCCAGATCCATGGATGGATCATTCTTGATTCCTATTTATACCAGCTGTCTTGGACACTGCTTGAGTTGTACTTAGCCGCTGTTATTAAAACCAACAGTAGACTGACTTCGATAGATCTTACAAATGAACACAAGACTTGGTAGATTTTTAGATGTCTTTATAGCAAATTTGTACAGTTATTTGGTTTCAAGTATTTATTTACCCAGCCCATCCGTCGTGGGAAGGATGTAACACCCGGTCGATTTTTAAACAGGGGAAAGCTGGTTTGAATTCAGTATTTTCTTTCTACTACACTAGTTGCAACAATGATCATGTCTATGTGCGTGTTTACTGGATTATGACATTGCGGTAAGTGAGTATGAACTCCAGTCACACTATTAAATAAAGAAATCAAACCACGTGAAAATGTCAACATAGAGGATATTCTCTTCTTTTGGGGCAATAAAATTATACCATAGAATATAGACATGAAACTAATCAATACCAAAGAACATGATCCCCAACAATGCTAACACATTGTTAAAACCAATAACTAAAAAATATAAACATAAATACACAATATGTATTACTTCCTAACCGTTAGGCATGACATAACCCCAGACAGGTTGATATGCTGTTAAAATCAATAAACCGACCAACCAAACTACGTCAGTGGAATTTTATCATCTATTGTAGGCTTTTCTTTTTAACAAAATATCACCATGGCTTGGCTTCGTGAATAAAGATTAAGGGGGTGATCCACGTTGACTGCAGGCTGGTGTACGGCTGATGAAGGCCAATACCGGACAGGAAGACACAGCTGAAGGTCTGGTCAAGGTTTGATGACACTGTGTTATTTTCAACAAAACATCAAAAGATAAAAAGACTCAAAATCTGTTAAATCACCTACTGTTGGTTTGATTTGATCTATTTGTTTAATGGTATATCAAACGTCATGGGTTATTTAATGCCAAAGTCATTCTTGTGAAAGAACAGTAGTGGTACTATTTAACCTATTGCTGGGGAGGATCCGGAGTCATTGTACCTGTGAAGGTCCTATCTATGGGTTAAATAGATCCAAAAATTAAACAAAAAAAAAAATGAGTATCCAACAAGAATGAATGAAACAAAAACATCTTCGGTATAGAATAACCCAGGGGGTTGATATGCCATAAAATCCAACCAAACAAAGAATACATATTGACTATGTAAGGTTTGGTTTGGTTCTTTGTTTTATGGCATATCAACCTCGGTGGGTCATTTAATGCCGATAAAGTTTTGAAATAAAGTCATTCTTAATGGATACTCATTTTTTATAAACACATTTTACTATCTAACCCATAGAATGGACCCTAAAAGGTATTACCACTCCGGGTCAGAGTAGACCTGGGAGCAATGGTGAGGATGCGGTACTCCACATTCCCAGACCTCCAGAACTGAAACCTCACCATCACGTAGAGTTTAACGTCATTCTCACGACATGAAGATCTTCAGTCATCGCTTTCAAGCAAATATATGATAAAAAGGGTTGGGGTTTGTCATAAGGGCAATAGGGTTGGGACAATCATATAGACGCTAGGGCTTGACGTGACCCGACCCTTGATCAAGCCGGGGCCTCTCCGAACGCCCGTCTAGCCTAAGTAAGCGTCAAAGTGGAGTGTTGTTTCAGGGACTGGTCATCCACCAGGATTCCGTCCTTAAGCATCACGGGTCGCCACACATGGTCAACAGGTGGCCCCCATTGGGGGGGGTCTTAGCCTCTGCAGAGGTGCAGTCGGTGTATTCTAAAGCCCCAGACGACATGGCTGTGACCATGTAAGTGTAATGCTGAAAACCTTCATGTAAAATAAGTTTTGTTCAAGCTGTACAATGTATATCTATATTTTTTATCCGAGCCAAGACCGACCTTTTGAACTGCTAGAGATTTAAGTAAAAGTGAATTAGACTTGATCTTTGTGTATACATAAGTTATTTCCTTGGAACGATGCCAACATAAACAAGGTCGATCTTTTCTTCTTTTGTTTTCAGGTTGTAGAATTGAGCAGAACTGAGTGAAATTGTTCACTGCATCGCCACTTTTACCAAGTGGATGTCAAGGATTTTGCAAGTATTCAAACCGTTAATGATTATGTCCCAATCTTATAAATACGGAAGTATTATGCTGACTGAGTAGTCTGATACCACTAGCAGTGGTTTACCCTTGTGTTGCATAATCTATGTGGTGGTATATATTATTGGCAACCCCCTGTATTTCTGCAGGGATGTCCATTTCATATCACGGACGGAAAATTACTGACAGTTGAAGTCTCACACGTCACGTGATTTTGAATTAGTTACTCAGTTCGAGCCGATATATACAGCAGGGGAGACGTCCCATTTGCTTCGGTTGACTCAATTTTAGTTGTTAGATAATAAAAAAAAAATTTAGTTAAGAATAAAAGTTTTAAAAAGAAAGCATGGCGTTGTTGGTTGATGCATGTCTTAGCAAGAAGACTGACCAAGAAAGAAAATAAATCAAGAAATGAAGAACCAACAAGATAGAAGTCAACATGGCGACCATGACGAGAAAGAATAAAGCTAGACAATCGAATGCCAAACAAGCGAAGAAGAAAAAAAGTAAGTTATGCATCTCATCTCTCTGATGCCCCCTACTCTCTCTCTGACACAAAAGAACACATTTTTATATACCCAACACGTGGGTATATAACACTTGTTGACGCCGCTTGTATCGGAAATTCAACAGAGAATTATCTTCCCCTGTCGCCAGGGGGAAAATCGCCAACATACGATGTTGGCGCCAGAATAAAAAAACAGTTACCAGGGAAGGACGTGAAAATAAGCGTCTCTACAGAACTCTACCACCAGCTAACTTTCTAGGCATTGTATCAGCAAACGTTCTAAGGCTGATACAATAGCATACTAACAGAAGGCTGAAGAACGAGAAACGACCTGACGGAGCGTCTTAACAACATTCCAACCAGCGACCAGAATACCCCTGTTATCACCACTTCTCCAACGAACAGTATTTAACCTCATAGATAAGTCTTGTCGCAAATACCAATAACATTTGCAACAACATTTCTGTACCTTTTGATAATACAAGTGTCTGCATTTTATATTTGTATTTGTTTCTTTCTTTCGTCCGAAATAGCCAACTACGGAGAATAAGGGCTCCAACGAATCCCCTAAATACTCTTACTGGCGAGTGTTGTATTTTGTTAATGTTATAAAGATTCCAGTTCAAACTGCGAATTATAAATTACACTGACATGCATCCCGATTGTCGCTACCGCCGAGTGTGAAGTTCGTGAATATTCGGTTTTTGAACGCAAAAAGCATTAAACCGATTGAAATTAATTGCCAATTAATAGAAGTGTATGGTAAGTCGTGCATGGATGTCAAAAACGCCCATAAGTGTTTTAGGAAGCTTACAATGACGATGATGTTCAACACTTCCTCAAGACATGGTGGTAAACGGTTACGGCACGGGCATATAAAAACAAAACAAAAATAGCTAACACGCCCACAAAATTGCATCGCTCGAAATGGCGATTATGAAGAAAAATAGATATGGTTCAGACTTTCGAATGATGCAAACATCATTGTCAATAAAATATGAACGTTTCTATGATTTCTAAATATTTTGAGACCTTTGGGATTACCCTTGTATATAAGTAAAGTCGTCGGGGTAGCCTCAAGTCGGTATCGGCCTATCAGCGAGGGAGTCTATCCCCTTTTCAATAGCACTAGACCAAGGAATTGTTTTTTTTTGCGTCTGAGGTGGAGAGCCACACCTACCATCAGCTCCTTACTTTATTGCACACATCCCTGTGCTACTCATACGCTGAGTTGGCGAGGGCCGGTATCAAACTAGGAACCTTGTGGTTTCTAGCCGAATACTCTACCGACTGAGCTAACCTGGCCATGTATATAAAATTTTAAAACTATTCAGAGTGTTTTCGTTTTTAAGTATACTTGGAATTTTATAGAATTAAAAGAAAATAAATAAATAATTTGTTAATTGCAGTTTCAATATTGCTTTAGTATTTTAGCAAAATCAAAGGAGCATGGTGGTGTGTAGTGAATTCATCATAGGGAGAGCTGGTGTGCTAAGAATTAATTTCCTAATCTGCTTTACTTGCTAACCTGTACCATAAAACATATGCATATGGATATAGAGGCAGACAAGTTTCACCTTGTCTGTCTATCCTTTCTCTCCTTAGCATGACACGCACGTGCCAAATCCCAAGGAAGAAAGCAGGCGGGTAGTTTCAAATGTATCATATTTAGATAGCCTAAAACTATCATCCAGTGAGCTTTTGAAAAGTCTTATATCTAAAAGCCCAATTCTTAAATCTTCAAGTTCAAATTTTAAATCTAAATCCCAGGTTTCACTTCATCTGTGCATCCTTTCTCTCCTTAGTGTGACGTATCAAATTCCAAGAATGAATGAAGGTAGGTGGGTAGTTAGAACAGTATATGCAAGCTGCAGCAGAAATACCTTTTATATTTTGAAGTGTCCCATGTGGAGCAAGTAGACTTGGGCAAGTGGTAATGGTAGCTCCATCAACTAATGTCTTAACATTCTTTTGGTTTAGATCTATGTACACCGTGCGTTTGTTGTGGAAACGTTTTGTAAGACTGGTGAATCCGTAATTGTTAAAGACAAACGGCAAAAATATGCCATTTTGACTGATTTAAATTTTAATTTGTAAAATTCTACCGTTTTAAAAACTGTGAAGCAAATATTTTTTTTTACATGGGATTATTTTTAATCCCCCGACTTCATAATACAGCAAAAATTACATCAAGTTTCTTTGACGATAGACATTTACCCGATTCGAAGCGTTAGCGTTGCCCGGCGTGTCTAACTGATATTTGCGAGATGTCCCGGATGCATGCTCGGTGTTGAGGTTTGTGTGGGCGGCGGTTGGTTTGAGTCGTGGCGTGAAGGGCCAGGATACTGGAAGCTTGGCAAGGACAATTCGGAGATGGGGAGAAACCATTTCGATTCTTTGCAGGGGAGACGTTTTTGAACGTGGTTGAAGACTGCTGTAATATTGTTGCAAGCAGAAACACTTGGGCAGACTTTTGCTGTTGGGAAATCAATTACACGAATAGTTTTTTTTTTTCATACATTAGTTCCATTAATCCTTTTCGACTTTTGTTGAATTTCTAATTAGTGGGTAGGGATAAAAATTTGGCCATACCTAAATTACAGATTCACCGGTTTAAAAAAAAAAAAACGTTTAGATAAACGCACAGTGTACACGGGTCCAAGTCATGATCGTAACGGGGAATTTCCGTGGCATAATGGTTGATTGGCTGGTTGTTTTGCTTTACGGCATATCAACTCTTTTCATGTAATGCCAAATCAAGTTATTTTATATTCGGTTTTTTACAGTATCTAAATGTTGCTGAAATGGTCACCCATCTAAGTATTGAACAAGCTCATTATTGCTTAACTTCGGTGATCAACAGGACTTGACTGTAGGCTGCGACGTAGTGGATAACGTGCTGAACTGCGACATCATAGTAAGCGAGTTCGAACTCCAGTCGCACTATTACATTAATACCTTTTGAAAGGTATGAAACCTTTTATATGGGTTAAAAATAACACTGCTGTTCTTCTACAAAGATAGCTTTGGATTAAATAACCCACGAGGGTTAATATGCTATTTAAGAAATAAAGTAAAATGGTAAGACATTAGCTAGATGGAGCTCCTATTGCCACTTGCCTAGGTTCACTTGCACAACACAGATATTCTCCCTGTCGGTTGTGTCTGTAGCATATACCGAGTGCATGTCTGCTGAGGGGTAAATTCCCACCAATTACGCCACCTGTTAGCCGTATGTCACGATCCGTAATGCTTAAGGACGGAATCCTAGTGGATTAGCAGTCCATGGCATGCAACACTCCACTTCGGCTCTTACTTAGGCTAGACAGGGGGTCGGAGAGGACCCCCGATCAATCGGCTGGTCACTTCAAGCCCTAGCGCCTATATGATTGTCCCAACCTTATTGCCCTTATGTCAAACTCCCAACCCTTTTTATCATATGTGCTAGAAGGTTGAGATTCTTAGGATCCTGGGTATGACGTTAAACTATATCTATAGACAATTCTGGAGCTTTGTAGAGTGTGGAGTACCCCTTCATTGTCATTACTCTCAGGTCCACTCTGACCGAGAGTGGTAATTAGATCCCAACTCTGGGTTAAATAGATTAAACTGAATTATGAAAAAAATGTGTTTCAAAAACAGTTTGAAAGAAAAAATAAATACACAACAAAAATGTATAAAACAAAGCGTCTTCGGCATAAAATAGCCCAATGAGTTGACGTGCCGTAAAACCCAACCAACCAACCAACCAACACAGATGTCAGTTAAAGATATGTGATGTATTTCTGCTGCACTCTGTATATAGCATAAATCTATTCTCCGCGGAACTTTTGAACTTAAATCTTATGGCACGGACCCATGACCCCACAACATGAACCTTTTACAGTGATTTGAAAAATCGAGTTTTTTGCTAAGGTTGGCAGAGGTAAACATTCGTGTCTTTTTTTCCCCTCTCTCTTTTTCCTTATTGAAATTACCTGAACTCTCCAGATCAAATGGTAAAAAAGGAAAAGTTATAATTTACTTCCGGCTTGCAGAAAAGGCAGACGAACAAAGAAGTGTTTTGCAGTATTGACAAAAAGTACATTCCTATGTGTTTGTATCTGGGAAGTGCAGACAAATGGAATTTTATGTAAAAGCACCTCCCCACTCCACAAACATTATATATACACACACACACATATATATATATAATTTTTGTGGAGTGGGGAGTTACTTTTACATAAAATTATATATATATATGTCTATAAATGCGATTCATAACTCCTGCCTGGTCGAAGTGGCTAGGAGAACAAACACCCCGATTCACTGACCGTAAACTGTTTATACAGACTATGTCCTTGTAATAAATGGCTATTAGCCATAATTTATAAGAGATCGTTGTCGCAAACAGCCACAACAACCTCAGTTGTTTAGATCAATCGACACAACGAGAGTATTTATTAACAAAAGCAATGGAAACAGACAGTTTTGATGACTTCCCCCACCCCGAACCAGCAAAAGAGATCAAAAGGTGTCATATTAAGATCTCATAATCAAGCAAAAATAAATAAATAAATAAAGATATATATATATATATATATATATATATATATATATACGTGTGTGTGTGTGTGTGTGTGTGTAATGGAAAATAAAAAATTCAATAAAAAAGAAGAAAAGATTATAAGTGCTTATCAAGTAGATAATATGAGACAATATTTGTAAAACAGTGGGAGTAGTTGGAAAAGTGGGGATGTAGGTAGGCCGAGGGTGGAAGAAAACACCCGAGGCCAGCTGATAAAAAAAAAAAAAAAAAAAAACAACAGCAATTTTTTTGTTTCTTGTAGTTTGTCAACAGGCCAAATGAAAAATGTACGTATTTCCTACATATATTTGGCTATAGATACTTAGAGATAAATGTACATACACGTATTCTGATTAGATAGAGATAGATAAATACACACACACACACATTATATATAATAATATATATATATATATATATATATATATATAGAGAGAGAGAGAGAGAGAGAGAGAGAGATACAAAATAGATTAGCTTTGATTTCCGTGAATCTCAGTTTATGACTTTTTTTTCATTGTATCATTTCACTATATATATATATATATAAATATATAAGAGAAAGATGGGATAATAAATACAACTATATACATAAAGTGTATGTGGATGACTATATATATATATAATATATATATATATATATATATATATACACACACACAATACAATGAAAGAAAAATGTCGTTAACTGAGATTCACGGAAATCGAAGAATCTATTTTGTATGTATATATATATATATATATATATATATATATATATATATAATTACATAAAACAGCTAAGTGACTGAATAATAATATTGAATTAAAAGAATGCTTTTATAAAGGTAGAAATTGGACCGTTGGAAATACCATGGAATACATACTTAATAATTGTAAGAACTTGAATGATAAAAAAATGAGATAAATCATAGTCGATTTCTATTCTAATTTAATCCATTTAAAATTTTGTGAATTGTCAATCTCATGACTATGAGTTCCATGCATTTGGCGGTAGAGGTGTTGTTGGTGAGGGTAGTAAAACCTTTAGATGTAACATGTGACTTGGTGAGGTGAGAAAACATTTTTTTCACTCTGAATTGTCCAATTGGACACACAGCACAACGGATATATGTGTTGGTTTAATATAGTTCTAAGTGACAATCCTCTCTGCGATACAGGTTCAATCATGGTCTAGGGCGATAGTAACATAGAATAATTAACACAGCTTATGACTTGTATCCGGTCATGGTTAACGGAATGAGAACAGTGGATTGAATTATCGGTTCGGTTCGAAGTTCCGTGAACGCTCCCGATTACGACACGAAGGCTCCCGAGCTCGAGAAGGTTCGATTGAAACTGATTAGCGTTATCGCTTCCTCGTGCACACCCTTTCTCTCTATCATCTTTCTACTCTCTTTCTTTCTTCTTATATTTTTTCTGTGTAGCATTTGTTTTTTCTTCCCGTTCTATCTTTATGATAAAAAAAAGGAATGGTCCATAATTTATCTGAAGAAACGACACTCATATATTCGGCGGATAAGCAACATCGGATAATCAGGAGTTAGATTTTTTTGCATTTCATCTTGGACGATTTGAACGCTCTCATTTTTAGCCAGAGTGTGTTGCAAGATGATAACGATCGTACAATTAAAGAAAATGAGTATTATTATATAGATTATTTAAAAAAATAAAATAAAATAAATAATTTCTTTCTCATGATAATTTCTTTATTGTTTAAAAGATTACTAGCAGAGCCAACATTTGATCTCTCTTCATCCCCCTTTCTTTTTTCTTTTTTCGGTCTTTGCCATCCCATTTCTGATTTTATAAATGATATAAAAATAAAACGAAACGAGTGAATTTATTCATTTTCTATTACAATTCACAAACGTTGACCCGCAGGGTCTTTTTAGCATTGTTGCATATTTTGAAGTAAAAAGCTAAGATAAATATTTATTGAAAACCTGTTTCATATTTCATTAAGAGTTGTTTTTTTTTTAAAGATGGAAAAAAGGAAAAAAGCCCCGGTAGCTCATTCAAGCTATTATTATTATTATTTTTAATTTTTCGTGAAGAATTCTTTATGAGATATTTTTTTCCATTTTTTTTCTTCAAATTTACCATTCTAAAATCGCTCGGAACTCAATAGAAAAATCACTGAAATGGAAAATTGCTTCTTTCTTTTTGGGAATTCAACATATATATATATATATATATATATATATATATACATATACATATACATATTCACAAATATATTTATATATATATATATATATTATAAGAAAAGCTCTTCTTTCTCCTAAACCTATTGAGAAAACCACAATACAAAAATAAACGAAAATGGAAATTGATAATGATTTCAAGAAAAGGTCTGTAAACAAAGGAGAAAAAAAATTAAAAAGAAAATGCGAAGATGTTAAGTAATGAATTTTGAGTAGAAGACAAACTTGGTAATTTGATATTTAAAGAGTCTCATTGAAATAAGTATGTGATAATATAGAATAGATAAAGAGTTGGGATATTTTTTCAAAGTCACATGGGGAATCGGGTCAGTATTCATGTGTACTTTTAAGATGCCGGAATGTAAACACCAAAAATTGGTTCGGTTTTCATCAGGGATTATTCCACTTCCTACGTACGAGTGACAGACGACACCCGTTAGTTGTGTACACTCATCAACAACCGGCCATGCATTATTTCAAGACCTTTTTCCAAAATGACTATTGCTGTACGAGTGGTCCAAGAATCAGGAGTCACGAATCAGATAGTTAGAATAGGATAGTCTAAGATGGTGGGGGTCTGAGAAGAATCGAAGAGATGTCAGATTCATGAATGTATACATCGTCTTACATTTTAAAATATCTATTAATAATGGGGATTCGCTTCCAGTTTGTGTCTGTTACAATAACTACGTCACTGTCTTCGTCACTATACCCGAAATCGTCATAACATAGAATAAATACACTAAAAATTTGAGCATGCAACATTAGACAGTCCTCATTGTTTTTTAAAACAATTTTTAATAGATACATCCCCAGTATCATATATTCATATATAGTTTGTTTTATTTTAATAGATATCCAAAGTTAAGTTTCGATTTCAAATTGTTTTATTTCTTTTACTCCTTTAATAAATTTGATGATTTCATGATTTATGGTTCAAACTCTCCGACATTTAATTTTTAACTTCCACCTCCTCACGCAATATCTTTCAAAAAATTATTTTTACATCGCCCGGAGGGTGTTTTTTAAAATTTTGCTAGTGTTTTTAATTATTTCGAAATAGCTGGTAATTTAATTTCAACTATATCATTAGAAGAATCCAATAAATTGAAAGGAATAAATTGTTTATGCATCATGTTTGAAATAAAAATTACTACTTCATTGAGATAGGTTGTTCGCATAGCTCAATATTTAGACAGACAAACGCACACACATCTTATATATATATATATATATATATATATATATATATATATATATATATCCAACTCCTCCGTACGAGTAAGATGTGACAAGGTCAACATATAATGCAGAGTTTTCCTTCTAGACTTGTTGCCTAACCAATACATATATATATGTCTAGTCATACATGTACGCTATGCATATATGCACACACACACACACATATATATATATACAGACATACGCATTTATATATACATACATACACATATTTATATATATACATGTGTATTACATATACACATATACATATGCATTTGTTATATTATACATATGTATTCACATATATACATATGCATTTATATATATATACATACATATGCATTTATATATATATATATATATATACACACACACATATATATACGCATTTATATAGTACATACATATATATATACATATGCATTATATAAGTACACATACATATATATACATACATATGCATTTATATAAAGTAACATACATACAAATATATACATACATATGCATTTATAAGTACACATATACAAATATATATATACATATGCATTTATATAAGTACACATACATACATATATACATACATATGCATTATATAAGTACACATACATATACAAATATATATATACATACATATGCATTTATATAAGTACACATACATACATACAATATATAATACATACATATGCATTTATATAAGTACACATACATACATACAATATATATATACATACATATGCATTTATATACACATACATACATACAAATATATATACATACATTGCATACACATACATACATACATACATATGCATTATATAATACACATACATACATATGCATTTATATAAGTACACATACATACATACAAATATACATATATATATACATACATATGCATTTATATAAGTAATACACATACATTACATACATACATATGCATTTACACATACATACATATATATATATATACATACAATGCATTTATATAATACTAACATACATCATTATATATAATAGTACACATATACATATATATATATAGACACATACATACATACAAATATATATACTACATATGCATTTATAAGTACACATACATACATACAAATATATATATATATACATACATATGCATTTATATAAGTACACATACATACATACAATATATATATATATACATAATATGCATTTACACATACATACATACATAATATATATATATACATACATATGCATTTATATAAGTACACATACATACATACAATATATATATATACATACGCATTTATATAAGTACACATACATACATACAAAATATATATACATATTAAGTACACATACATACACATATGCATTTATATAAGTACACCACACATACATACAAATATATATATATACATACATATGCATTTATATAAGTACACATACATACAAATATATACATACTATATATATTAAGTAACATACATACATACATATGCATTTATATAAGTACACATACATACAAATATATATATATACATATGCATTATATAAGTACCACATACATACATACAAATATATATATACAACATATGCATTTATATAAGTACACATACATACATACAAATATATATATACAACATATGCATTTATATAAGTACACATACACATACAAATATATATATATATACATATGCCTTTATCTAAGTACACATACATACATACAATATATATATATACATACATATCATTTATATAAGTACACATACAACATACAATATATATATATACATACATATGCATTTATCTAATACACATACATACATACAAATATATATATACATACATATGCATTTATATAAGTACACATACATACATACAAATATATATATATAACATATGCATTTATATAAGTACACATACATTACATACAAATATATATATATACATACATATGCATTTATATAAGTACACATACATACATACAAATATATATATATATATACATACATATGCATTTATTATAAGTACACATACATACATACAATATAATATATATATATTACATACATATCATTATATAAGTACACATACATACATACAAATAATATATATATATATACATATGCATTTATAAATACACATACAAATACCAAAATATATATATATATACATACATATTGCATTATATAAGTACACATACATACATACAAATATTATATATATATACATACATATGCATTTATATAAGTACACATACATACATACAAATAATATATAGTATACATACATATGCATTTATATAAGTACACATACATACATACAAATATATATATATACATACATATGCATTATATAATACATACAGTACAATACATACATACAATTATATATATACATACATATGCATATATTATAATTACACATACATACATACATATAAATATATATAATACATACATATGCATTTATAAAGTACACATACATACATACAAATATAAATATATTACATTCATATGCATTTATATAAGTACACATACATACATACAAATATATATATATACATACATATGCATTTATATAAGTACACATACATACATACATACAAATATATAATACATACATATGCATTATATAAGTACACATACATACATACAAAATATATATATATACATACATATGCATTTTATAATACACATACATACATACAAATATATATATATATACATATGCATTTATGCATTTATATAAGTACATACATACATACAAATATATATATAACATACATATGCTTTATATAAGTACACATACATACAATATATATAGTATACATACGCATTTATATAGTACACATACATACAAATATATATATATAACATACATAGCATTATATAAGTACACATACCATACATACAATATATATATATACATAACATATGCATTATATATAAGTACATACATACATACAAATATATATATATACATACATATGCATTTATATAAGTACACATACATTACATATATCATATATATACATACATATGCATTTATATAAGACATATATACATACAAATATATAAATACATACATATGCATTTATATAAGTACACAACATACATACAATATATATATATACATACATATGCATTATATAAGTAACATACATACATACACAATATATATATATCATAATATGCATATATATAAGTACACATACATACATACAAATATATATATATACATACATATGCATTTATATAAGTACACATACATACATACAAAATATATATATACAACATATGCATTTATAAAGTACACATACATACATACAATATATATATACATACATATGCATTTAGATAAGTACACCATACATACCATACCAATATAATATATATACATACATATATCTCGCNTATGTCTGTATATATTACATTTGTATGTATGTATGTGTACTTATATAAATGCATATGTTATATATATATTATACATTTTATGTATGTATGTATGTGTACTTATAATAAATGCATATGTATGTTATATATACATTTGTATGTATGCTATGTATGTGTACTTATATAAATGGCAATAATGTATGTATACTATATAACATTTGTATGTATGTCTGTATGTGTACTTATATAATGCATATGTATGTATAATATATACATTGTATGTATGTATGTATGTGTACTTATATAAATGCTCATATGTATGTATATATCAACGTTTGTATGTATGTATGTGCTACTTATATAATGCATATGTATGTATTATATATACATTTGTATGTATGTATGTGTACTTATATATGCAATATGTATGTACTATATATACATTTGTATGTATGTATGTGTACTTATTATAAATGGCATATGTGTATATATATAATTTTGTATGTTATGTAATGTATATATTATATGTTATTTGTATGTATGGTGTACTTATATAAATCGCATATGTACTGTATGTATATATATTTGTATGTATGTATGTGTACTTACTTATATAATGCAATATGTTGTATATTATATTATTTGTATGTATGTATGTGTACTTATATAAATGCAATATGTATGTATAATATATATAATTTGTATGTATGTATTGTATTATATTAATGCATATGTATGTATATATATATATTGTATGTATTGATATGTGTACTTATATAAATGCCTATGTATGTATGATGTATAGTATATTTGTATGTATGTATGTGTACTTATATAAATGCATATGTATGTATATATATATATTTGTATGTATGTATGTTTAACTTATATAAATGCATATGTATGTATATATTAACTATTCTGTATGTATGTGTATGTATGTGTAAGCTTATTATAAAATGCATATGTATGTATATATATATTTGTATGTATTTGTATGTGTACTTATAATAAATGCATATGTATTATATATATATTTGTATGTAATGTATGTGTCTTAGATAAATGCATATGTTATGTATATATATTTGTATGTATGTTTGTATGTGTACTTATATAAATGCAATGTATGTATATATATATTTGTATGTATGTTTGTATGTTGTACTTATAAATAAATGCATATGTATGTTTATATATTTGTATGTTTGTATGTGTACTTATATAATGCATATGTATGTATATATATATATTTGTATGTGTACTTATATAAAATGCATATGTATGTATATATATATATTTTGTGTTTAATGTTGTACTTTAAATTAAAAATTGCATATGTAATGTATATTATATATATTGTATGTGTACTTATATAAATGGCATATGTTATGTTCATATATATATATTTATGTATGTGTACTTATATAGATGCATATGTAGTACTATATATATATTATGGTATGTGTACTTATATAAATGCATATGTATGTATATATTAATATCATTATGTTATGTGTACTGTATATAAATGCATTATGTTGTATATATATATATATTATGTTGTGTTACTTATATAATGCATATGTATGTATTATATATATTATGTATGTGTACTTATATAAATGCATATGTATGTGATATATATATATTATGTATGTGTAAACTTATATAAATGCATAATGTATGTATATAATATATATTTGTATGTATGTATTGTTACTTATATAAATGCATATGTATGTATACTATATATATTTGTATGTATGTATTCGTACTATATAAATGCATATGTATGTATATTATAATACTTTGTATGGATGTATGTGTACTTATAATAAATGGCTACTTGTATGCTTACTAATATTTGTATGTATGTAGTGTACTTATATTAAATGCATATGTTAGTATTTGTATGTATGTATGTGTACTTATATAAATGCTATGTTATCTCTTTGTTGTATGTATGTGTATTATATAAATCATATGTATGTATATATATATTATATATATTTGTATGTTATGTATGATGTACTTATATAAATGCCATATGTATGTATATATATATATATTATTTGTATGTATGTATGTGTACTTATATAAATGCATATGTATGTATATATATATATTTGTATGTATGTGTTTATATAAATGCGTATGTATGTATATATATATTTGTATATATGTATGTGTACTTATATAAATGCGTATGTATGTATAATATATATTTGTATATATGTATGTTGTCTTATATAATGCGTATGTATGTATATATAATATTTGGTTATAAGTATTGTGTACTTATATAAATGCGTTGTATGTATGATATATTGTATATAATGTACTGTGTACTTATATAGAATGCGTTGTAGTGTTATATATATATTTGTATATATGTATGGTACTTTATATAAATGCGTATGTATGTATATATATATTTTGTATATATGTATGTGTACTATTAAAATGCATATGTATTCATATATGTTGTGTGTGTGTAATCTATATAAATGCATAGTATGTATATTATATACAATGCATTATGTATGTGTGTGTATTATATAAATGCATATGTATGTATATTATAAAATGCATATGTTATATGTGTATTTAGTGTAATACATTGTATATATATAAGATGTGATGTATGTAATATATAAATGCGTATGTCTGTATATATATATTATGTGTGTGTGTGTGTGTTGTGCGCATATATGCATAGCGTACATGTATGACTAGACTCTTTAACCTTGTTAGGCAACAAGTCTAGAGAGGAAAACTCTCGCATTATATTCGTTGACCTTGGTCACATCTACTGTACGGAGGAGTTGGTATATATATATATATATACTATATATATATATATATATATATATATATAGATGGTGTGTGGCGTTTCGTCTGTCCTAAATATGAGCTATGGGCGACACCTTCTGCAATGAAGTAGTAATTTTATTTTCAAAATCGATGCATAAACAATTTATTCCTTTCAATTTATTGGATTCTTCTAATGATATATGTTGAAATCAAATTACCGATATTTCGAAATAATTAAACAACTAGCAAAATTTTAAAAATACACCTCCGGGCGATTGTAAAAATAACTTTTTGAAAGATATTGTCGTGAGGAGGTGGAAGTTAAAAATTAAATGTCGAGAGTTTGAACCTAAATCATGAATCCATCAAAATTTATTAAGGAGTTAAAAGAAATAAAAAATTTGAGATCGGAAAATAAGTTCTATAACTTTGAATATTATTAAAATAAACAACTCTATATGAAATATGTATCTGGGGATGTATCTATTAAAAATTGTTTTAAAAAACAGATGAGGACTGTCTATATGTGGCTGCTCAATTTTTAGTGTATTTATTCTATATGTTGATGGACGATTTCGGGTATAGTGACGGAAGGCAGTGACGTATTATTGTAACAGACACAAACTGGAGCGCGAATCCCCCATTATAATAGATATTTTAAAAGATGTAAGCGCTGTATACATTCATGAATCTGACATCTTCTCGATTCTTCTCAGACCCACATCTTTAGGATATCTATTCTATACTATCTGATTCGTTGCACTGATTCTTGGAACCACTCGTACAGCAATAGTCATTTTGGAAAAAAGGTTCTTGAAATATGCGAGGCTGGTTGTTGATGAGTGTACACAACTAACGGTGTGTCTGTCACTCGTAGGTAGGAAGTGGATAATCCCTGATGAAGAACCGAACAATTTTAGTGTTTTACATTCCGGCATCTTAAAAGTTCACATGAATCTGACGCGATTCCCATCGTGAAGCTTGAAAAATAATTCCCAACTCTTTATCTTATTCTATATTATCACTACTTATTCAAATGAGACTTCTTGTAATATCAATTACCAATTTGTCTTCTTACTAAATTCATTACTACATCTTCGCATTTTTCTTTTAATTTTTTTTCTCCTTGTTTACAGTACCTTTTCTTGAATCATTATCAATTTCCATTTTCGTTTATTTTGTATTGTGGTTTTCTCATAGGTTAGGAGAAGAAGAGCTTTTTCTTTAATATATATATATATATAATATATATAATATATATATATTAGAAGTATATTTGGTGAATATGTATAAGTATAATGTGTATATATATATATATATTATATAATATATATATATATGTTGAATTCCCAAAAGGAAGAAGGCAATTTTCGCAATTTCATGTGATTTTTCTATTGAGTTCTGCGAGCGATTTTAGAATGGTAAATTTGAAGAAAAAAATGGAAAAAAATAGTCTCATAAAGAATTCTTCAGAAAAATTAAAAATAAAATAATAATAATATGCTGAATGAGCTACCGCGGAGCTTTTTTTCCTTTTCCATCTCTAAAAAAAAACAACTCTTAATGAAATATGAACAGGTTTTCATATAAATATTTATCTAGCTTTTACTTCAAAATATGCAACATGCTAAAAAGACCCTGGCGGGTCACGTTTGTGAATTGTATAGAAATGAATAAAATTCCCCCAACAAAACTCCGTTTTTTTCGTTTGAATTTTTAATAATCATTTATAAAATCAGAATGGGATGGCTAAATGACCGAAAAAAGAAAAAAACGAAAGGGGATGAAGAGAGATTTCTAAATGTTGGCTCTGCTAAGTATGCTTTTAACAATAAAGAAATTATGCATGAGAAAGAGAAATTATTTATTTTATTTTATTTTTAATTCTATATAATAAATATCATTTTCTTTAATTGTAAGCGATCGTTATCATCTTGGCAACACACACTCTTGGCTAAAAATGAGAGCGTTCAAATCGTCCAAGATGAAATGCAAAAAATCTAACTCCTGATTATCCGATGTTGCTTATCCGCGAATGTATGAGTGTCGTTTCTTCAGATAAATCAATGGAGCCGATTCCTTTTTTTTATCATAAAGATATGAACGGGAAGAAAAAAACAAATGCTACACAGAAAAAATATAAGAAGAAGAAGAGAGTAGATAAGATGATAGAGAGAAAGGTGTTGGCCAGAGGAAAGCGATAAACCTAATCGTTTCAATTGAACTTCTCGAGCTCGGGAGCGTTCGTTCTAATCGGTAGCGTTCACGGAGACTTCGAACGAACCGATAATTCAATCCACTGTTCTCATTCTTAACCATGACCCGGATAGCAAGTCATAAAGCTGTTGTTAATTATTCTATGTTCTATCGCCTAGAACCATAATTGAACCTGTATCGCAGAGAGGATTTGTCACTTAGAACATATGTAACAACATCATATATCCGTTGTGCTGTGTGTCCAATTGGATAAAAAATAAAAGCAATTCAGAGTAAAAAAATGTTTTCTCACCTCACGGCAAAGTCAACATGTTAACAGCAATCTAAAAGGTTTACAGCCCTGCACCACAACACCTCTAACCCCAAATGCATGGAACTCATAGTCATGAGATTGAAATTCACAAAATCTTAAATTTTAAATGGTTTAAATTAGAATAGAAATCGACTATGATTTATCTCATGTTTTTTATCATTCCAAGTTCGTACAATTATTAAAGTATGTATTCATGGTATTTCCAACGTCCAATTTCTACCTTTATAAAGCATTCTTTTCATTCAATATTATTATTCAGTCACTTAAGCTCGTTTTTGTATATATATATATATCATATATAATATATATATTATATATATACACAAAATGATTCTCGATTTCCGTGAATCTCAGTTAACGAACATTTTTCTTCATTTGTATGTGTGGTGTGTATATATATATATATATTATATATAAATACATAGTCATCCACAATACACTTTATGTAATATGTGTATTTATTAATCCAAAATCTTTCTCTTATATATTTATATATATATATATATTATTATAGTGCATGATACAATGAAAAAAGTCATAAACTGAGATTCACGGAATCAAGCTAATCTATTATTTTGTATCTCTCTCTCCTATAGTAATATAATATATATATAATATATATAATATATTTGTGTGTGTGTTTATTCTATCTCTATCTAATCAGATAGTTGTATCTACATTTATATCTCTAAGTATCTATAACCAATATATGTAGGAATACGTACATTTTCATTTGGCCTGTTGACAACTACAAGAAAAAAAAGTGCTGGGTTGTTTTTTTTTTTTTTGTTTTGTTTTTTTTTTGTTTTTTTGAATCAGCTGGCCTCGGTGTTTTCTTCCACCCTCAGCCTACCTCATCTCCCACTTTTCAACTACTACTCCCACTGTTTTACAAATATTGTTCATATTATCTACTTGATACACTTAATAATCTTTTCTTCTTTCTTTTATTGAATTTTTTATTTTCCATTACACACATCACACACACACACACAACACGTAGCGTATTATAATATAATATTATATATATATATATATATATTATATATCTTTATTTATCTTAATTTATTTTTGCTTGATATGAGATCTTAATATGACACCTTTGATCTCTTTTGCTTGGTTCAGGGTGGGGGGAAGTCATCAAAAACTGTCTGTTTCCATTGCTTTTGTTAATTAATACTCTCGTTTGTGTCGTATGGAATCCTACAACTGAGGTTGTTGTGGCTGTTTGCGACAACGATCTCTTTATAAAATTATGGGCTAATAGCTCATTTATTACAAGCGACATAGTCTGTAATAAACCAGTTTACGGTCAGTGAATCGGGTGTTTGTTCTCCTAAGCCACTTCGACCCGGCAGGAGTTATGAATCGGCATTTTAGACATATATAATATATTTTATGTAAAACCCTCCCCACTCCAGCAAAAATTATATATATATATAATATATATATATATTAATACATACATATTATATATATATATATATATATTATATATATATATATATATATATATATAATGTTTGGTGAGTGGGTGGTGCTTTTACATAAATTCCATTTGTTTGCACTGTCCAGATACAAACACATAGGAATGTACTTTTTTGTCAAATACTGCAAAACACTGTCTTTGTTCGTCTCCTTTTCTGCAGTCCGGAAGTAAATTATAACTTTTCCTTTTTTTACCATTTGATGCGTGGAGAGTTCAGGTAATTTCAATAAGGAAAAAGAGAAGAGGGGATAAATAAAGAACGAAATGTTTACCTTGCCAACCTTTAGCAAAACTCGATTTTTTCCAAATCACTGTACAGGTCATGTTGTGGGGTCATGGGTCCGTGCCATAAAAGATTTTAAGTTCAAAAGTTACGTGAGAATAGATTTATCTATCTACAGAGTGCAGCAGAATACCTCACATATCTTTAATGACATCTGTGTTGGTTGGTTGGTGGTTGGTTGGTTTACGGCCCTCCATTGGGCTATTTTTATGCCGAAGACGCCTTTGTTTTATACATTTTTTGTTGTGTTTATTTTTTCTTTGAAAACTGTTTTTGACCACATTTTTTTCATCATTCAGTTTAATCTATTTAACCCAGAGTTGGGATTCTAAACTAACTCTGGGTAGAGTAGACCTGAGAGTCATAATATGAAGGGTACTCCACACTCTACAAAGCTCCAGAATTGGTCTATGGATATATTTAACTGTCATACCCCAGGATCCTAAGAATCTCAGCCACAACCTCTCAGCACATTATGATAAAAAGGTTTGGGAGTTTTGAAACATAAGGGCAATAGGTTGGGACATATCATATAGGCGCTAGGGCTTCAAATGACCAGCCGATTGAATCGGGGGTCCTCTCCGACCGCCTGTCTTAGCCTAGTAGAGCGAAGTGGAGTGGTTGGCATGCCATGGACTGCTAATCGACTAGGATTCCGCCCTTAAGCATGCGGATCGTGACATACGCTAACAGATGGCGTAATTGGTCGGAATTTAGCCCCTCAGCAGACTGCAATCGGGTGTATGCTAGCAGACACAGCCGAAAGGAGAATATCTGGTGTTGTGCAAGTGAACCTAGGCAAGTGGCAATAGGACTTCCATCTAGCTAATGTCCTTATCTTACCATTTTACTTTTTATTTCTTAAATAGGCATATCACCCTCGTGGTGTTATTAATCTCAAAGCTATCCTTGTAGAAGAACAGTAAGTGGTTATTTTTACCATATAAAAGGTTTCATACCTTTCAAAAAGGATATTAATGTAATAAGAGCGACTGGGAGTTTCGAACTCCTACTATGATTCGCAGTTTCAGCACGTTATCCACTACGTCGGCGGCCTACGGTCAATCTGTTGAAGGTATGAAATCCTTTTATATGGGTTAAAAATACACTACTGTTCTTCTCAAGGATAGCTTTTGAGATTAAATAACCCACGAGGGTTGATATGCTATTTAAGAAATAAAGTAAAATGGTAAGACTTACGCTAGAGGAGCTCCTATTGCCAATTGCATAGGTTGCACTTGCACAACCACACAGGATATTCTCCTGCTCGCTGTGTCTGTACATCACCGGATTGGGCACGTCTGCTGAGGGGTAAAATTCCACCAATTACGCCAATTGTTAGCCGTATGTCACGATCCGCAATGCTTTAAGGCGGAATCCTAGTCGATTAGCAGATCCATGGGTCCATGCAACACTCCACTTCGGCTCTTACTTAGGCTAGACAGGCGGTCGGAGAGGACCACGATCAATCGGCTGGTCATTTGAAGCCTAAGCGCCTATATGAATTGTCCCACCTTATTGCCCTTATGTTCAACTCCAAACCTTTTTATCATATGTGCTAGAAGGTTGTGGCGAGATTCTTAGGATCCTGGGTATGACGTTAAACTATATCCATTAGACAATTCTGGAGCTTGTAGAGTGGTGGAGTACCCCTTCAATTATTATGACTTTCAGGTCTACTCTGACCCAGAGTGTAGTTAGAATCCCAATCTGGTTAAATATGATTAACTGATGATGAACAAAATGTGTTTCAAAAGCAGTTTCAAAGAAAAAATAAACAAACAAAAATGTATAAAAACAAAGCGTCTTCGGCAATAAAATGCCCCAATGAGTTGACGTGCCGTAAAAACCCAACCAACCAACCACCAACCACAACAGATGTCAGTTTAAAGATATGTGAGGTATTTCTGCTGCACTCTGTAAGATAGCATAAAATCTATTTCTCCGGAACTTTTGACTTAAATCTTAACTGGGCACGGACCATGACCCACAACATAACTTTTACAGTGATTGAAAAATCGAGTTTTTTGCTAAGGTTGGCCAGAGTAAACATTCGTGTCTTTTTTCCTCTTCTCTTTTCCTTATTGAAATTACCTGAACTCTCCGAATCAATGGTAAAAAAGGAAAGTTATATATTTACTTCCGGCTTGCAAAAAGGCAGACGAAACAACAGAAGTGTTTTGCAGTAATTGACAAGTCATTCCTATGTGTTTTGTCATCTGGGAAGTGCAGACAAATGGATTTTATGTAGGCCACCCGCCACTCCACAAACATTATATATTATATAATTATATATATATATATATATATATTATATATATATAATAATGTATGTATATATATATATATATATATATTAGTATATATAATTTTTTGTGGAGTGGGGAGGTGCTTTTACATAAAATTATATATATATATGTCATAAATGCGATCATGACTCCTGCCTGCGTCGAAGTGGCTAGGAGTAACAAACACCGATTCACTGACGGCATAAACTGTTTATACAGACTTGTCCCCTTGTAATAAATGGCTATTAGCCAATAATTTATGAGAGATTCGTTTGTCGCAAACAGCCACAAAACCTCAGTTGTTTAGATCATCGACAGCAACGAGAGTATTTATTAACAAAGCAATGGAAACAGACAGTTTGATGACTTCCCCCACCCTGAACAGCAAAAGAGATCAGGTGTCATATTAAGATCTCATAATCAAGCAAAAATAAATAAATAAATAAAGATATATATATATATATATATTATATATGATAATTATATATATATATACGTACGTGTGTGTGGTGTGTGCTGTGTGTGTGTAATGAAAATAAAGAAATTCAATAAAAAAAGAAGAAAAGAATTTATAAAGTGCTTATCAAGTAGATAATATGAGACAATATTTGTAAAAACAATGGAGTAGTTGGAAAGTGGGGATGTAGGTAGGCTGAGGGTGGAAAAAACACCCGAGGCAGGCTGATCAAAAAAAACAACAAAAAAAACAAAACAAAAAAAAACACCAGCATTTTTGTTTCTTGTAGTTTGTCCAGACAGCCAAATGAAAAATGGCGTATTTCCTACATATATTTGGTTATAAGATACTTAGAGATACAATTCTAAACGTATTCTGATTAGATAGAGATAGATAAACACACACACAAATTATATATATATATATATATATATATATATATAGAGAGAGAGAGATACAAATAGATTAGCGTTTGATTTCCTGAATCTCAGTTATGACTTTTTTTTTCATGTATCATTTCACTTAATATATTATATTTATATATAAATATATAAGAGAAAGATAGATAATAAATACAACTATATACATAAATGTGTATGTGATGACTATATATATAGATATACTATAGTTAGTAGTATATATATACACATCACACAATCAATGAATAGATTAAATGTCGTTAACTGGAGATTCACGGAAATCGAAGAATCTATTTTAGTGTATATATATATATTATATATATCTATATATATATATATTATAATTACCATAAAACAGCTAAGTGACTGAATAATAATATTGAATTAAGAATGCTTTTATAAGGTAGAAATTGGACGGCGTTGGAAATACCATGAATACATACTTATAATTGTAGCGAACTTGATGATAAAAAATGAGATAAATCTAGTCGATTTCTATTCTAATTTAATCCATTTAAAATTTTAAGATTTTGGTGAATTGTTCAATCTCAATGACTATGAGTTCCATGCATTTGGCGGTAAGAGGTGTTGTTGGTGAGGGTAGTAAACCTTTTAGATGTAACATGTGACTTTGGTGAGGGAGAACATTTTTTTTTACTCTGAATTGTCCATTGGACAACACCAGCACAACGGATATATGTGTTGGTTTAATAAGTTCTCACAGTGACAATCTCTCTGCGATAGGGTCAATTATTGGTCTTAGGGCGATAGTAACATAGAATATTAACACAGCTTATGAGCTTGTATCCGTCATGGTTACGGAATGAGAAAGTGGATTGAATTAATCGGTTCGGTTCGAAGTTCCGTGAACGCTCGCGATTACGACACGAAGGCTCCCGAGCTCGAGAAGGTTCAATTGAAACTGATTAGCGTTATCGCTCCTCTGGCACACCTTTCTCTCTATCATTTTCTACTCTCTTCTTCTTCTTATATTTTTTCTGTGTGCATTTGTTTTTTCCTTCCGTTCTATCTTTATGATAAAAAAGGAATGGTCATTATTTATCTGAAGAAACGAACACTCATCACATTCGGCGATAGCAACATCGATAATCAGGAGTTAATTTTTTGCATTTCATCTTGGACGATTGAGCTCTCATTTTTAGCAGAGTGTGTTGCTAAGATGAATACGATGCGTACAATTAAGAAAATGATTTATTATTATATAGATTATTTAAAAAATAATAAAATAAATAATTTCGTTTCTCATGATAATTTCTTTATTGTTTAAAAGATTACTAGCAGCAGTCCCACATTTGATCTCTTCTTCATCCCTTTCCTTTTTTCTTTTTTTCGTCTTTGCCATCCCATTTCTGATTATAGAAAATATATAAAAATAAAACGAAACGAGTGAATTTATTCATTTTCTATTACAATTCACAAACTTGACTCCGCAGGGTCTTTTTAGCATTGTTGCATATTTTAAGTAAAAAGCGTAGATAAATTTATTGAAAACCTGTTTCATATTTCATTAAGAGTTGTTTTTTTTTTAGAGATGGAAAAAAGGAAAAAAAGGGCCCGTAGCTCATATAAGCTATTTTATTATTATTTTTAATTTTCGTGAAGAATCTTTATGAGATATTTTTTCAATTTTTTTCTTCAAATTTACCATTCTAAAATCGCTCGGAACTCCAATAGAAAATCACGAATGGAAAATTGCTTCTTTCTTTGGGAATTCAACATATATATATATATATATATATATATCATATATATACACATATTACTTATAGCATATTCACAAATATACTTTTATATATAATATATATAATATATATAATATATTTATATTTAAAGAAAGCTCTTTCTTTCTCTAAAACCTATTGAGAAAAACCACAATACAAAAATAAACGAAATGGAAATTGATAATGATTTAAAGAAAAGGTCTGTAAACAAAGGAGAAAAAAAATTAAAAAGAAAATGCGAAGATGTTAGTAATGAATTTTGAGTCAGAAGACAACTTGGTAATTTGATATTTAAAGAGTCTCATTGAATAAGTATGTGATAATATGGAATAGATAAAGAGTTGGGATATTTTTTCAAGTCACATGGGGAATCGGGTCATATTCATGTGTACTTTTAAGATGCCGGAATGTAAACACCAAAAATTGGTTCGGTTTCATCAGGGATTATTCCACTTCTACGTCGAGTGACAGACGACACCCCGTTAGTTGTTACACTTCATCAACAACCGGCCATGCATTATTTCAAAGACCTTTTTCCAAAATGACTATTGCTGGTACGAGTGGTCCAAGAATCAGGAGTCCACGAAATCAGATAGTTAGAATAGGATAGTTAAGATGGTGGGGTCTAGAAGAATGCGAGAATGTCAGATTCATGAATGTAATACATCGTCTACATTTTAATATCTATTAATATGGGGATTCGCTTCCAGTTTGTGTCTGTTACAATAACTACGTCAACTGCCTTCGTTCACTATACCCGAAATCGTCATAACATAAATAAATACACTAAAATTTGAGCATGCCACATTAGACAGTCTCATTGTTTTTTAAAACAATTTTTAATAAGATACTCCCCAGTATCATATATTCATATAGAGTTTGGTTTTATTTTAATGATATTCAAAGTTAATAGAACTTAGTTTCGATTTCAAATTGTTTTATTTCTTTACTCCTTTAATAAATTTGAAAATGATTTCATGATTTATGGTTCAAACTCTCCGACATTTAATTTTAAACTTCACCTCCTCAGCAATATCTTTCAAAAATTATTTTAGCATCGCCCGGAGGGTGTTTTTAAAATTTTGCTAAGTGTTTTTATTATTCGAAATATCTGGTAATTTGTTCAAATATATATTAGAAGAATCAATAAATTGAAAGGAATAAATTGTTTATGCATCATGTTTGAAATAAAAATTACTACTTCATTGAGATAGGTTGTTCGCATAGCTAATATTTAGACAGACAAAACGCACACACATCTTATATATATATATATAGTATATATATAATATAATATATATATATATCATACCAACTCCTCCGTCACAAGTAAGATGTGACAAGGTCAAACATATCAATGCAGAGTTTTCCCTCTAGACTTGTGGCCTAACAAGGTTAAAGAGTCTAGTCAAAAAAATACATGTACGCTATGCATATATGCGCACACACACACACCCCCACATATATATCAATATATACAGACATACGCATTTATATTTACATTTACATACACATGCATTTATATATAGCATATGTATTTAACATATATAAACATATATCATATGCATTTGTATACTATATACTACATATTGCATTTATATAATATACACACACATAACATAATGCATTTGTATATAATATACATACATATTTGCATTTATATATATCAGCACAACAACATATCATACATACATATGCATTTATGATAAGTACACATACAATATATAGCAAATATATATATCATACATACGCATTTATATAAGTACACATACATATATACAAATATAATATACATACATACGCATTAATATAAGTACAACATACATATATACAAATATATATAACATAATACGATTTATATAAGTCACATACATATATACAATATATATATACATACATACGCATTTATATAAGTCACAACATATATACAAATATATATATACACTACATACGCATTTATATAGTACACATACATATATACAAATATATATATACAGTACATAGCATTTATAATAGAGTACACATACATACAAATGATATATATACATACATATGCTTTATATAAGTACACATACATACATACAAATAATATATATATATATACATACATATGCATTTATATAAGTACAGCATACATACATACAAATATATATATATATAATACTACTATGTATTTATATAAGTACACATACATACATACAAATATATACATATGCATTTATATAAGTACACATACATACATTACAAATATATACATATGCATTTATATAAGTACACATACATACATACAAATATTATATATACACATAATGCATTTATATAAGTACACATACATACATACAAATATATCATATATACATACATATGCATGTTATATAAGTACACATATCATACATACAAATATATATATTATACATACATATGCATTTTATAAGTACACATACATACATACAAATATATATATAATACATACATATGCATTTATATAAGTACACATACATAATATATATATATACGTTATCCATATGCTTTATATAAGTACACATACAATATTATATATATACATACATATGCATTTATATAAGTACACATACATCTAATATATATATATATACATACATATGCATTTATATTAAGTACACATACATAATATATATATTCATACATATGGCATTTATATAAGTCACATACTAATTATATATATAGCATACATATGCATTTATATAAGTACACTACATAATATATATAACTACATACATATGCATTTATATAAGTACACATACAAATATATATATATACATACATATGCATTTATATAAGTACCATACAAATATATCATATATACATACATATGCATTTATAATAGTACAGCATACAAATATATATATATACATACATATGCATTTATATAAGTACACATCACAAAACATGACAAATCATATATAATGCATACATATGCATTTATATAAGTACACATACAAACATACATACAATATATATATACATACTATAGCATTTATATAAGTATAACATACACATAAACAATATAATATACATACATATGCATTTATCTAAGTACACATACATACATCAATATATATAATACATACATATGCATTTATATAGTGGGTGTTAGGAGTACACATACATACATACAAATATATATATTCTACATATGCATTAATTAAGACACATATACATACATACATACAATATATATATATACATACATATGGCTTTAATATAAGTACAATACATACATACAAATATACTATATATACCTAGCATATGCATTTCATATAAGTACATACATACATACAAATATATATATATACATACATATGCATTTAATTATAAGTCACATACATACATACAAATATATATATATACAATACATATGGCATTTATATAAGTACTACATACATACATACAAATATATATATATACATACATATGCATTTATATAAGTACTAGCATACATACATACAAATATATATATATAGCATACATATGCATTTATATAAGTAACATACATACATACAATATATATACATACATACATATGCATTATATAAGTACACATACATACATTAAATATATATATATATCATACATACATACAAATATATATATATACAACATATGCATTATATAAGTACACATACATACATACAAATGTATATATATACATACATATGCATTTATATAAGTCACATACCATACATACAAATGTATAAATATATATACATACATATGCATTTATATAGTACACATGACATACATACAAATGTATATATAACATACATATGCATTTAATATAAGTACACATACATACATACATACAATGTATATATATACATACAGTAATGGATTTATATAAGTACACATACATACATACATACAAATCGTATAATATATACATAATATGCATTTATATAAGTAACATACATACATACATACAAATGTATATATATACATAATATGCATTTATATAAGTACAGGGAAGGAGGCATACATACATACATACAAATGTATATATATATAGTGACATATGCACTTTAATAATAAGTACACATACATACAATACAAATGTATATATACTAACATACATATGCATTTATATAAGTACAGCATACATCCATACATACAAATGTATATATATACATACATATGCATTTATATAAGTACACATACATACATACATACAAATGTATATATATAACATACATAGCATTTTATAATAAGTCACATAGCATACATACATACAAATGTATAGTATATACATACATATGGCTTTATCATAAGTAACATACATACATACATACAATATATATAGGGTTACTACTATGCATATTATTAAGTACACATACATAGCATACATACCAAATATATATATATACATACATATGCATTTTATAAGTACACTACATACATACATACAATATATATATATACAACATAGTGCATTTATATAAGTACAACATACAGTACATACTACAAATATAATATATATACATACATATGCATTTATATAAGTACACATACATACATACATACAAATATATATATATACATACTATGCATTTATATAAGTACACATACATACATACATACATACAAATATATATATAACATACATATGGACATTTATATAAGTCCAGTACATAACATACATACATACATATATATATATACATAAATATGCATTTATATAGTAGCACATACATACAATATATATATATACATACTATGCATTTATATAGTACACATACATACATCAATATATATATATACATGCATATGCATTTATATAATACAACCTACATACATACAATATATATATATACATACATATCCCCCCAAATTTATATACAGTACACATACATACTACAAATATATATATGATACCATACATATGCATTTATATAAGTACACATAACATACATACAATATATATATAATACATACATATGGCATTTATTAAAGTAGCACATCTACATATACTCACAAATAATATATATACATACATATGCATTTATATAAGTACACATACATAACATACAAATATATATACATACATACCATAATGCATTTATATAAGTACATCAATTACATACAAAAAAATCAAATAAATTATAATATATACATACATACATACCAAATATATATATATACATACATATGCATTTATAATAGTAACACATACATACTACAAATGTAATATATATAGATCATACTGCATTTATATAAGTACACATACATACATAAAATGTATATATATTATAATACATATGCATTTATATAAGTACACATACATAACATACAAATGTATTAATACATACATATGCATTTATTAAGTACACATTACATACTACATACAAATGTATATAATACAATACATATGCATTTATAAAGTACACATACATAACATACATACAAATGTATATATATACATCATATGCATTTATATAAATAACACAATACATAATACATACAAATGTATATATATTACATACAATATGCCCATTTATATAATACACATACATACATACATACAATGTATATATATACATACATATCATTTATATAAGTACACATACATACATAATACAATTGTAATATATCATACATACATAGCATATTTTTTTTTTTTTTTTTTTTTTTTTTACGAGAGATTATGCATTTATATAGTTACATACTACTATACAATGTATTATATAATATATGCATTTATATATAGTAACATACATACATATCATACAAATGTTATAATATACTCAATTGCTTTAATAAGTACCATACAAATCTAAATGTATTATATCATCATATGCTTTTATAGTACACATTAATAATACATACAAATATATTATACATAATATGCATTTATATAATGTAACTATCATACATATACAAATTATATATATCATACATTGCATTTTATAGTACAAATAATAATAATTTATATATACATATGCATTTATATAAGTACATAATATACATCAATATATATATAAATACATATGCATTTATATAAGTAATATCATACATACATAAAATATATATATTCTACATATGCATTTATATAAGTACACATCATATACATACATACATTTATATATACTACATATGCATTTATATATAGTTACACATACATACATACATACATCATATATATATATAATACATATGCATTTATATAAGAACATACATAAATTATATATTATACATACATATGCATTTATATAAGTACACATAATATAAATATATTATATGCATACATATGCATTTTATATAGTACATACATACATACAATATTATTATACATCATATGCTTTAATATAAGTAACGATACATACATACAAATATATATATATATACATTGCATTTATATAAGGACATACATACATACAAATATATATATATATCATCATATGCATTTATATAAGTACCTACATACATAACATATTATATACATACATATGCATTTATATAGTATACATACTACAATATTTTATAATATTTGCATTTATATGTAACAATTCATATATATATTAAATAGATACATAAAATATTTATATACATACATATGCTTTATATAGTACACATAAATACATACAATGTATATTATAAATAATATGCTTATTAAGTACCATTACTACAAATGTATATTATATACATACATATGCATTTATATAAGTACATACATACATAAATGTATATAATATACATACATATGCATTTATATAATAACATACATACATACTCAAATGTATATATATACATACATATGCATTTATATAAGTACTACATAACATACATACAAATGTATATATACATACATATGCATTTATATAAGTCACATACATACATAATAAATGTTAATATAATCATAATGCATTTATATAAGTACATATACATCATCAATGTATATTTACATACATACATACATATACATACAAATGTATATATTAATAATAAATATGCATTTATATCAGTCACATACATACATAACATACATATGCTTTATTAAGTACAACATACATACTACAATGTATATATATACATACATATGCATTTATATAAGTACACATACTACAATACATACAAATGTATATATATCATACATATGCTTTATATAAGTACATATATACATACAATTATATATAATACATACATATGCATTTATATAAGTACACATACATACATACTACAAATATATATATATACATACATATGCATTTATATAAGTACACATACATACATACAAATGTATATATATACATACATATGCATTTATATAAGTACACATACATACATACAAATATATATATATATACATACATATGCATTTATATAAGTACACATACATACATACATACAAATATATATATATACATACATATGCATTTATATAAGTACACATACATACATACATATATATATATACATACATATGCATTTATATAAGTACACATACATACATACATAATACATAATATTTATATACATACATATGCATTTATATAAGTACACATACATACATACATACAAATATATATATATATACATACATATGCATTTATATAAGTACACATACATACATATACAATATATATATATACATACATATGCATTTATATAAGTACACATACATACATACATATATATATATACATACATTTGCATTTATATAAGTACATACATACATACATACAAATATATATATATACATACATATGCATTTATAATAAGTACACATACATACATACATACAAATATATATATATACATACATATGCATTTATATAAGTACATACATACATACATACAAATATATATATATACATACATATGCATTTATATAAGTACACATACATACATACATACAAATATATATATATACATACATATGCATTTTATAAGTACATACATACATACATAAATATATATATATACATACATATGCATTTATATAAGTACACATACATACATACATACAATATATATATATACATACATATGCATTTATATAATAACATACATACATACAAATATATATATATACATATGCATTTATATAGTAAACATACATACATACATATATATACATACATATGCATTTATATAAGTACATACACATACAATATATATATATATATACATACATATGCATTTATATAAGTACACATACATACATACAAATATATATATATATATAATATATGCATTTATATAAGTACACATACATACATACATATATATATATATATACATACATATGCATTTATATAAGTACACATACATACATACATAATATATATATATAATACATATGCATTTATATAAGTACACATACATACATACAATATATATATATAATACATATGCATTTATATAAGTACACATACATACATAAAATATATATATATACATATGCATTTATATAAGTACATACATACATACATACAAATATATATATATACATACATATGCATTTATATAAGTACACATACATACATACAAATATATATATATATACATACATATGCATTTATATAAGTACACATACATACATACAAATTATATATATATACATACATATGCATTTATATAAGTACACATACATACATACAAATATATATATATATACATATGCATTTATATAAGCATATATATATATAATACATATGATTTATATAAGTACATACATACATAATATATATATATATACATATGCATTTATATAAGTACACATACATACAAAATATATATATACATATATGCATTTATATAATAACATACATACATACAAATATATATATATACATATGCATTTATATAAGTACACATACATACATAAATATATATATACATACATATGCATTTATATAAGTACATACATACATACATACATACAAATATATATATATACATACATATGCATTTATATAAGTACATAATTACATACAAATATATATATATACATACATATGCATTTATATAAGTACACATACATACATAAAATATATATATACATACATATGCATTTATATAAGTACACATACATACAAATATATATATACATACACATATATAAGTACATACATACAAATATATATATATACATACATATGCATTTATATAAGTACACATACATAAAATATATATATACATACATATGCATTTATATAAGTAACATACATATATATATATACATACATATGCATTTATATAAGTACATACATACATAATATATACATACATATGCATTTATATAAGTACACATACATACAAAATATATATATACATACATATGCATTTATATAAGTACACATACATACAATATATATATATATACATATGCATTTATATAAGTACACATACATACATATATATATATATATACATATGCATTTATATAAGTACATACATACACATACATATATATATACATACATATGCATTTATATAAGTACACATACATACATAAAATATATATATATATATCATACATATGCATTTATATAAGTACACATATACATACATATGTATATTACATACATAATATATATATACTACATATGCATTTATATAAGTACACATACATACATACAAATATATATATACATACATATGCATTTATATAAGTACACATACATACATACAAATATATATATACATACATATGCATTTATATAAGTACACATACATACATACAAATATATATATATACATACATATGCATTTATATAAGTACACATACATACACATACAAATATATATATATACATACATATGCATTTTATATAAGTAACATACATACATACAAATATATATATACATACATATATAAGTACACATACATATAAAAATATATATATACATACATATGCATTTATATAAGTACATACATACATATATAATATACATACATATATTTATATAGTACATATACATACATACATATATATATATACATACATATGCATTTATATAAGTACACATACATACATACAAATATATATATTCATTTATATATATATATATATACACATGCATATATGTACTCACACACAAATGTATAGATACCCGCACATATGCTTATATAGATATACACACTCTTATATGCATCCACATATACATAGGTATATACACATATGTATGTATACTATATATGTTTGAATAAATATATTGGATAAATGTTCGGTACAATGGAAGAAATATGACATGAAAATCTGTATGAGTATTTATACATTTAGTATAACGTTTCACTCGTTTATGAGCTTCCTCAGATATTGAATGGAAGAATTTATACATTTCCAGTATAATACTGAAAAAAAACTGAATTGTCTAATGTTTTAGTGTCAGTTTTTTCAGTATTCCTTAACAGACTTTTCCATAAAGTTTGTACATGAGTAGAACATTATATTAGACTAGAAGTGGCTACCCGGCGTCGCCTGGGTAGAGGGGGGATTTTTAGAAAGTTAGTTTCGCAGATCCATTATTACTTATCACAAGTTAGATCCTCACTGGGTGCCCAATAAAATCCCCACGTAAATATATAACAATATAGTAAGAAATTATAATTCAATAATTTACAATTAAAAAAACCCAATATAAATGAGGCGATTAATTCAATCAATCAACATCATATTTCAATTACTTCTGTTACTATACAAATTTTAATTTTAAAATATCTTCCCAAATATAAATAAAATCTTCATTATATTTCCTCAAAACCCAAACCTTTGTGATAGTGAATGTATATATATATATATATATATATATATATATTTACTTTATCATTAATAGTTTTATTTTCGAAGTTTCCTCCGGACATATACGTATACACAACTGCCCTTTAGATAGATAAATATACACTTCCTCTAAAATTGGTTATCGTATCACATTCCTTCCATATACATCTTTATAGCAGAGACAAGTCAACACTTTCTATTCTTTCTTTGACAATAAACTTCCCGCCAAAAAGAACAATTTAAATAGAATCTATTTTTTACCTATAATCTTTACAGAAACCATATACCTAAAAGAATTGTATATCTATTGATAATGGGGATTCGGTATCTATTTGTCTGTAACCGAAACTGTCACTTACGACACATTACCTAAAATCGTCAATACAAAGAATAGAGAACAACTTTATATACACTCAAAATTTGAGTATGCAAACTTAGACGGTCCTTATTGTTTTTTTAAACAAGCTATAATAAATACATGACCGGTATTATATATTTTCATATAGTTTATTTTATTTTGGTATATATTTATAATTATCTAACGTATATAGGTTTACGAGAAAATTATTTACAAACAAGAAATAGTCATTTTTTTTTCAGTATAAAGAGGTTAACTAAAAAGTTTGCAAATAATTACGAACGATTTTGTGTATAATTTATGTGTAAAATATTCAAAATAATTATGATTAATAGATGCATGCAACATTTTATTTGAGGGGAACAGAACTAAGTTTCCATTTAATAAATTTGATGATTTTACTTATGATACAACCATCTGACACTGAATTTTTAATTCCCTGGCACAGGAGGATCAGAGTGTACTATCTGTTCCAGCTACTGTGCTCTGAGACTTTCCTAATCCACCCGGCCTCGGCTGGGGGCCCAGTGAGCTTCGGCCACTGGACTGGTAAAGTAAAATTGATCCCAGGAGAGCCCCCCTTGAGGGGGAATGCCGACGGGATCGACGCAATTTTATGTCTACCACCCATGAGCTTCGGCTTGTGGGTGAGCCCACCTAAAAATGTCCTTGTGTCAGGCCCTCATAAGTGGGATAAGCGGCAAATAACCCTCCCTCAGGCAAAACATTCAAGAATTAATTTTATACCTCCCGTAGGCGTTTTTCTTTTTTCTAGTAATCATAATAAAAAAAAGTTATATGTATAACTACAACGTAGAAAAACTGGTACACCAGAGAAATATTTTTCTTGGAGCAATACACTAAAAATGGTCTAAAAGAATTAAGAAATTTCCAGTCCAATTTGCTGAATGCTCATTTTAGGGGATCAATAAGAACAGACAAAGACAATCTTTTTGCACATTAAGCGCCTCCACATAGATAGTCAGGAGAAAATGTTTTTTTTTTTTGGGGGGGGGGTGAGGGGCTGTAACGGATTAATGGTATTTCAGGGTATTTCAATGGGGAAAACTGGTTTGATATACGAGGAAATTGAGTTACAAGCAGAACGAATTAAATTTGTAAGTCAAGGTACCACTGTTTTTCAGGATAGCATTCTTCATAGTAAAATGACTTATCTATTCTGGCTTGGTGAGAAGTCTGGAAAATAGCATATATACTCCAAGAGCAAAAAATGTACAACACTTTAAAATAGTAAAATAACATTGCAACTGGTGTTTATAGCAAGTCTATATAGAGATGCATTATATCTGATAGGTGTTAAACTCAAAACCATTGGAAAATATTGAAAAATTGTGTATTTTAAGATTGAATTAGTGCACATCCAAAGCTACCACATTTTGCTATGTATTTGTGTTTATTAAAAAAAAACTTGTATACAAACACTTAAAATTAGTAAAATAACATTCAACTGGTGACAATAGCAAGTCTATATAGGGACGCACTATAACGGATGTTAAGCTTGAAAACTTAAAACTAGTAAAATAACATTGCAAGTAGTATTTATAGTATGCTAATGTAGATCCGTACTATATCTGATAAGTGTCAAAATTGAAAAATTTGTTTGAACAAGCACGAATATAAACCCTCCGAGCGTAAGTATTTAAGTTTTAATGTCATGAGATATATTAAATTAGAAAGACTTACGAAATTAAATAAGAACGCATATAAAATATAACAGTTATTCTAATTATATTTTCAGTGGTTTCTATATAAAATCATTCATAGAATTGATTTTAATGCGTAGGAAAATAAAACAATAATAATAAAGATCAATAACACCAAGTAATTATTTTTTAATCCCGCTTTTGTTAAAACCTGTATGCAAATTAACCACACTGTTTTTTATGTAAACTTTTATTTCTTAGTGATATATGACACATTGCAGGATTTTAAACGCACTAATAACATGGGTTGTTTTGAGGCAAATCTAACTCAGATTTTCATAGATACATTGTTAATAAATTATTTATTGTAGGTACTAATAATTTTGACTATATATTAAATACTCATTGATAAACTTACGCAATTCCCGAAGACATTGTGACGTAAGCAGTGACGTAGTTTCGATTACAGGCAGACAGATACCGAATCTCCATTATAATAAGATTTGAAAAAATATGTTAAAATTTAATGAAAACATGTCAAAATCGATATGTTTTCACTAGAAGTGAAATGCAAACAGCCTTGTCCAGGATTTGAACACTTGACACGCATTTCTTTTATCAAAATGTGGACTTGGATTTGATTTGGTCTCGAACACATGATTTCCTTTAATCTGAACCATGTCTGGGTAACATTTTACCGTACAGTGTCCTGCTGGAAGGTGAAATTGGAACCCAAGTAGAGTTTCCTGGCAGATTTTAAAGAGAGTCTTCAAAAAAAATTTGGCAATATGTAGCACTGTCCATTTTCCTGATATGGTGACAAGCTTTTCTGGCCATGGCACAAAGGAAAACACTCCAAGCATTACAGATCCACACACCCCGCTACCATGTTTGACAGCAGTAAGCTGTGTCAATTTTCTGCCATACACATAATTTTGAATTTTGGCCAAATAACTTATACGTTGGTTTCAGCTGACCACATTAGCCACCATCACATGCCTTCTGAATCACTGAGGTCTGCTTTTGCAGCAGCAGCAGCTGTCAGTCTCGCCTGATTGGTTTTAGAAATTTTAGCCACAGCTTCTTTTGGTCTTTTGAGCTTGGTTTCGTTTGGTTATTTTGTTTTATGGCATATCAACCTCAGTGGGTCATTGAATACCGATAAAGTTTTAAAATAGTCATTCTTAATGGATACTCAATTTTTTTAATAAATACATATTTCTATTCAACCCATAGATGGGACCCTAACAGGTACTACCACTCCGGGTCAGAGTGGACCAGGGAGCAATGGGGATGAAGGGGTGCTCCACATTTCCCAAACCTCCAGAACGGGAACCTCACCATCAGATAGAGTTAACGTCATTCCCAGGACATGTAGACCCTCAGCCACCGCTTTCTAGCACCCATATGATAAAAAGGGTTGGGGCTTGCCATAAAAGCAGTTGGGTTGGGGCAATCATATAAGTGCTAGGGCTTGACATGGCCAGCCCATTGATCGGAGGGGGCCTCTCCGACCACCCGTCTAGCTCAAGAAAGGGTCAAAGTGGAGTATTGCAAGTCATGGACTGCTCATCCACCTGGATTCTATCCTTAAGCATCACGGGTCGCCACCCACGGCTAACAGGTGGCCCCATTGGGGGCGTCTTACCCTCTGCAGAGGTGCAGTCGGTGCATTCTAACGCCCCACCGACAGGGTGAGATCTTGAGCTTGTTATGTGCAATTGTTTGAAAACTGTAGTAAGGCAACCAGTATAGGAGAAGGAAAACTCCAAATTCAAACTAGATGTAAAAGCAAAAGGTAAAGTAGGCTGAGTGGCCTATTGTCGGTATCAGCCGGGCAGCAAGGGAGTCTATCCACTTTTCAATCCAGATAGATTGTTATTGCGTATAGAGAGTATCGTGTGTATCGATGAATTGGCAGAAATAACTTCATGTGTATTAATAAACTGATGGTTGACCCTCAGTCACCGATTTCTATCACATGATAGGGTTGGTTTTTTGCAATTATTTGAAGTATACGGTCAAAATTTAATTATAAACCCATGTAACTCGTTATAAATTGAATTGAGCGGTTTTGGCGCTTGACAACAAAACAAAATAATAAAATAAAGCAGGTTTCCAGAATTTTGAGAAAAAAATGTCATTTAAAAAATACATATTTTATTGCTTTGAATACCGATATTTTTTTAGATTAAAATCCGATAATTATCCGATTTTTTTTTTGGGGGGGGGCGGTTAAAAAACAAACAAACAATGCTTTAGCAGGTGCTCTTATGTCTGAACAATTTTCCTACACGATTTTTAAGTTGATGAATATGTTTCTATAAACTTATTGTAGTTGTGCAATTTTTTCCTATTTTCTATTTATTTGCACCATTTATACATACAACTGGCGTGTCCATGTGCTGGCTTCCACAGGAGGACGTCGCTTATGAGTTTGTCCTTGCTTCTCCAGCAGTGTCCCGCGTGTCTTGTCCGTCTTACTCGGATGGTTTGGGTGATATGTGGCAGGTGGCCGTACAGCTGCTCTCGTGGGGTGCTGTTTTCACGTCTTGTTCAGGATCACCCGCAGCATTCTTGTGCAGCTCCCATCTAGTTTATTTTCTAGTCGCTTCGTTAGAGTCCAGGTGGTGCAGCCATACAGCAACACTGACACGACAACGGCCTAGAAGAACTGTCTCTTTAACTTGTTTGTGAGATTGGATTTCCATATGACCGATAATTTATTTATAGCGGTCCATGCCTTTCCTATACGTGCATTGGCGTCGTTTTCTGTGGAGGCGATGTTACTGCCTAAGTATCTAAATTGTTCTACCGAGTTTAGGAGTTTGCCATCGATGGAGATTTTGTTTTTGAAAGACATGAACTCAGTTTTATCAGAGTTTACGTATAGGCCGACATTTCGTGCTGCCTTTTCTAGGCGGTATAGCAAGGATTCGGCTTGTGCAGGTTTATTTGCGAGTAGTGCTAGGTCATCAGCTAGTCCGCATCCGTAATATTATGTGCGGGATATCGCCTGCTTCTTGCTTTTTTTAGTGTGAGGCCTTCTTTTATGGGATCTAGTGATGTTCGGAGTACGTAGTCTAGGCTATGGCGCGACAATGTCAAAGAAGTCTGTGTCGCCATCTGGTGATCGTACCATTGCTTTTGTATTTTGGTAGAACATCATTATGGCATTAACTGTTTCCTTGGGTAGGCCATATGCTAGCAGTATTTGCTCCATTTTTCCTCTGTGTATGGAGTCAAATGCTTTGGAGAAGTCTACAAATAGTAGTGTTGCCTCGAGATTCTTTATTGATCAGGTCTGTGCGGATACAGGATGCTGCACAGAGACCTCCCGAGAATGATGAGCGATAGGACGGATAGAGAGAAATTGTCATGGATATCCGTGCCAACAGCGCGACATGATGATGATACATACAAGGTGTGTCATAAAAGTATCGAGATTAAAGCTGTATTTACCAAGATAGAAATGAACAATGAATGGAACGTTAATTTTTTCAAAATACAAGGTGTGTCAAAAAGTATCAATATTAAAGCTGTCTTTACCAAGATAGAAATGAACAATGAATGGAACGTTAATTTTTCAGAATACAAGGTGTGTTAAAAAGTATCAAGATTAAAGCTGTATTTACCAAGATAGAAATGAACAATGAATGGTACGTTAATTTTTTCAGAATACAAGGTGTGTCAAAAAGTTTCGGGTTGAAGCTGTATTTACCAAGATAGAAATGAACGTTAATTTTTTTTTTCAGAATACAAGGTGTGTCATAAAATGTCGAGTTTGAAGCTTTATTTACCAAGATAGAAATGAACAATGAATGGAACATTAATTTTTTTTCAGAATGCAATGTGCGTCAAAAAGTACAAAAAATCTCGATACTTTTTAACACGTTAAAAAAGTATCGAGATTTTTTTTAACACACCTTATATATATATATATATATATATATATATATATATATATGTTGATGGTCTGCGAATCTAGTTTGTTAACCATTACACCACGTGAGATATGCACATAAAATCACTTTCTTTTTTTTGCTTTTTGTGCAAAACCATGAAGATTTTATTTATATTCAAAGATATTTAAAAATTAAAGTATAAAGAAATAGCATTGAAATTATAATTAAAATGTTCAGCATTTGTAAATCTCAAAAGAAAACAAATCAGTACAGTAGGATTTCCCCCGTCTACCCAGAGATCGCAGGGTAGCCGCTTCTGGTTATTAAATACATCCTACTTGTGTTATCACAGATTACATAAACATCTACCATATTATGGAACGTAAACATGTTGAAAAAAATGGAAAATGTTAAAATATCATTTTTATTGATTTCATCTGTTTCCAACACTTGAATGTTGATTTTTCTTTTTCTTCTTAATTTCATTATAAATAGCAATGGCTGTACTTTTTCTTATTTATTTTCTTTGTTTTTCACGAAATAGAAATTGTCATCTGGAAGTGTATTTTTATCTACCTTGTTGTGATGGCGTCATTTGGATTCGTAGATATTTTGAAGCAGATGGCAACAAAGTTTTAATGGTATTCAAACTTGTATCTTCTTGTATCTTCTATATTTTTAGTGGGAGGAGAAAAAAAAATTAAGAACATAAATCTTATATATATTCTTTTTATACCTGTTCATTCAAGCAACTGCAGAATTTCATATATATATATATATATATATATATATATATATAACATGGAAATGTAAGTATGAAAATATGAACAAAAAACCAGATATTCAGAGGTCGTGTTTATTTATCAATGATTGAATAGTTATGTCTACGTTCGAGCGTTACTTTTTTTTAGATATATATTGAATATATCAAATACTCATCAGGGTAATGTTACGGAGCAATGTATGAAGCTCCACCAAGAAAAGTTATTTTCAAATAAAAATGAAACGAAAGAATATGGCAAACGATGATAAACAAATAAATTCGTCGCATGTGTATATATATATATATATATATATGTATATATATACCTTTCAAAGAAAGAAAAAACTCAACAAACCGTCATTCTGTAATAAATTTATTTCGACCAAAACTCAAAAGGCTTTTAAAAATTTTAAGAAATTTCTAAAAAATAAAACATTATAAAATACTTGTATGAATATACCTTTGCACCTACAAGAGCATGCGATATGGTTATACAGTGAGATTTTGAATATTCCAAGTAGAATCATACCTTACTACCAGTTTTGGATACCTTATATATATATATATATATATATATATATATATATATATATATTGGAAATTAAACTCCCCAGATATATCAATATGAATCTGTGTGTGTGTGTATATATATATATATATATATATTTATATTTGTGTGTGTGTGTGTGTGCGTATTTGGGCAGCATTCTTTCATTTATATATGTAGAATTAAACAAAAGACACATCTCCTGTTTAACAATTTTATTTTTGATCTTTTCGAGTTTTCTTACCCACGACTTCCACCCAAATATTAAAAAGTTGACCAGAAAACTCGAAAAGATCAAAAATAAAAATTGTTAAACAAGAGATGTGTCTTTTGTTTAATTCTACATTATATATATATATATATATATATATATATATATATACATACATGATAGATAGATAGACAGAGATTCATATTGATATATCTGGTGAGTCTAATTTTCAATGTATATATTATATGTGTATATATGTGTTATATATCCATATATGTCAACAATATATATTTTTTGGATTTAGTGAGAAGCATGTGTAAAATGTAAAATAAATGAGAAATTGATTTAGAGGTTATGTGCTAAGTTCCATTCTATTTCATCCAATATTTCGAGCAAAATGATTCCTCTTTTGCAAGGATTTCTTTACACTCCAAGATATACCAACAAAAAAGCATACGGGGACTCCACAACAACAACATATTTTTATTGATGATATAGTATGCTATATCTATAAGTGAATAGTGCTTAATATCATTAATAGAGCATGTATATGTCCCGGGAGTGTGGACATGAAGTCAACGGCGCTTGGTTACAGACAGTTTCTTGCCTATACAATTTTCAAACCAATCTAACAAATCTGCCCCTCCTCCACACAATAACCCTCACTCTCTTCTTTCCTTACAAATGGCTTCCAGCTACACCTTCTCACCAATCCCAGCCCCATACAAACCATCCAAACACATCTGCAAGGTCGAAATCATAATGTGACCTGGACCAAGACACCATTAAGCACCCCATTTGCGACATAGATTCAAAAGGACATGTTTTGCTTTTCACCGTCAAAATCCGGTTGTTTGTTAACAGACGATTTTTAGACGCATTTCTAAAAATTATAAAACTATAAAGGAAAGACACGTTTTTATTTTAAAGACACTTTTTTTTTACTTACCTCAATAACAACACAACATAAAACAACATAGTTCCAACTTTTAACCCTAAACCTCTCTTACTATAGTTTAATTATACTAATTTCAATCAATTCAGATTTTTCTCGTCTCATATCTCTGTGTCCATATGAAACACTTCACATTCAACGTTTCTTGGAAAGTCTCCACGTGGTTTTGAACTAACTCTATGCCGAACACGGTTATTGCCCTTTCTTCTCACATAACCACTATTCTCCCAATTTTCGCAATTCATCCATCGTTACTCAAACTAAATTCTTTCTATCTAATGTCCTGATGAAGATTTGCTGAAACCAAAACGTTATAACGTAGACTATAATAAATAATAAATTCATCTTCTTGGAATCGCTCGTGTTTTCCTTTTTCTCTCTCTCTCTCTCTCTCTATATATATATATATATGTGTGTGTGTGTGTGTGTGTGTGTGTGTACAGTGGACTGTAGAGTTATCTTCGTGCTCGCAAATTGTCAGGTGCTTGCTAATAAAATAAACAAAGAAAAAAACAAAATAAAAAGAAAGAATCGGAAATGGTCTTGCTTATGCAACACACACACACACACATATATATATATATATATATATATACTAGCAAATATATGCACCCTCCAGGTGCAAGTATTTATGTTTTAATATAATAAAATATATTAAATTAGAAAGGCTAATGAAACGGAATAAGAATGCAGATATAAAGATTTGGAAAAGAGGAGGTATGATTGAAAAATAGAACAACTTTGAAACTAACTCTTCCATCATCTTCCATTACTCCCGTCTTTCATTGGTAAATTTTCCTAATTTAACTATTTAGTTAAAATAGGAAGTAAAGGATAATATTACCGTTATTTCTTCTTATTAATCGATTTCATTTAAGATTTAGCCCCGAGATTTTTGCTTATATTCAATAAGATAAAACCAAACAATTAGAAATCAATAATGCTAAGCACATATTTATTAAAATCAAATTTTAAAGATCAATATGCAAATTAGCTTTTCCATTCGCACTGTAAACCGCTATTTTGTTGTATATATAAATACAATTACCTGTTATTTGTATCTAGATATGGTCAATAGTATAAATGATGTATAACAATTCTATTAATAATAGAAATTCAAATAAAAATAAAATCATGGAGAATATGATGTAAATAATTAAGGGAATTGTGACTTGAGTAGTGATATAGTTTCGGTTACAGACAGAAAAACACACAATCTCCATTATAATAAGATATATATATATATATATATATATATATATATATATATACTTACTGCACATGTACACATAAATATGTTGCTGGTTATATCTAGAGTTTTTATATTTTATATATATATTTCTCATATCCTGTCTTTGAAAACACACACAATTAAAACAAGACATTTACCATCAATACCGTAAACCATGGACGACTACAAACACATCAGAAAATATAAAAACCTACTAATTTCTGCATAGTATTTACCGCGTACTCCACTTGTACGGGTCAGGCACAAAGTCCCTATTAACGTGGGACCACCCACAAGCCGAGACTCGTGGGTGGCGGGTGAAAAATTGCGTCGATCCCGTCGGCATTCCCCCTCAAGGGGGGCGCCTCAGGCACTGGGCAATAAACCAGCCCTGCCCCTTTAAATCAAGGGGGCAGGTGTTGCCTGGGGGATGGCCCCCTGGGATCGACGCTATTATTATAACTAATTTCTGCATACTTCTTACAAAATAGATGAATGTTTCTAAACTGTATCTTCGAAAAAGTCATACCAAGGAACATGCCTACTATTTTAAAGCCGTCCCACCACATTATTCCGGATTACATAAAGGATTTTTTGGAGTCTTCTATTGAAGACCTATCATTGTCAGAAAATTCCACCTTTGACAACGCGAAATATTTCGGAACTTACCTACGCAGAAAATATATATATATATCTTATTATAATGGAGATTGTGTGTTTTTCTGTCTGTAACCGAAACTATATTCCTACTCAAGTCACAATTCTCTTAGTTATTGACATCACATTCTCCATGATTTTATTTTTATTTAACCTCAATTATTAATAAAATTGTCTTACATTATTAATACTGTTAACTATGTCTACATACTGATAACATGCAATTATATTTATATATACAACAAAATAGCGGTTTACAGTGTAAACGGGAAGGCTAATTTGCATATTAATATTAAAAAATCGAATTTAATAAATATGTGCTTAGTATTATTGATTTCTAACTATTTGGTTTTATTTTAATGAATATAAGTAAAAATCTTTTCAATGAATCTTAAATGAAATCCATTAACAAGATAAAATAACTGTCATTTTATTCTTTACTTCCAATTTTAACTAAATACTTAAATAAGAAAAAATAACAATGAAAGACGAGAGTGATGGAAGAGTAAGTTTCAGTTGTTCCATTTTTTATTATACTCCCTCTGTTTCAAATCTTTTATTATACTCCCTCTGTTTCGAATCTTTTTATCTGTATTCTTATTTAGTTTCATTAGCCTTTCTAATTTAATACAATATTTTATTACATTAAAACTTAAATACTTGCACCCGGAGGGTGCATATATTTGCTAGTATATATATATATATATATATATATACGCCTCAATAAAAGAAACTAAAAAAACTACAGAGTTTTCTGATATTTATTCCTTGACTAACATATTATGGTAACAACATTAGCATAATATAGTACGTTAATGCTTCACACCTATGCCCAAACCTGGTATATGTATTTCCAACAACGGATATAGATGCAAAAATATATCTCAAATTATATATATATATATATATATATACTTACTACTACTCTATATATACATAAATATGTCGTTAATAATTTCTTGAGTTATTATAATAATTTATCTCAGAATCCCCAACAATAAGGAAGGCCACAGAACACATCAACCAAAATTTTGAAAATAAAAACAGTCAAGAATAAAAATTTGAAAGCAAGTTGAAGAATAAGTATTTGTTTTAAAGATTGTTTGTTTTGTCTTCTTTCAATTTAATGTGAGGGGAAATGAGAAACCCCAATGGAAACCATTTGCAGTTCTAATGCCATTAGCATATTAATGTAACTGAGTGACAGTGTTTGTAATGGGCGTAAAGTTCAAAGACGAAAAGGATATTTTTATAAACATCCCTATTAAATTGAATTAAATGATTTCCACAGAAAAATAACAGACAACAGGATCAAAAGAAAATGATTTTTTTTTTCAAATCTAAAGGAAATGAGAAAATACATTATCAGGTATCCACCCACCTCTATCCAAAAGTTTATGAAAAATATTTGAGAAATTATGAACGTGTATATATATATATATATATATATATATTATACAAACACATAGTGGAAGCGCGTAGTGTAATGGTTAAAGTCATTGGAAATGGACTCGTCGCCCCGAGTTTAAATCATGGACGTGGTAATTTCATTTCACTTAGCGCTAATACCCCTGGGAAAAGTATGAATCCTACTCTCCCTCTAGCTATGGGTGAATAGTAGGACAGACTGGGATCTTTAACATTGGGTAGACAACTGGTCTAGGAGAAAGAAAACTCTGAATTCAAACCTGTTAAACTCTGCTTAAAAAATTGACCCTATGTCACATCCTGCTCGTGCGGAGGGTTTGGTAAATAAATATAAGATAGCAGACACTGAGTCAACAGCACTTAGTGACTGTCAGTTTCCTACCTACGTGATCATTAGACGAAGCACATACACACACACACATATATATATATATAACGCAAATACCTTCTATCTATTTGTTAAATTGATAAAAAATATTCATTTTCATCTAAGATCATAGCAGTGTTATTTGCGTACCACACAATATGTTTCAGGACAAACTACTGATTATATATATGTATGTATTAGTGACACATTGACTTACGAGTTCTTTCGGCTCGTAACTCAAATCAATTTTCCTTATCGAAATAAACTGAAATGACATTAATCCGTTCCAGCACCCCAAACACACTTTGTTACCTTTTATTATGAGAAAAAGAGCACTGGTATAAAAACATAATAAAATAGAATGTAATGAATTATGGGTTGTAATATGTTTTATGTTAACTCAAATTTTACCTCCCAATACGAAGTCAAAAATCGACCGAGTGACAGCTCCTAACTCAGAAAACTCGTAAGTTGACTCGTAAGCCAAGGTACCACGATATATATATATATATATATAAAGTCGTCGGGGTGGCCTAAAGTCGGTCTCAGCCAATCAGCGAGGAGTCTACCCCTTTTCACTAGCGCTAGATCTAGGAGATTGGTTTTGCGTCTGAGGTGGAGCGCCACACCTACCATCAGTACCTGAATTTAACCGCACAGATCCCGGTGCTACTCATACACTGAGTTGGCGAGGACAGTATCGAACTAGGAACCTTGTGGTTTCTAGCCGAACGCTCACCGACTGAGCTAACCCTGTGTGTGTGTGTGTCAACACGTATGTTTTCTCTTATATCATTACAATTTTCATATTTGTATAGTTCAATTTCTGGGCCAAAAACTGAATGATAGTTTTATGTAATTAATTTGCTGACGTAGTTGTAGACGTGGTTTGACTTCCAGTTATCTATTTGGTTCAGGAATTCATGTTTATTATTTCATCATCTTAACTTGCGTGGATTTATTGTAATAGACAAAGATCTGCGAATTAGAGTAAGTATACTTTTTGCATTTACTGTATCGGCCGTGAACATTTCAGTGTTTTTTTCTCCTTTTGTACACCAGCCAGATAATGCATGAATTTAGCTGAACACCACACAACTTAGCCATTATCACAAGAAAATCATAATACAACAATAAGAATTATCTAATACTCTTTGACATTTGGAAAGAATGGAATTACAAAAGTGTCACATTTAATTGGTGACAGGTTTTCAAGGTTTGGCTGAAAGAGATCTTGAATCGTGCCAACTCGAAGTTTTTAGCAAACTAAAATGTCCTTTATTATTCTCTTTTTCTCAGAGCGGTCTCACTTTGATCTTTTGGAGAATTTCATTGAAACACTCACTGCTCTAAAACCTGGAAAGCTGATATTCGCTGAACGATCGGTGTGTTGCGTCAAAATGAAAGTAATGAGACGCAGAAAGTAATGAGATATGGTCAGCATGAATGATACGATATAATTCATAATTGATGTTTTGTTAGGCACCCAAATGGCTCAATTAATAGTTGATAGGCGAGGAAATGAATAAGAGTGAAAGACAAGATAAAATGCTATTATAATGGGCGTTGTACATCTGAATAAATAAAAAGCTATTATCTTTCTTTTTCATTGTATTCTTCTATCATAAGATGTTATGGAAGCGCGTGGTGTAATGGTTAAAGTAATGGGAAATGGATTCGTCGCTCCGAGTTCAAATCCTGGATGTGTTAATTGCATTTGACTTTGCACTAATACCCTTGGGAAAGGTATGAATCCTACTCTCCCTCCAGCTATGGATAAATAGTAGGGCAGACTGGGCTCTTTAACCTTGGTTAGGCAACCGGTCTAGGAGAAGGAAAACTTTTGAAACCTGTTGAACTCCTCTTAAGAAATTGACCTTGTGTCACATCCTGCTCGTGCGGAAGGGTTGGTAAATATATATCATAGAGATGTCATAGAAAATTATCAGTACTTCTTTTCTTTCCATATCTCTCTCTCTATATATATATATATATATAATATACTGAAGCTGAGCCCAATCAATGTTTGGCTCCCAAAGGCTTTTTTTACTGTTTAGTTTAATGACACGAAAAATTGTGGGAATCAAAATAAAATTAAAATAATTAAAAACGGTCAAAATCATGAGAAATGGACTCGTTGCCCCGAGTTCAAATCCTGGATGCGGTAATTGCATTTCACCTAGCGTTAATACCCTTGGGAAAGGTATGAATCCTACTCTTCCTCCAGCTATGGATAAATAGTAGAGCAGACTAGGCTCTTCAAACTTGGTTAGGCAACCTGTCTAGGAGAAGGAAAACTCTGAATTCAAACCTATTGAACTTCGCTTAAAAATGACCTTGTATCACATCCTACTCGGCGGAGGGGTTGGTAAATATAGATACGCGAATACTGGATGTTGCATGGAGGAGCTCTCAAGGGCAATGAATAACAGGGCCAGTTGGCAAGATATTGCTTAACCGACCCTACTGGTCATAATTACGTCGACATTCTTTGACGACGGACATAGGATTAAATCACTGGACCTTTACCAATACGCAGGATATGACTTCTACGATTACCAAAGGATTCCATAACATAGGACTTTCTTGAAGCCCTATTTCAACTGGCCAAGAATGGCACTTAAAAACTTTACAATATATATATATATATTTGGTTAGGAGGTTGATTTTGAAAGCTATCACAATGCAGGTGTAAAGAAAAAAATAATAATACAGTAACAATGGTGTTGTGTGTTAACCTGTATTTTATTCTTGAATTTTCGAGATAAAATCTCTTTTTCAAAAGATCACTGGAACTGAAGTAGTCTAGTTATGGCATTTCTATTTAAAAAAAAAATTAAATAGAAATGCCATAACTAGACTACTTCTGTTCCAGTGATCTTTTGAAAAAGAGATTTTATCTCGAAAATTCAAGAATAAAATACAGGTTAACACACAACAACATTGTTACCGTACTATTTTTTTTCTTTACACCTGCATTATGATAACCTTTAAAATCAACCTCCAAACCAATATATACACGATGCTTCAAGCAAATTATAAAACTCTCATATATATATATATATATATATATATATATATATATATATATATATATATATATATATATATAGAGAGAGAGAGAGAGAGAGAGAGAGAGATAAAAGGGTATGAAAACACACAATGCTGTTAAAATGAAAATATTTTATATCATTTTCATAGCAAATATTGAACAAATAATAATGATAAAAATCAAAACAAATGTACAGCTAATTTAATTCAAATAAATCAGTTTTTGATATAAACATCAGTGTTTTAAATTCAGTAAGTCACAGTGGTAAACACAATTTCATTGGATAATATTTTGTTATTGTTTTTAAAACTCTGGGAATGATTGGGTTTGAAAAATCAGTTTGTACATTTGGAATTGATTAAGTAAATGGTTTGAGTCATGATTCCTGGAACTGTGAGGGGCGGTGTGGGGGTACAAAATCACAGAAGTGCAAGACAGCTGCTATCAGATGTGCACTCAGGGAACCATTTATATTTATTATTTAGACGTTTATACATTGTACTTAGCTACGAGTCGTTTCGCCTTTTTTTTGCATTGGGGAATGAACTTATCAACTGTCATTTGCATGTTAAAACGGACACACTCCGATCCATGTGGACTATTCATTGTATTTATATTTCACGTTTTGGGCCATTATTTTTTATATTGTTTCAGTGCAGATCGACTTGCATATGGAAAAAACATCAATTATTGAAAATACATTCATCTGTGCATTCTTCCTTTTAGCATTGCTTGCTCTCTCTCTCTCTCTCTCTCTCTCTCTCTCTCTCTCTCTCTCTCTCTCTCTCTCTCTCTCTCACACAATCCCACTCTCTCTTTCTCCCAGACACACACACACACTCTGTTACACAAACGCATGCATATACAGATACACACTCTCTCTCAATGTTACAAAAATATACGCCCACACTATCCCCCCTCTCTGTAACATATATATATATATATATATATATATATATAAGTAAAGAAATATCAAAAGACTTAGAGATTTTGCATTATAGCCTATTTCGGGGAGCTTAGACAAAGTGTCTAATTGTCCCAGCGCATCTGATGAGCTGGGAGAATTAGACACTTTGTCTAAGCTCCCCGAAATAGGCTATAATGCAAAATCTCTAAGTCTTTTTTTTATTTCTTTACTTATAAATTTGCTCTGTGACTAACATTAAGAGCACACATTGAGCTCTCAAACTGCGACAGGTTGTTTAAAAAAACTCCTATGTCGTAAGGAAGATTTCTTCTCTGGTCTTTTGGAGTGTATATATATATATATATATATATATTATATATAGATAGAGAGAGAGAGAGAGAGAGGTCTCAACGGAATCCCTGGTTTGTGTGGACAAATTGTAAACATTTGTGCAGATAAACCAAAAAGTCTGCAAACCTATTGTTTTATGTCTGTAATACGTGTCTTTTATTCGAATTCTTGTTCTTTGGTTTATTCTTTAACTCTTAACCTGTCACACTCGTGGTTATCTTCATATTTGGCAAATGCGAGTCTTCGTCGTCTTTATTTTATATATAAGATTTTTTTTAAATAGGGAGTTACTTTACAGTTACCCTGTATATCTTATTACATTATATTTTGAATGTAAAGGGATATCAGCAAGATAAAAGAAAAAGAAAATTAATTTTTTTCTAGATACTAAATTTTCACGTTTTTCTATGTTCTTTTGTGTCAGGAAATATCCCCAAATAAAGTAAATTTAATAAATACTTTTATTGCATTAAAAAAGATTATCTTTTGAAAAGGACAAAAAAGAATGGAACTTCTAGTCTGGATAATGAAATGTAAATAAAACTATTTCCTTGTTGCATTTTTTTCATCTTTTTTCCATTGAAGCATTTCTTTTTATATTTATATGGCATTTCATTCTTTGTTGTCTCATTTCTTTCTATATTTCTTGATGACAATTCTTCCTACATCTTATAGCATCTGTTTCCTCAGGGAATTCATTTCTGTATTCGATTGTAGCATTTCTTTTTACATTTCCCTAAGGTAATTTATATATTTTCCCTAATGAAATTATTTTTATAATGTCTGCGACATTTCTTTATATATTCCATTGTAACATTTCTTTTTCTAGTTTTGTTTACATCATTTTAAAATCGTTTTGTGGCATTTCTTTCTACTTTCATTGGTGGATTTTCTTGGAACATTTCTCTTTTTCAGTTCTTTGGATGATTTAAAAAAATCGTTTTGTGACAATTCCTTTTTCATTCCTTTTTACATGTTCTATATTTTTAGTGGCATTTCATTCAACAGTTCAATATGTGATTTCTTTCGAAATATATGTCCCGAAAGGCACGCACACACATATATATATATATATATATATATATATATATATATATATATATATAGAGAGAGAGAGAGAGAGAGAGAACATATATCTGAGGTTTGCTTTTTCTTCGGTTTCTCCTTCGAAACACAAAACTATTAGTAACAGAATGAACCAAGGAAGGTTGGTGGGTTGGTTAGATTTTACGGCATGTCATCCCTAGTTGGGTTATTTTGTGCCGTAGACATTTGGCTTTATTCATTCTTCTGCATATTGAATTTTTGACTCAGTCTTTTAAACAGATTATTTAAACTCATTTTTTCTATTTAACCCATATATGGGACCCTAACAGGTACTTCTTCACCGGGTTAGTGGGCCTCTATGTTATGGCGATGAAGGGGTACTCCACATTTTCCAGAGTTCTAAACTATACAATTGGAACTTCAGCATTAGATGCAGTTTAACGTCATACCCAGTACACTAAGACCCTCAGTTACCGCCTTCTAGCACATATATGATAAAAAGGGTTTGGAGTTTGCCAAGGGCAAAAGGATTAGGACAATCATATTGCTGCTAAGGCTTGACATGATCAGCCGGTTGATCGGCGGTGGGGGGTGCTGTTTTAGAGTAAGTAATGGCGGAGAATTGCATGTCATGGACTGCTCATCAACCAGGATTCCGTCTCTCAGCATCACAAGTCGCCACCTACGGCCAACAGGTGGCCCCATTGGGGGAATTTTACTCCTCTGCGATATATATAAGTTTATTTTGGCAGTATTTTCTCTTTTAAACATGTTTGGTTGAACTCGAGTGACAATTCCTGTCGTACAAGTTTCTGTTCAATCAGTTTAAGGTGTCTTGCCATCTTTTTGGTGTGAGGGTGGAACTGGCGTAGCGTAGCAATCCACCAAAGGTGTCTCTACGAGCCCTTTCGGCATGTCGATCTGCCATCTTCAGGTTGGAAACGAATGTATGTTTCGTGGTGTCTCGTTTTTAAAGAAAACGAGCAGTAGCGTAGTGGGAGGTAGTAACAATTGGTAGAGTACAAGCATACATATAAGAATATCTAGATATCCAATAGGTTTACAATAGAAATATCACAATCGAATTCTCTATTTTGAGACAAAGAAAGAATTTGCTCGGAGGGTCAGATTTTTTTTAGCTTTACATTTAAGTTTTTTTTTTTTTAAAAAATTTTGCAGTAGATTTGATAGCAGTCATTTGTCCAGATATTTTTCATTTTTTTATAAGGTAATTCAAATACCGTCACTTGTCAAAAATAATCAGAGACCATTTTTGAAGATGGCACGACATCACCAGAGAAACGGTAAATATCAACCAGGAATTTTTTTGATTCCACTTGAAAACAAGAAAAAAAAAAAAAAAAAATAAGAAAAAAAAATCTAATTTTGGTGTTTCTCACCCAAACTGCCATTTAAGGTTCTCGGTGGCTAATTTGGCATGGCAGAAGTAAGAATTATTTCCAAGAGTTGCAATATGAAGACGGGAATTTAAAGAATTGGAAGATTGATGAATGGCAGTAAAAATAAAGAAGAATTTTCAAATATGAACAACAAATTGGTTATTTGTCTGAATATTTAAAATGGAGGCTTGATAATTTGTATTATTTAGATTTTTCGGACTGTTGTCATCTTTATTGTCATATACACAACGGATATAAGGGTTTGAGTTAATACTGTTCTGAATGACAATCCTCTGGGGTTTGCAGTTTCAATCCTGGTCACAGGCGAAAATAACATAGAATAATGGATCAAATAAAGAGTTTGGTTTGAAGTGACAAGAAGGTTGCCGAGTCCGATAAGAAACACCTGAAGAAGGTCGGAAGGTACATCAGCCGAAACTTTGTGTAGATAACATTAAAGATGAGTACAACCCCCGGAAAATCTAAAAATACAATAAATTGGTTTAACAAAAGAAAACAAAATGAAGTGATACATACAGTGGTACCTTGACTTACAAGTTTATTCGTTCCGCTCGTAACTCAATTTCCTCGTATATCAAATCAAATTTCCCCAACTGAAATGATTTTTAAAACTGTCGTTCTCATCTTTATTGTTATGTACACAATGGATATAATGGTTGAGTTAGTTCTGTTCTAAGTAACAATCATCTCGAGGTTCCAGCACCCCCCCCAAAAAAAAAAACACTAATTTTTTACCTTTTTTTTTAATAAGAAAAATAGCACTGTATTATATAAAAACACTAGCCTCGGTTCAGATACTTTTATCATTTATTCTAAACTAGCAGCGGCTACCCGGCGTCGCCTGAGTAGAGGGTGATTTTTTAAAAGTTAGTCCCATAGATCCATTATTACTTAATCGTGAGTTGAATCCTCGTGGGTGCCCCATTTAAATTCCTATGTAAAAAATAGATCTTGCATTGATCCAGCTACTCTGAAAAGAAATGTTAATGTCTACCATCTAAAATATTAAATGAAAAAAAATCCCATGCATTTCATTTAAATTTTATTTTTTAATTATCTGCATGAATATAAATCATATCTCTTATTTTTGCTCAAAAACCAAGCCCTGGTGATATTTGATGTGTATATATATTTACTTTGTCTTTTTGTTTTATTTTCAAAGTTTCTCCGGACATACATATACACACAACCGCCCTTTACATATGTATAGATAATACAATAAAATGTAATCAATTATGTGCTGTAATAAGTTTTGAATGCTTATTTTTTTATAAATTATATTTTTCTTTCGCATAATAAATTTAGAAACTTAGATATTTTTTAGTTAACTTATTAACATAAGCGTATCTAAAGTTCGATCATACCTAAAATTTTAGCTATCAACACAAAATACACTTGTACATATATACACTTATGCATACATATACACATATATACACTTACACATATATACACTTATGCATACACTTATGCATACATATACACATATACACACATATATACACATATACACATATACACATATACACATATATATATAACACACATGCACATATATACACTTATATACACACACATACATATATATACACTTATATACATATACATAAATATATGTATACGTACATCCATATGGTAGCAGTAAGGATTTGAGAAATGCAGCTCGAGCACCTCATCCTGAAGCGGCCTCTACGTAAGCGACACATGACGGATGGCATGGACACATTTCCTACATTTAAGACTGACCATATATGTGACCTGAGTATGAAGCGGGTGGTGTAATGGTTAAATCATGGGAAATGGACTCGTCGCCCCGAGTTCAAATCCTGGACGTAGTAATTGCATTTCACTTAGCGCTAATACCCTTGGGAAAGGTACGAATCCTACTCTCCCTCCAGCTATGGGTAAATAGTAAGGCAGACTGGGCTCTTTAACCTTGGTAGGCAACCGGTCTAGGAGAAAGAAATCTCTGAATTCAAACCTGTTAAACTCCGCTTAAGAAATTGACCTTGTGTCACATCCTGCTTGTGCGAAGGGGTTGGTAGATATATATATGTGTGACCTGTGTGGCCGGGCCTGCCAGTCGAGGGCTGGGCTTCTCAGTCACGTACGGTTGCATGCGAGAGAAAGGGGTTCATGTGTGACAGGGAACATAAAAACAAATTTGGACTAGTGGGCCCTCTGCGTGCTCACAACCGAACTGCTTATAGAAATGGCCTTCTTCTGCAAAGAAGTAGCAATCACCATATACCATGCGTATTTTAAGAAGAAGTTCTTTGAAATTTACAACTCAATTATGTTCAAGTCAGTGATAAATCCAAATGTTGGAAACTGAGCAATAATATTTGGTATTTCCCATTCACGAAACGTAGTAATATAGAAGATTTGACATTTAAAGAACAGCATCTGAATTTGTCATTTTGCTTTTAAATAAATGAAATAAACAAATAATGTTTAACATTCAGTTATAGTTCAATAAGGTTGTTTTTCATTGTTTTGTTCTGAAATTGACACTTACAAAGGGTAATAGAAACTACAAAAAATGTAACAAACAATATAAGATGAATAAAAAGTTCTCGTTTATGTAAAAGTACTAAGAAACTTCATAAAATATTTCAGGTAATCATTATATTTATGGACTTTCGAATCATCCAATTTACTTAGAGTTTTATCTGTAATTTGATCTCATCTTATACTCAAGGTCAACTTATTCTCATTTACCGTGTGTGTGTGTGTGTGTGGTTGTTTGGATTTTACAGCATGTCAACCCTTGTTGGGTTATTTTATGCTGAAGATGTTTCTTCATTGTTATCTGTACAACGTTTCGGCCGATGTGCCCTTCGACCTTCTTCAGGTATTCCTTCTCGGACTCGGGAACCTTTTTGTCGTAAGTTTGAACACGGAACTTTGAACCTAACCCTTTATCCAGTCCACGGGGGTATCATGTTCTCATTCCACTAACCATAGCTGGGGTAGAAGCGTTAAGCTGTTTTAATTATTATTCTATGTTTTGTTTTATTCATTCTTGATAATACTCAATTTTTCTAAAATTACAATTTTTCATTCATTCATGATAGGTATTCAACATTTTTTTCATTTTCAGTCCTGAATGTTTAATACACTGATATTTTAGCACACAAGATATAATTGTTGTTATATTGTAATGCATATTGACAATAAATGTTTCTGTGATTTCTAAATATTTTTAGAGATCTTAACTTTTGGATTACTCTCGTAAAAAGGCAAACCGAAAATTAATTTGCTGACTGATCTTAAAACCGGTTTTAATAATTAATAACTTGGTGTTATTTATTTCTGATATTATTGACAAATGTATTAAAAGCAATCCTATGTACAATTTCTATATAGAAATCAATTAAAATAAAATAAAAATAATTGTAATGTTTTTATACGTGTTTTTATTTGGTTTCGTTAGTCTTTCTAATATAATGTGATATTTGATTACATCGAAATCTAAATACATGCACCCATAGGTCGGATATTTTTGCTACTTAAAGTAGTATAATTACTTGGTATGACAAAAACGAGAGTTAAAAAGGTATACAGACGTTCAAACAGTGAGAATGGAAAAAAATTATATGAGCAAATACATGTCAATTAATGTGAAGGAATGTCTCTGTCCTAAAGTAGAGATCATCACAGATGAAATGTTCGATCAGGAAAAACTACCATAGCTTTAAAAATGTTTGGCAAAATTATAAGCTATAGTTTTTTTAGCACAGATTTTAAAGGGACTGTCAGTATAATTTTAAAAACTTTCCTACTGTCATTACGTAAAAGGACAGATTTTTAGCGCTCAACAAATTTAAAGTAGCACTAAGAAGTTTTAAAAAAACTGAAAAAATATTCCAAGAAAAAGAAAACCTAATAATACAGTGGTAATTAAAACAGAAAGAGCCATTAACAAAATTAATGATTTTGTTATAGTCCAGGGCAAAAAAGACACAGATTGTTCAAACTAAAATCACAATTTACAAACAAAAAGGTCTAAGTCAACCATCTGGTCTCAGTAGACGGATTCAAATGGATTTATTGATGGCACTAATGCAGATCCTATGATTAGAGTTTTACCACAAAACTAAATTTATGGTTATCTTCAAGATATGCACTTCCGAAATTTTCAGCTTTTAAAAAATTTTATTTATTTTTTTTTTTTCGTACACTAATTTGATCTGCTTTTTTCGGGATAGACTTGTTGTTTTTAATCAATAATGTTTTATTGGTTTTTATTTGTTGAAACAGAAGAAACTGAGATTATCTAAACTATAATAGTGCTGGGGTCTTTGAGACTGGATAAAGATTTTAATAGATTTTCTGTCATTCAGTTTCTCATGACTTTCTGGAGTTACCATAAAATACATGAATAATAATAATAATAATATCCTTTCAGCTAGTATATTAGGTCTGAGACCTGTCAGCCGTTACTTATAAACATTCATTTTAATTCCAAAGAATATTTATAATCATTCCACAGATTATCCAACATTGCCTTGAAGGAGTTTAGAGATGGGGTATTCACTACTGATGATGATAGTTTATTCCATGTATTCACCATTCTGTTACTAAAATAATTTTGTCTTGCGTTTGCTTTACAAATTCTTTTAAGGAATTTTAATTTATGTCCCATGGTATTAATATTTTGAGCAATGTTTAGTAGGTCAGAGTTTGTTGAATAAAAACCATGTGTATATTTGTAGGCTTCAATCATATCCCCTCTTATACATCGATAAACCAGACTTGGTAAGTCAATGTTCCTAAGTCTTTCTACGAAGAAAAAGAAATGATGATGATAACTGAAGAAATAAGTGGAAGAAAATGGAACTTTGATTATTCTATCAACATTTGCAAAAGAGAGAGAAAAAAATAAAGAATTTTAAAACGAAATGTCAGCTAAAACAATTAGTTGGCGGGGACCAGTATCGAACCAGGAACCTTGCGATTACCTTGGCGGGTACTCTAGTGACTGATTATATATATCAGGCCATGCTGATAGCATGGATATCCATGACTCCCTCTCTCCAACCGTCCATGTCGGTTATTGCACGGGAGGTCTTCTGTGAATTATTTAGAATCCGTACAAAGCTGATCGATGTAGTTCTTTGTTGGATTGCCGACACTGCCGATTCCATGGACTAGCGTCCACAGGAGAACCCAACTTATGATTTCGTACATGCTTCTACTGCAGCGTCTAGCTTAATGGATACTTTTTTTTATAATAAATAAATTTTTCTATTTAACCCATAGATGGGACCCTAACAGGTACTACCACTCCGCTTCAGAGTGGACCAGGGAGCAATGGGGGTGAAGGGGTGCTCCACATTCCCCAAACCTCCAGAACCGGAACCTCACCATCAGATAGAGTTTAACGTCATTCCCAGGACATGTAGACCCTCAGCCACCACCTTCTAGCACTCATATGATAAAAAGGGTTGGGGCTTGCCATAAGGATAATAAGGTTGGGAAAATCATATAGGTGCTAGGGCTTGACGTTACCAGCGGATTGATCGGAGGGGGCCTCTCCGATCGCCCGTCTAGCCCAAGAAAGGGCCAAAGTGGAGTATTGCAAGTCATGGACTACTCAGCCACCTGGATTCCATCCTTAAGCATCACGGGTCACCACCCACGGCCAACAGGTGGTCCCATTGAGGGAGATTTACCCCTCTGCAGGAGGCAGTATTATAACACCGCAGCGACGATCAGGCCATGATTGTCAATAATCCCAACAAATTAATCAGCTCCATAGCCAGGGACAGAGTTTGAGTTACTTATCAGGCTTGTAATGCATAAAGACATCCACTTTTTCTCATACAAAATGGGAAAGGGTCATGGTTTATCACAGGTCATTGAAAGCTTTCGAACAAATCCAAGTGTCCCCTCCAACCGAACATAATTCAATTTTTCTCAGATGAGAAAAAAAAATTGCCAGCATCAGATAGTGAACTCACAGAACAACCGTTTTGCTTGCTCTATCATCACAAGATGTAGCAATAGAGATAAAACCCGTTAATCTACATCAAGAGATGGTCACGAGCGATGGTGGCGTTATGCCTCCATTCATTGCTCGGTAGATCTTCTGTGAAGTATTAGAATCCATACAGAACTGATCGTCCACAGGAGAACCCGACTAATGATTTCGTCCATCCTTCTACTGCAGTGTCTAGCATGTCTTGCTCCTCTTACGGATAGTTTGTGTGATAGGTGGCAAGTGGCTGTACAGATGCTTTCTGGTATTTAAAGTTTATTCAAAATACAATGTTGGTTTCTGTGCAGAGCCTACTGAGTAGATTATTAATAGTCTAACGTGTGCGGATTCTTTCAATCACCATACCATTCAGCTTTGTCCTCTATTGAAAATTAGAAATTTAAATTTTATTTAGCAGAATTGTGGGTGATTTTTAAAACTTGCCCTTTTTCTTTTAACAGAATTCTGTATGTGTGTAGACTTAAGTTTATTTTCCCGGTGCACAAAACATAAATATCATGCAAAATTCAATAGTTTCAATCAAGCCAAATATATTAAAAAATAAACAAACATTAAACAATCTTTCATAGAAATTATTGACGAAAAGAACAGTTTGAGGCCAAAAGAAGAGACTTAATTGATTTTATTGAAATGTTATTTGAACACAGTAATAAAAAAAAAATAAGCGAAGGAAAAAATTGAGACGACAAATAAATAAACTCACAAACAAAAAAATCATAATTTAATTCTATTTGTGACAGGTTATCAGGTTATATATATATATATATATGATCTTTCATCATCTTCCAAATCTGAGATAAAAATTAATAGGAACTTTGAGAATTTTTTTGTCAGAATTCTTATGCAATAAAGCTTCGGGTTTCTTCAAAAGTAAAGCATAATTTCCTGATATTTTTCTGGTTTATATATTTTTTAAGAAACCGATCGGATCATATATACATGTTTGTCTATGAGGAGAAAAGTAATTCAAATGTCAGGTTCAAAGAATAGATAAAAAGGTAGACAAAACAACAACAACAAAATAAAAAAGAAAAAGAAAAGAAAGAAAAAAACAAAGAAATCATTGGTATTTTTTTAGCAAGTTGGGTGGAAGGTTGCAATCAGATGGGTTCAGAATATCCAAATGAAATCAGTCAATGTGGAAAATTTTGGTCTAAATGAGAGAGAGAGAGAGAGAGAGAGAGAGAGAGAGAGAGAGATTAAGAAAAAAGAATGAATATTTGAAGAGATTGTGAAATAAAGAGAAAGCTAATGATAAAAAAGAGAATACTCAGAGGAATTGAGAGAGAGAGAGAGAGAGAGAGAGAGAGAGAGAGAGAGAGAGAGAGAGAGAAAGAGAAAGAGAAAAGAGAGAGAATGGAAGAAAAATGAACTCAGAAAAATAGAGACGCAACAAACGGTTTATTTTTGTAATTTTTCATTTGTTTTTAAAATTGGTGCTGGTCATTAGATTACGGTTTTTGATTGGCTGATAAAATGGTGATGTGATTTTAACTGATCTGATTTTTTTAAAGAAAGGTTAACTGATAAATAACTGAAAGAGAGGGGAAGAAAAGGTTTACAAAGAAGAAATGAGGAAATATATTGAGGAGGAAAAAATTGGAAAAATTAGAAGATAAATCAGAAAAGATGATAAAGCAATCTAAAAATCGAATGGGGACACGAGGGAAAAGAAAAAAGAAAGAAATCAGGAATAATGGGAAAAAAAAGGCAAAAATAGAGAAAAAGAAAAAAAAAACAATTAAAAGGAGAAGGAATTAAAAGATAAAAATAAAAGAAGCAAAAGGGAAAGAAAAACGTGAGGTAAAAGAGAAAAATGAAAAAAAAAATTGCGAAAAAGGTAGAAAGGGCAAAAAAATAATAAAGAAACTTGAAAAAAAAAAAAAAATAAAGAGGAAGAGAAAAAAGAAAAAGGAAAAAAAAAGTGTGAAAAGAAAGAGTAATGGAGAGAAAGAAAAAAATACGAAAAAGAGAAAGAAAGGAAAAAGAAAAAATATAAAGAGGAGAGCTATGAGGAGAAGGAAAAGAAACTTGAAAAAACTGAAGGAAAGAAAAAAGAAAATGCACTAGGAGAAAAATTTAAAAAATGTGAAGACATAAGATCTTATAAAGAAACAGAAAGAAAAAATGTGATGAAAAAGAGCAATGATAAGGAAAAGAAACATGGAAAAAAGAATGGAAAAAAAGTATATTATATATATATATATATATATATATATATATATATATATATATTTAGGAGATTATTTGCTTAATTGAAGTCATACCTAATTTGTAAATTAATTAGTTATAATTGTCGGCTATCGCCATCTCAGACAGATTGTTTGTCTACTTCATACTGTCGTGCTGTAAGTCAACCAAAAAAGTGCGATATATATATCAGTTTAAAATAAACGAGAAATCTGGATAAGCCAGATGGTGTAATGGTTAGAGTCCCAGCCTGACAGGTAGGGTTCGAATCGCGCACAAAGCACTGCCCTGTCTATAACTCTGCTGATAAGGCCTTATAGGCTGAAATGTACATACAGAGATTGACTTTTTCTCGATTTGTTTACGCCTTACATTTAAACCGATATGTACGCCTAATTCATTTAATTATACCTAATTAATTAACAAATTAGGTATGACTTCAATTAAGTACATAATCTCCTAAAAATTGTCGGCTATCGCCATCTCAAACCGATTGTTTGTCTACTATATATATAACCCCCCTCCGCCCGAGCAGGATGCAACAGAAGGTCAATTTCTTAAGCAGGGTTTAACAGGTTTAAATTCAGTTTCCCTTCTCCTAGACTGGTTGCATTAACAAGGCTAAAGAGCCCAATCTGCCCTGCTTTTTACCCATAGCAGGAGGGAGAATTGGATTCATACCTTTCCAAGGGTATTGGCGCCATGTGAAAATGCAAACAGCTTCGCCCATGAATTGAACTCGGGTCGACAACTCTAACCATTACACCACGCGCCTCCATAAAAAGTAAATATATGAAGAAAAAATGTGAAAGAAAAAATGTGAGAGAGAGAGGGAAAGAAAGAAGAAAGAAAAAAATGTGAAGAGGAGAGAGAGAGGGAAAGAAAGAAAAAATGTGAAAGAAAAAAAGAAAAAGAAAGGAGAGAGAGAGAGGGAAAGAAAGAAAAAATGTGAAGAGAGAGAGAAAGGGAAAGAAAGAAAAATGTGAAGAGAAGAGAGGGAAAGAAAGAAAAAATGTGAAGGAGAGAGGGAAAGAAAGAAAAAATGTGAAGAGAGAGAGAGATGGAAAGAAAGAAAAAATGTGAAGAAGAGATGGAAAGAAAGAAAAATGTGAAGAGAGAGGGAAAGAAAGAAAAAATGTGAAGAGAGAGAGGGAAGAAAGAAAAAATGTGAAGAGAGAGAGAAGAAAGAAGAAATGTGAAGAGAGAGAGGAAAGAAAGAAAAATGTGAAGAGAGAGAGAAAGAAGAGAGAGAGGGAAAGAAAGAAAAATGTGAAGAGAGAGAGGGAAAAAAGAAAAATGTGAGAGAGAGAGAGAGAAAGAAAGAAAGAAAAATGTGAAGAGAGAGATGGAAAGAAAGAAAAAATGTGAAAGAGAGAGATGGAAAGAAAGAAAAAATGTGAAGTGAAGAGAGAGAGGGAAAGAAAGAAAAAATGTGAAGAGAGAGAGAGGGAAAGAAAGAAAAAATGTGAAGAGAGAGAGGGAAAGAAAAAAAAAATGTGAAGAGAGAGAGGGAAAGAAAGAAAAAATGTGAGAGAGAGGGAAAGAAAGAAAAAAAGAGAAAGAAGAAAAATGTGAAGAAGAGAGGGAAAGAAGAAAAATGTGAAGAGAGAGGGAAAGAAAGAAAAATGTGAAAGAGAGGGAAAGAAAGAAAAAATGTAGAGAGAGAGGGAAAGAAAGAAAAAATGTGAAGAGAGAGAGGGAAAGAAAGAAAAATGTGAAGAGAGAGGGAAAGAAAGAAAAATGTGAAGAAGAGAGGGAAAGAAAGAAAATGTGAAGAAAGAGAAAGAAAGAAAAATGTGAAGAGAGAGAGAAAGAAGAAAAATGTGAAGAGAGAGGAAAGAAAGAAAAAAATGTGAAAGAGAGGGAAAGAAAGAAAAAATGTGAAGAGAGAGGAAAGAAAGAAAAAATGTGAAGAGAGAGGGAAGAAAGAAAAAATGTGAAGAGAGAGGGAAAGAAAGAAAAAAGAAGAGAGAGGAAAGAAAGAAAAAATGTGAAGAGAGAGAGGAAAGAAAGAAAAAATGTGAAGAAAGAAAGAAAGAAAAATGTGAAGAGAGAGGGAATAAAAGAAATAACTTGAAGGGAGATGGAACGAAAGAAAAAAGTGAAGAGAGAAGGAAAGTAATAAAAAAGTGAAGAGAGAAGGAAAGTAATAAAAAAGTGAAGAGAGAAGGAAAGTAATAAAAATGTGAAGAGAGAGGGAAAGAAAGAGCATGAACAGAATGAAAAGAAATATTAAAGAAATAATAAAGAAAAAAAAAAGAAAATTTATAAGAACAAAGAAAAAAAAACTTCGAAGATAGAGGGAATGAAAGAAAAATATTAAGAAAAAAAAATTCAAAAAGAAAGAAAGAATACGATAACATATCAAAATAGACAACAAAGTTAGATAAGTAGCCATTTACTAGGTTTTGCTTAGTTTGACACAAGGCTAGAATCATTGGGGCACCCAACGAGAAAAAAAACTTGTTTGATTACTATTATACCCAAAGGAGATAAAAGTCGTCGGGGTGGCCTAGTGTCGGTATCAGCCAGGCAGCGAGGGAGTCTACCCCCTTTTCACTAGCGCTAGACCAAGTAGATCGTTTTTGCGTTTGAAGTGGAGCGCCACACCTACCACCAGCTCCTCACTTTACCGCACAGATCTCTGTGCTACTCATACCGCAGAGTTGGCGATGGCCGGTATCGAACCCGGAACCTTGTAATTCCTAGTTAGACGCTCTACCGACTGAGCTAAACCGGCCCATTCTGAGTGAAATGATAGAGAGAAGAGAAATAATGTCCTTTAAAAGATAAGTAAAAAAGTAAGTAAGTAAAGTCGTCCGGGTGGCCTAAAGTCGGTACCAGCCTATCAGCGAGGGAGTCAATCCCCTTTTCAATAGCGCTAGACCAAGGAGATTGTTTTTGCATCTGAGGTGGGGCGCCACACCTACTATCGGCTCCTTACTTTACCGCACCGATCCCTGTGCTACTCATACGCTGAGTTGGCGAGGGCCGGTATCGAACCAGGAACCTTGTGGTTTCTACCCGAACGCTCTACCGACTGAGCTTCCAGCACTTCTTGTTTTGAAAATAATATTTTTGTCGGAAACCTTTGCACCCAATAATATAAATGGAACAAGGGAAATAGTATTATTAAAAAAAAAGAATGTGCTACTCATACGCAGAGTTGGTGAGGGCCGGTATCGAACCTTGTTCTTCCTAGTCAGACGCTCTACCGACTGAGCTAAACCGGCCCACGATAAGTAGAGTAAAATGATAGAGTGGAGAAAGAATGTTCTTTAAAAGATAAAAAAGAGGGGAAAATGAAAGGAAGGGAGGGGGGAAAGAGAAGGAAAGAGAAAAAATAAGAAAGAGATAGAAAAAGGAATTAATGAAAAAGATATGTGGATATAGTCAAGAAATTGAGAGAAAAGAAATATAGAATAATAATGAGATTAATAATAACAATAAAAAAAAGATCTGGAGGCAGAAAAATCAAAGAAACGCAAAAAAAAAAGAAAAGAAAATTAAATAAGATGATATTGTAGTCAACTTCTATCGGAAATGATCATGTGACCCTTTTTTTCCCACATCTGTTTCTCATCTTATTTTTCTTGCTTTTTTTTCCCTACAATGCTCAGGTAATTTCTATTTTAATAATACAACTGGGACTAAAGGACTGGGGATTCAGGTTCAAACCCCATAAAAAATTTTTCGTTTATATTATTTCCTGCAATTCTTACTGAGTGACTTATTCTATCGATATGAATTTTAATAAATAGGGCCACTTGACATGTCATGGTTATCGTCATAAAGGTTTATGCGGAAAGGAATTATCAAATGAGCAAACATCAAAACTAATAACAGGAGTTTGAGTTGAACAGATGATATCTTTTTATGCATTATTTGGGCAATGAGCAATAATTAATAAAATGTGCTTTTGTGTGAGTATCAATAGACTCGGCGACCCTAGTACAAATCCTGGACGAGGCTGTTTGCGTTTCAGATCTTGGAAAATGTATGCATCCAACTATTCTGTGGTTGTACGTGCGTGCTAGAGTCACATCTATGGGCCAAATAGACCTGTTTAAAAACTATTCGTATTCAATAGAACCGAGTTAAATCCATAAAAAACAATGTAGTTTTTTTTTAAACCCTCTCTCAGGAGCAGACTCACACACCTAGGAAAAGCCATCATAAACAGCTATAGACCAAAAAGACAGCAAGATGATACTTTGCAAAATAAATAATAAATAAATAAAATAATAATAATAATAATAATATGGACGCTTCAAACGACAAATAGAAGGGTTGCACATGGAAAGACTTGGACATGGTTAAGAAAGGGAAACCTCAAAAGAGAAACTGAATCACTTATAATTGCTGTACAAAATAATGCCATAACGACGAACTATATCAAAGCGAAAATTGATAAGACCCAACAAAATAGTAAATGTAGACTTTGCGGTAATAGAGATGAGACTGTAAACCATATACTCTGCGAATTTAGCAAACTAGCACAACGAGAATACAAAACTAGACATGACTGGGTTGGGAAGTGATCCACTGGAGTTATGCCAAAAAATAAATTTTGACCATACAACAAAATGGTATATGCATAAACCAGAATCTGTTCTTGAGAACGAAACGCATAAAATTCTCTGGGACTTTGAAATAAAAACGGATCACCTTATCCCAACAAGAAGATCAGATCTAGTGTTGATAAACAAAAAAGAAAGAACTTGTCAACTGGTGGATTTTGCAGTGCCAGCAGATTACAGGGTGAAGCTAAAGGAAAATGAAAAAAATGGACAAATATCTTGACCTTGCCAGAGAACTGAAAAAGTTATGGAATATGAAAGTCAAAGTGATACCAATTGTAGTTGGTGCACTTGGAACGGTCCCAAAAGGATTAGAAAAGGGTTTGGAAAGTTTGGACATCAGAGGAAGGATTGAAACCATTCAGAACACTGCACTGCTGCAATCTGCCAGAATACTCAGAAGAGTCCTGGAGACCTGAGGAGACTTGCTGTCACTCAGACTCCAGTGAAAGACCATAAGCTAATGCTGATGTGAAAACTCAAAAGGAGTAAATCTTATTATAATGGAGATTGTGTGCTTTTCCGTCTGTAACCGAAACTATATTCCTACTCAAGTCACAATTCTCTTAGTTATTGACATCACATTCTCCATGATTTTATTTTTATCTAAACCTCAATTATTAATAAAATTGTCTTACATTATTAATACTGTTAACTATGTCTACATACTAACAACATGCAATTATATTTATATATACAACAAAATAGCTCTTTACAATGTTAACGGGAAGGCTAATTTGCATATTAATATTAAAAAATCGAAATTAATAAATATGTGCTTAGTATTATTGATTTCTGTTTGGTTTTATTTTAATGAATATAAGCAAACATCTCTTCAATGAATCTTAAATGAAATCCATTAACAAGATAAAATAACTCATTTTATTCTTCACTTCCTCTTAACTAAATACTTAAATTCGAAAAAATAACAATGAAAACGAGAGTGATGGAAGAGTAAGTTTCAGTTGTTCCATTTTTTATTATACTCCCTCTGTGTTTCAAATCTTTTTATCTGTATTCTTATTTAGTTTCATTAGCCTTTCTAATTTAATACAATATTTTATTACATTAAAACTTAAATACTTGCACCGGAGGGTGCATATATTTGCTAGTAATAATAATAAACATATACACACGCACGCTTATAACAAATTCTACGACCATTTACCATTTGTACTTGACTTACTATATCTCCACCAAACCCAGCACATATGATCCACCTACGACCTCTTTCCACACCTAACACCTGTGACATCATTAGCAGAACCTTACTAGCTACACACCACATAAATATATTATGTAGAAATACATATATAACTGTATTATCTTATATTAATAATTCCTCATCCTTTGTGAATGTCTTAATATCAAGATTTATCTTGAAATAATTTTATTGACTCAAGGTCAATTTTTAAGCGGAGCACAACTGATTTGAATTTAGCCTTTCTTTCTCGTAAACTAGTTATCTTACGATTATTTCTGCCATTCCCCAAGAGTTCCGGGGAACATCAGTTGATGCGATTCTCGAGTGACTTGAGGCAAATTCTGATAGTCATGTCGATTTTTAAATAAAACTCCATGTTATGAGTATTCTTCTCGTATTAATTTTTTGTAAAAATAATGATTCCGAAATAAATTATAAGATTTTTAAAATAGCTAGTCATTTTACAATCACCCTATACATTTAGAAATTAATTCGTAATAAAAATTTAAGGAAAATCTCCATCGGCGTGTTTCAAATTTCCATTGTGGGGGAGGGGTGGCTGAGATTATAGAACATTAATTCACACAACAAAACATGATGACTTTTTTTTTGTTTTATAACATGAGAAGGGGTAGATTTGACAGCTCATATTAGAGTGATACGAGTATTAGAGATGACAGATAACTAACACGTACAATAGAGGAAATTTGCTTTGTTTCATAACGTAATAAGAAATAGATTTGTCAGTTTATATTGGTATGGAGAAGGTGTACCTGAGATGACAGACAACACACACAAATAGAAATTGATATAGAAATAGAAATGTTTGAAAGTGAACAGTTAAATAAGCAGTTATTTATTTAAATGTGATAAAATTTTGTTGCTTGTTCTGTTCTAGAAATATTATGACTCTCTCGTCGATTTTCGACGCATGAGGGTTCATACATACAATGAACACCCACACAGTGATTTGTGTTGGACCATCCACACTTTTTGGCACAGTCGATAGGAAAGAATTGGTGCATCAAGGGTTGCCACAAACCCAATCAACGACCGACCTCAGGAATTTTGAATTCAAAGTTATCCCTCTCCTAGACTGGTTACCTACCCAAGGCTGAAGGGCCCAGTCTGCCCTACTATTTAGCCCATAGCTGGGGAGAGAATATATGGATTCATACCTTTCCCAAGGATATATATATATATATATATATATATTATAGAATTTATTGCAATTTTCCTATGAAATACAATAAAATGAAAAAGAGGAATTTATCAAAAGTGAAAACAGAAAATAGGCAAATTTCAAAAAGTAAGAAATGGAACTAATGAAAATTTGTCCGCCTATAATTTTTGATAAATCAAATATCCCACTTACCATCATATATGTAGTTATTTTCATGGGGAAAAAAAGCAACCTATAAGCTGTTTTGGTTGGATTTTACGGCATATCAACCCTTATTTGGTTATTTTATACCGAAAACATTGTTTTATTCATTCTTGATGGGTACTGAAAAATCTTTTTTTAAATAATTTTTTTAAGACATTTTTAAAACTTGTTTTTTCTACTTAACTCAAAACATACCCTAACAGGTATTTCCACTCCGGGTTAGGGTGAGCCTAGGAGTAATGGTGATGAAGGGTTATTCTACACATTCCCTAGAGCTCCACAACTGGAACCTCACCATTAGATGCAGTCATACCCAGGACACTAAGACATCCAGCCACCGCCTTCTAGCACATATATGATTAATGGTTTGGGGGTATGGACAATCCTATAGTTGCTAGGGCGTGACATGATCAGCCGATTGATCGGATGGGGTCAGTTCGAACGCCTCCGTCTAGTCTAAATAAGGGCCAAAGTAGAGTGTTACATGTCATGGACAGCTCATCCACTTGGATTCCGTCATTAAGCACCACAGAGTAAAAATTCAAGAGTCTTGAGCCTCTGCTGACTAATTATATGACGCTAAAAAGTACGACTACTCCTAATCAGTGGACGTAAGTGTAATAGAAATGAAGGGGTACTCCACAATCCCCAAGTATCCAGAATTGGAGTCTCGCCATCAGATACAATTTAGTGTCATACCAGGATTCATTTCGGTTTTGATATTAAATTCAAAGTAATAAAATATGGTAATCCTTAAGTATTTCCTCGTAAATTTCTACCATAAAATAAACTGAACCCTAATTTTATGTCTGTGTTTTTGCAATAAATGTTTTATTTTTCTTGCACCCGCTATTTTACAATACTAATATATTTTTTATTTATTTTAATATTCACTTCAATGTTTATATTTTAAAAGTTTTTATTTTGTGAGAATGGTTAGTTTTAAAGTGGTTAGTTTTAAACAAGGACATAAAATGAAGGTTCAGTTTATTTTATAGTAGGAATTTACGAGGAAATAGTTAAGGATTACCTAAAATATTATCTTATTATTTCTCTAATTTTCAGACAGATAGGACCCTAACAAGTACTATTATCCAGGTCAGTAGTCCTAGTAGTAATAGCAGTAAAGGGGTACTTAACACTCCTCAGATCTCCATAACTAGAGTCACCATCAGAGAGAGCTTAGCGTCATACCCAGAACATATTTTGTTTTTAAATCAAATACTTTGATATTTGATAAATACTGTGTCGGTGCACATGTGACGACTAGAACTACAGTTCTTTTGACAACAAATACTATTCCTAAAAATGCGTTTAAAAACAGTTAGTTTCTTGGCAAAAATCAAATTGTGACATCTCGTTGTGACAAAGTAAGAAGAAAGAAAAACTAGCAAGAAAAATGCGCTTACCGCACGCGAGTATTTATATTTCAATGTAATAATATATCATATTAAATTAGAGACTAATGAAACTAAATGAGAAAATAACGCATGTAAAAAGCTTACACTTATTTTAGTTTTATTCTGATTGGTTTCTATATAAAAATACACATAGGATTGCTTTTAATACGTTTGAGAATAAGAAAATATTATTAGAAATCAATAACACCAAGTAATTATTTATCAAACCCAGTTTTGTAAAAACCAGTAGGCAAATTACCCACGCCATATACTATGTAACTTTATTTCTTAATGATTTATAACAAACGTGCAGGATTTAATAAGATGGGCGGTTGAGGCAAATTTAGACATGAAGAGAGACATCTATCTATACATATATAAAAGCAGTTGGTGTGTATGTGTGTCCTGTTGAAACTACGATAATGAAACAATTAACGACAAAGTATATATATATATATATATATATATATATATATATATATTCCTCTCGGAAAATAAACTATACACTAATAGCTACATTGGCCATACAACAACAACACTATCCCGCCGTCTCACATACCATCTCTCCGACACAAGCTCCATAAAACAACACTTAATTAAAAAACACCAGAAAAATCCATCTCCCCCGAAATTAGAAAAATCTTAAACGAAAATACTAAAATTATCTACAAAAATAAGAAACGCCTACAGATCCTAGAAGCCATATGCATAAAAAATAAAAAACCTAACATTAATGAAATAGCATTTAAAGTCGGAGACAACGTATTAAATATCTTCAATAACTAACATTTACCTAACCCCCCTCTTAAAAATAATAGACTCTCTGAATTTGATAAAAGCATAGATAACAGAACTAAAAATTAACTAAAAACAAATTACATAACCCTATGAAGATGACTGGCGAAACAGTCGAAAGCGCTCGGGAAATTAGTATGAAAAATATCATGAATCAACTCGATCCAGATTCAAAAAGGATAGCCAGAAGACTGGAAAAATATCTATACAAAAAATGAAATAAGAATACTCCGTGTTTTTCAATAACACATGCCTTGAGAATATATATATATATATATATATATATATATATATATATATTCATTGAATATGACCGGTTACTGCTTTTGGGGAAAAAATATGAAGACTTATATTCGAAGAAATTAAAAAATACATAGAAATAGCATTGAAATTCTGATTGAAAATATTCAGCATTTGTAAATCTCAAAAGAAAACAAATCTATACATAAGGTATCCCCCCCCTATACTCAGTCGACGTTGAGTAGCCGCTTCTAGATTTTAATAATAAGACGTTAATTAAGAGTATATAATGATATAAGGCTTTATCAACAAAGAATATCTTTAGTTCATGACAACTTTTACTACTCATAACTGTAAATGAATTGGACATATTTGATGGAAAAGCAAAGTAATGCCAAGAAAAGCAAAATACTAACACTCGAAAACCAAGTTCAACTTTTGAGAGGGAATTTTCTATAAACATAATGGAGGCTTTTAGTAGCTTCACGCCAATGGATAATAAGCCATAAATATTGAATTAGGAATATTGCACATAACTCTTAAGACTTGAGTCAGATATTGGTATATAATTCCTTCTGATCCTCTCTAAGCTGGACAGAGAAGCATAATCAGTACTAATCAGTACTAATCCTTTATATATCTTACACTTCTGTATGATAATAGCTAAGTGGTTAAAGCATTGTATGGGTAGGATTCATATTTGTGGTTCAATGTTTCTTAACATCACTCCCACTCAGCTACATTCCTTAGGATCGATCTCGGAGTTGGAACTGGACTCCAATCAGGGTGTATACATTAGATGTAATCAAATTAATTCTGAAAAATATATACTCTACAAGGATGTATAATTAAATCTTATATTTAGAATGTTGAGCAAAAGAAATATTCTATTTAAATATTCGGATCATATGATCTTTAGGCACCCCTTTTGCTTTGCTGATTCATAAGTACATTTTTTTTCATTTACACCGTCAACATACGGTTGTTTGTTAGGCTTAGGGTTAGGGTTAGTTTTAAAATTAAAAAAAACTCTCAAAAATCGTCAGTTAACAAACAACCGGATGTTGACTGTTAAATGAAAAAATGTACTTATGAATCAGCAAAGCAAAAGGGGTGCCTAAAGGTCATATGGTCCAAATATTCTATAAGAGAACAAAAAAAAATAAGAGATAGTATAAACAAATCTAAATATATAAAAAAAAAATAAAGTATTCTATATAGATATAATATTAGGGGTTGGTTTAGTTCAGTGGGTAGAGCATTTGCATAGGTAATCGCAAGAATCTAGGTTCGATACAGGTCCCCCAATTCAGTGCATGAATAGCGCAGCTTCGGTAATCTGATTTGTGTGGTAAATTATCTGAGAGCTAATGGTAAGTGTGACGTCCACCTCAGCAAAAAAATCTTCCTGGTCTAGTGCAAACGAAAAAAAGGAACAGATTCTCTCGATATCCAGCTGATACCGACAATAAACCACTCCACATACAAGGTGTGTCAAAAAAGTATCGAGATTGTTTGTACTTTTTGACACACCTTGTATTCTGAAAAAAAAAAGTTTCATTCATTCTTCATTTCTATCTTGGTAAATACAGCTTCAATCTCAATATTTTTGGACACACTTTGTATATTACTTTACATATTCATATTTCTGGTGACATAGTTTAAATGCTATAGAGGTTAGTAATAAATGCTACCTAATGATATCCGTTTTGATTGTATTTCACGAGAATAATAAACAGCAGGTATTTTTGATTTCTAAGAAAATTAATGTTTTATTTTCTAAAAATCGTTAGCAGGTGTTCTTATAAATGGGCAATACAAGTGCTATGATTCAGACAATTAATCTACGTACATTCAGTTAGCATTCATTAAGTTTCCGTTGGCATAAGGCGAGGAGTATGGAGCAACCAGTGAGATGTGTACTCACTAACAATAGGCTGTTTGTTTGAGGCAGTAACGATTATCATTAAAAAAAAGGAGCCAAGCCTAGTTTAGATTTAAAACAAGTTTGTAAGTATAAGGAACCTTATAAGGATCTCTCTTACACGCATGTATGTATGTGTGTGTGTGTGTGTGTGTTTGTGCACCATATTTCTTCTATATTGTATCAGAAGGAAGCATTCGTTGTATAATGGTTATCACTAAGAAACGGATACGGTGATCCGGGTTCAAATCCGGGACGAGGCTGTTTTCATATGACATTGAGCTTATATGGGAAAGATCGTTTGGTTGTTTGTTTTACGGCATGTCAACTGTTTTCGGGTCATTTAATGCCGGATCAAGTCCTTTTGATATACAAAGGATTCGGGTTGCTTGTTGAGTCTCCAGTTCTAGAGCTCTGTGAAATGTGGGGGTCATCCCTTTACTGCCAATACTCCCAGATCTACTCTGGTCGAGTATACACAGATAGCCCTAAAAACATAAAATAGTGTATATATTTTGAACATAAATAAAAACATATAATTAACTTCTAATATTGTCTTCTGCGTTTATTCATGACTTTAATGTCTGACTACGATATAATAAATCGTAATGAAGGGGTACTCCATACTCTGTAGTTACATAATTAGAGCTTCACCATTAGATATAGTTTAGATGTAACACTATTAGGAGTAAACAAAACAAATGAATATATATATATATATATATATATAGTGATGCTGATAGCTTTTTGATTTAGTGCGTCCTGGGACGCACAATTTTGATTTGAATGGGTACCCGGGAAAATTTATGGGTCCCAACTAAAGCCGTCTAACTCCTACCTTGTAACCTATGCCGTGTAATTCGTTTCAAAGAAACTATGGAAATGTTTACTTGAAATGATGAGGGAAGAAAAAAAAAACACTGGGACGCATGGACACGATTTTACTGCGTCCTTTTAGACTTTTGTGCGTCAGGGACACAGGACACGTACCTATCAGCATCTGTGTGTGTATATATATGTTTGAATCGATAAAATAAGATTTAAAATAGTATTTGATTTAAAACACCAAATGATTTACTCTGACGAAGGCCGTTATTTCCTTGTATACTAAAAAATTTTTTTATAGTTTTTCTATCATTGTTATTTTATTTTGTATTTAAAATAATAATAGATAGAATACATGTGTACATGGATAAACTCTTGGCCGAAACACGTGTCAGTATAATGAAATAAAATAAATAGATCCTATTTTATCCATTCAACATTTTCTTTCCTTTATTTTTCATTTCAACATATCATCGGATTCGCTTCCATTTTCATCTTACACACACACACACACATTTCTATATATATATATATATATATATATATATATATAAGAAAATATTAAAAAGAAAACAAAAAACATTCATAAAAAATCAAAGCAAAAAATAAACCGAGACGAAGAAGATATTCTTTCAATTCCGTCCATTCTCTAGAAAGAAACGCTCAACTTTGGCAGAGTTTACTTATGTTTGATAACTGATATTTAAAAAGAAAAACGAAAAAATACAACAAAAAAAACAAAACAAACTACCCCAGACAAACTGAAAGTGTCTGTCTGTTCATGCCTCCATTGCAACAACTGGAAGTGAAGGAGGAGTAGGAGAAGGAAGAGGAGAGATGAAGGCCGGGTTGCTGGCATCGGTCAAGTGGTGTCATGTCAGTGGATTCCATTTCCAAAGAGTTCAAGTACTAGCCAATGTTGCATACAAGAGAAACAAAGTAGTTTCAAATGTTTGTTTGTTTGTTTATTCATTTATTTATTTTTTGTTGCTATTTTTGCATTTAATATGGTATTTTATTACCAGCGCCATTGTCACGATGGACTTGGATTGGTCACTGTAATTTTTAAAAAAATCTGCTGATAGAATCTTTATTTCTCTTCAGAAATCTTTTATTACACACACACACACACACATATATATATATATATATATATATATATAGGAAGAAAAAGTGGAAGTGAATCCGACAGTATGTAATATTATGAAAAATTGAAAAAACACAAGTTCATAAATTTATTGTGATAAATTTATTTTCCCTCAAACTAACGAAAGCCCTGATGAAGATCTATTGAAACAATCGAAATACTGCAGCGTAGGCGAAATAAACACTCGTTTTATGAACCTGTGTTTTATCAATTTTTCATATTACACACACACACATATATATATATATATATATATATATGAGAAGTAAACAAACAAACAATGTGTTTGATATGTCTTTTTTTAGCCGACAATTTTTGGGAGAATATGTGCTTAATTGAAGTCGTACCTAATTTTGAAAATTAATTAATTGATAATTAATGAATTAGGCAGGCATACCTATTCAAATGTAAGGCTAAACAAATCGAGAAAAATCAATCTCTGTATGTACATTTCAGCCTATTAGGCCTCATTACAGAGCTATAGACAGGAAGAATAGGTATGCCCGCCTAATTCATTAATTATAATTAATTTTCAAAATTAGGTACGAATTCAATTAAGCACATTCTCCCAATATATATATATATATATATATATATATATATATATACATACACGAGGGTAATTACAAAGGTGAGGTCTCTAAAATATTTAGAAATCAAAGAAACTTTTATTGTTGGTTGGTTGATTGATTGCTTTATCTTAAAGGCATATCAATCTTTCGAGTCATTTAATGTTATCTCAGTCAAGTTATTTGATAAACAAAGGATTCAAGTTGTTTACAGTACCCATTGTTACTTAATTCAGTATTTTTATGTATTGTTGGGCGTACCGTCGGTTTTAGACGGTGAGTGTAGAAATAGATTTGAATTCATGTTTTGTTGAATTCAAAACTGGACTGTTAGATTGGGTGACGTTCAATGACTTCAGTCTGACCCCGACTTCCTGCAGCGAGTAAACGATGCGAATGGATAGATAAGGCTTAATTAGTTAGTCGGCTGCTAGACCTTACGATGTAAGGACAGCTAGTCCGCTACAGGTCGTCATGAGGTAAAGGCGCAGTTAAATAGACTCACTGCGCGTGGTTAAGGTTTAGTTTGTTTTACGGCATATCAACCTCAGTGGGTCATTAAATGGCGAGAACATTTTGAAATAAATTCATTCTTGGATACACAAATTTTTATAAACACATTTTTCTATTTAACCCACAGAAGGGGTGCTAACAAGTACTACCACTCCGGGTCAGAGTGGACCAGGAAGGTGGTGGAGGGGTGTTCCACATTCCCCAAACATCCAGGAACCTCACCATCAAATAGAGTTTAACGTCATTTCCAGGACATGAAGACCCCCAGTCACCGCCTTCTAGCACATATATGATAAAAGGGTTGGGGCTTGCCATAAGGGCAATAGGATTGGGGCAATCATATAGATGCTAGGGCTTGACATGACCAGCCGATTGATCGGAGGGGGCATCTCTGATCGCCCGTCTAGCCCAAATAAGGGCCAAAGAGGAGTGTTGCATGTCATAGACTGCTCAGCCACCTGGGTGACATCCCTAAGCATCACAGGTCGCCACCCACGGTCAACAGGTGGCCCCATTTGGGGGAGTCTTAACCCTCTGCAGAGGTGCAGTGGGTGTATTCTAACACCCACAGCCGACAGGGCGGCGCGTGGTTAAGGATCCTAAGATTAAGGTTCGGTGGTTAAGAATTAATAAAATGTGATTCGCAAAAATATACGTCTTGAGTTTGTCTTTAAAAACAACAAGGGTCAAGGCTTAACCAACATCTTAGAATAAGCTGGAACCAGGGAAGTTAGAAGTAAAAAGAAAGATCAAACCATCCACCGAGGAATAGAGACCAAACTCTGAAGAATTAGGAAAAAGTCATGAATATAACCACACAGACTAAGAAAGTACAGACCACAAGAAAGCTAATAGCTATTTAAGAAACAGAAGAAGGACAATCCACAACCGGAGCTCAGAAAAAAGAAGTCTGAATCAACCAAAGAAAGAGACCAGGGAAATCAAACCAAATAGAAGATGGCAAGCCAGCGGAATAGAAAAAGACCACCCTTAGAATCAGTTAAAGTATGAAGTTATAAAAGGGACATTTCTGTTTTTTTTTTTTAGCATTTGCTAGATCCTTCCCTTTACCAATATTTCAACACATATCATGGACAAAAAGAAAAAAAAATAGTGTTTATTAGATTTCAGATCTCTTAAGCTAATATTACTTTTAATCTGCATACTAACTTCAGTCAGTCCATTTTCGTAAATTTCAAATATCTCAAAATCTAGCCATTAAAAATTTCAGAAATTTTTTATTTTATTTAAAAAAATTTTTTTTTTTTTTTACACTAAGGGCGGAAATGGACTAGTTTAAATGTGACAAATATTGGTTGAGAAGTTTTTGAGTTGTTGCGGTTTATTTGATTTGCATAATAACTTGAGGCAGGCTGTAGATGAATTCTAGATGTCTAGACATCATCACTTTATGATATAAGTTACTCAGTTATGCACTTGATTTAAACTTTAGATTTTGAAAAATATATTAAAGAATCAGATACTTTGAATAATGTTGATAGAATAAACAAAAGAAATCTTAAATAAAATATGGAGTATATATATATATATATATATATATATATATATATATTATATACACGTGCGCGCGTGTGTGTGTTTATGTATCGATTTATACATAGAGTATAGATATAAGTAAAAAACAAAAAAAACAAAACATGCGCATAGATAGATGCATCAATAAATCTGTAATCTAATGATAAAAAAGAAAGTAGTATTTCCTTCTTTTTCTGTCATAAAAAATTTAAAGTCAGATTCAGAAAAATCAAATTCAGTTGTGTTGTTAGTTGAGAGAAAGAAGGTGACAACAAATAACACTCAATCAGGAACTATTTTGCATATGTCCATTTCCATACTAAGCAAATCAGTGAATAATAAAAAAAATAAAAATAAAAATAAAAATAAAAAAGGTTTTCATTGTCATAAGTTGAAATATCTGTCATTGACTTTGAAGCAGAAAAATAAAAACAACAAAATAAAATAAAAAAAAGGAAAAAAAAAAAACAAGAACAAAAAATAAATTAAAAACAATTAGTATACAAAAATAAAAAAAAATTTCATGCTGCTAAAAAAAAAAGAAAAAAAAAGATTCATGGTGGTAAAGTTAGAAAAAATCCACTATTTCCCATAATGCCTCCTGCAAGATGGAGCAACAACAAGTCTAACAATTATCACAGACACAATATGTATCTGTTTACCCAAGGCTGTGGAATCGTAACACAAAACCTTCGACTCCGATTTCAAAATCTCTATTTTGGCACTTTCAATTCAGACCCCTTTTGATGTAATTAAGTGCTTATAGCTTACAAATGAATATAACACCTTGATTTATTTTATAATCTATTTCCAAGAAGAGTGCGCTGTATAAGTTTACAGAGTAAATTCAACTAAAGTCGGAGTTGGTATAGTTTTTACAGACTCCGACGTAAATGCCTCCAACTCCACAACCCTGTATTTACTCTATATCTCCACCACAGCTAGGATATGACACAGTGTCAATTTTTAATCAGAGTAAAACTAGTTGGAATTTATAAGTTTCCTTCTCCTAGACTGGTTGCCCAACCAAAGTTCAAGAATCCAGTCTTCCCTATTTACTAGATGGATTCATGCTTTTCCCCAAGGTATTAGCACAACGGGAAACGCAAACAGTCGCATCCAGTATTTGAATTCGGGTTGCCACTAGTATTTCGTACGACGGTAACCGTTACACAATGTGCCTCCTAACTACAGACACAATATATAATCCAGCATTTATAACCCAAGATTAACCTTTTTTGTTCACACCGGGTAATTTTAATATAAGGAGTCATTCGTTAAACTGCTAGTAATAATGCAACCCGAACCCAGCTAAAAACGGCACATTGTAGCCAGATTTACATAAGAGCAATTCACGTAAATTCTCTATCGAAGAGAATAGAACAACTTTCAACACAGTTTACAACTGAATGGTCTTTTTATGTGGACTTCAGTCGCGTTAAACTGCTTGTTAGCTATCAGAGTTCAAATCCTAAACGAGGCTGTTTGCATTTCCCTTTGCTAATATCCCCGGGAAAGGCACAAAGCCAACTATTTTCCCTCTAGCTATGGTAAATATTAGGGAAAACTGGGATCTTTAGCATTGGTATGGCAAATGATCTAGGAGAAAGAAAACTTTGAATTCAAACCAGTTGTAGGCCGGGAAAGGTATAAGCCCCGCCAGGAACTCCCTGCCTAAGACTCGTCATATATATATATATATATATATATATATATATATACACCAACCCCCTCCGCACGAGCAGGATGTGACACAAGATCAATTTCTTCAGGTTTAATTCAGAGTTTTCCTTCTCCTTGGCTGGTTACCTAATCATGTTACCTACTCATGTTTAAACAACCCAGTCTGCCCTGCTATTTAACCATAGCTGGGGGGAGAATGGGATCCATACCTTTCCCAAGGGTATTAGTGACATGGGAAATGCAAACAGTTTCGTCCAGGAATTGAACTCGGGTCGACTAGTCCATTTCCTACGACTCTAACCATTACACCACGCACCTACAAGACTCGTTATATAAGTAGTGCCTCCATTACCAAACCAGGTTACGGAACTAGTGAGGGAATTATAATATATTTTAAAGATATACATAGCTTTATTCTATCAATAATACTCATATAAATTCCTGATCATAATCAATCTCTTTCTTTCTTTCTATAGCAAAATCATTAGTGATGCATTTAGATCATATACTAATCTTATTCTATTAGTAATGATTGCATTAATTCCTCACCAGTGACAATCGCTTTCATCTTTTAATGCATTTCTATTGTAAAATCATTATCATTGCTTTTAATTTAGACATAGAATGGGTAAATAGACTGAATTCTTTAGTCTTAGTTGGGCAACGCACCTAGAAGAAAACTCAGAATTCAAACCAGCTTTACACCACTTAAAATATGACCTTGTGTCACAGCTTCCACGTGGCAGAAATGTTTGGTAAACACACACACACTATACATACATACATATATTTTATTAGTATTATCTGCGTTATTTGGACTATTGTCCATATCTTCATTGTTATTTGTACAACGTTTCGGCCGATATACCCTCCGGCCTTCTTCGGGTATTTCTTGTCGGACTCGGGAAACTTCTCGGACTCGGGAACCTTCTCGGATTTGGCCGGAGGGTATATCAGAAGGCCAAGGCCGGAGGGTATATCGGCCGAAACGTTGTACAAATAACAATGAAGATGGGGACAATAGTCCGAATAACGCAGATAATACTAATCTTCAAGCCTCATCTCAAACATTCAGAGAAATAATATATTTTATTCTATTTTTTTTCTAAACTCCGACAGTATAAAAAGAACTCCCGGCTTTATAGTCTGTAATTGCACAATACACATTTTCGTCTGGATAAAAATCGTAAAATAAGAAAAGACCAAATCATATGCACCTCCTGATAATTATCAGTCGACGCTATTAAATTGATCAAAAGAAAAAAATACTGTAAGAGTTGTCTGTTAAAAAACTAAAGTGTCCAATACAATTAGTAGAGCCGATAAATAATAAAGTAAGCCTAATGAGTCAGAGAATATCTACCTAGGTTTCTCCTAACGTATGATCAGGATAATTCTGACTGCTAGGGGTTGGTGCAAATTACATTTCATCTCCAAAAAACATCACAAAGAAACACAAAATTAGCATAACAAGTAAATAATGAAATAATGACAACAAACCAAACTTTTATTTATTTTTTATTTAAATTTTATTGGCCAAGAAGCTAGGTTTTTCTATACCTACATTTGTTTGAAACCTCTGTTCTTCCATTGAGTAATTCTTTAGTATTTTTATATCTAGCTATTACAAGTTTATCCTATTACACAATAAACAAACTTTATTCTGTCTTATATTTAGGGCATTTTTTATTTCCCCCATTTCAAAATAGGATCTTTAACCAATTTATTTTTTATTTCCCACACATAATTTGTTAACGTTGTGTTATTTTAATACATTTCAGGTTTAAAAGTATTTTTGTGGTTATAAAATCTTTTTGAATGCCCCTTGAGTTGAACCTAAATAAACCTTTTATTTTTTATGGTCATTAATTCCTTTAGTATAAACCTCTACTTTATGTACTATACATTCATACTGATATTTTCCTTCTAATGGACATTTAGTTTTCTCAGTACAGTTACAATTATTCTGCTTTTTATTTAGTTTTTTTAGTATTACTCTCAACTATTAAGCTACCCATATTTGGCATGCTACTATAATTAAGTTTAACCGTATTCTTATTAAATATCCTACATAGTATATTGTGAGGGGGGGATACTATTTTAATATCTTAAAGAATTCCTTACCTAAATTATTAGCTACTGCATTATTATAAGGTGGTGTGAACCAAAAACTCTCTCACTATTTTTCCTCCTAATATTTATAGTTTATTTCATTTAGGGTTTTATAATCCAGTTTACTTTCATAACCACTATTTTTAGTACCTGTTCATAATCATATTTAACTTAGTTAAAATGTCCATATTAGGGGAATTAGTGGACAATGTAACACTAATACCTTTAGGTATATGTTAAGGATGATTAGAATATACATTTATGTAACTAGGGTATTGATTATTTTTCCTAATTTAGGATTTACATTTTTGCATTTCATCTTGTACGATTTGGACAGTCTCATTTTTAACTCGAGGATTTCAAGAGGATAGCGGTCGTACTTTTAAGGAATACGAGTATTAATATATAAATTAATATGTAGGGGTGGTTTAGTTTCTTCTCAATACCTTTTGTTGTCAAGTTACGTATTTTTTGTTGTTGTTCTTTTTTGTGAAAATACAAAAGACCTAGTTTTAAATTTTTTAAAGATTGTTTTTATTGTTTTATTGTTCATAGTTTTTTAGTTACTGTTTTGTATTTAACTAGTTTTATAGTTTTTATTATTGTTTTATTGTTCATAGTTTTTTAGTTACCGTTTTGTATTTAACTAGTTTTATAGTTTTTATTATTGTTTTATTGTTCATAGTTTTTTAGTTACCGTTTTGTATTTAACTAGTTTTATAGTTTTTATTATTGTTTTATTGTTCATAGTTTTTTAGTTACTGTTTTGTATTTAACTAGTTTTATAGTTTTTATTATTGTTTTATGTTCATAGTTTTTTAGTTACTGTTTTGTATTTAACTAGTTTTATAGTTTTTATTATTGTTTTATTGTTCATAGTTTTAGTTACTGTTTTGTATTTAACTAGTTTTATAGTTTTTATTAGTTTTCATAGACCTAGTTTTATTCTTTTTTTGTTGTTTAGTTTGTTCTTAAGATCTTTTGTTGTCAAGTTACTTATTATTATTTTTAACCAGAGGGTGTAGCAAGAAGATAATGGTCGCACTTTTAAGGAATACGAGTATTAATATATAGATGTTTTAGCGAAAGTGCGGATAATTGTTGACTCTTCCTCGTACATCTATAGAAAATATCCTTGCTTTAGTAAATTCCATGGTGATTTAATTCCATATATCATCCGAAATAATTTAGTTTGGTGATATTTTGACACTCACATTACTTGTAGATCTACAATATAAAAATGGAAGAGTGTTTGTTTCAACATGATTGCCTTAAGAAAATGTTTTTTGTTGTTTTTTATCGGTATCAAACATTTTCCTTTTAAGTGACAGCTTCGATTATGCAAAAGAAACAAATAAAATGTTCAAGTTTGATTTTTATGAACTTGACACAAGGAAAAAACATCCTAGAAAACAAAATAATTTCATTTTAATTTAATTGTCGTTGGTCACATTAGAAAATTTGTATTTTGAGAAAAACATTAAAATGATTGAGAAATCACGGAGGATGCTGATATAAATTGAAAATAATCAAATCAGATGGAGGTTTCCTCTGTTGATTTTACTTTCTTTTTTTTTGTCTTTTGTTTTGTTTTATTTTTTGTTGTTAAGAAGTCTGACAAATTTTTATTGTTTTATATGTCTTTTTCTTTTGTTCTGAAAAATACATTCCTTCCAAAAACAGCTGCAATTGATCGACTTATGAATTATAAAGTACAGAAGACATTATATTTATGCTTGTTGAATAGGCTTGCTTACTTTTCATGAGGCCAATATGGAAAAAATCAATTTAATTTTTTTTTAATAATACTATTTCCCTTGTTCCATTTATATTATTGGGTGCAAAGGTTTCCGACAAAAATGTTATTTTCAAAACAAGAAGTGCTGGAATATATTCACTACTTCTTGATATATATATATATATATATATATATATATATATATATATATAGGGATAGCGCAGTCGGTAGAGCGTTCGGCTAGAAACCACAAGGTTCCTAGTTCGATACCGGTCCTCGCCAACTCAGCGTATGAGTAGCACAGGGATCTGTGCGGTAAAGTAAGGAGCTGATGATAGGTGTGGCGCTCCACCTCAGACGCAAAAACAATCTCCTTGGTCTAGCGCTATTGAAAAGGGGATAGACTCCCTCGCTGACTGGCTGATACCGACTTTAGGCCGCCCCGACGACTTTACTTTATATATATATGACTGACACACACACATTTTTTTCTATTTTTGTCCTTTGCTCATGTCCTGTACTCTGTCTTTGTTTCCCTTTTTCTTTTTTTCACCCACCCTTTTATCTTTCCCCCATTGTCTACGTTTCTAAATGTTGTAGATTGTAAATTCATTTCTGACAAAGTCTTTGAAGAAATAAAGTTAAAATATTAAGTTTTACACATGAATTGAATTAATTGTTTGTGTTGATTTATCTGCCTTTTCCATTGATATTTTTACAGCCTGTTCCTTATCTTCTATCTATATATAAAGGGCAGTTGGTGTGTATGTATCTCCGGAGGAAACTATGAAAATAAAACAATTAATGACAAAGTAAATATATATAAACATTCACTATCATCATGGTTTTTGAGTAAAAATAAAGATTTGATTTATATTCGTGAAGACAATTAAAAAATAAAATTTAAATCATAATAGCATGGATTTTTCTTGTGTTTAATATTGTAAATAGCAGACATTAATTTTTATTTTCAGTGTCTGGATCAGCACGTCTTATTTACGTAGGGATTTTAATGGGACACCCTGTGGTAAAGCAACTCACGATTCAGTAATAATGGATCTATGAGACAATTTTTAAAAAATCCTCCCTCTACCCAGGTGATGCTGGGTAGCCGCTTCTATATATATATATATATATATATATATATATATGAAATTAAAAAGTAAAGTTGGCACAGTGATGTATTGTCGGCATTAGTTGGAGAGCGAGGGGGTCTATCCCCTTTTCGCTTGTGCGACTACAGGTAGATTTTTATACTGTTTTGTTTTTACTGGGGTATGGCGCCATACCTAACCTCAACTCCCTACTTTACAGCACACAGATTAGATTACACAATCTGTGCTACTCATGAGCTCAGTTAGCATGGAACGTTATCGAACCTTACGATTCCTAGGCAGGTGTTCTACCGACTGACCTAAACCGGCCCTATACACATATATATATATATATATATATATATATATTTAGAGAGAGAGAGAGAGAGAGAGAGAGAGAGAGAGAGAGAGGGTATGGGTACCTAACTCCTCCCCACGAGCAGGATACAACACAATGACCATTTAAGCAAAGTTTTAAATGCAGTGTTTTACGTCTCCTTGCCATACCAAGGTTAAAGAGCCCAGTTTGCTCTACTATTTACCCATGGCTGGAGGGAGAATAGTTGGATTAATGCCTATCTTTCCCAGGCGTATTAGCGCTATGGGAAATGCAAACAGACTCGTCAAGGCATGAGTTGGATAATATCAACAGAACCAAGTTCAATCATTGATCTAGCCCGTTTACGTCCACTTAGTGCTAATAGCCTCCGTAAAGGAATACATCTTCCATATGTCTAATTGTCTAATAAATAAATATATATATACAAATTAATTTAACTAAATACATATAATTTGAAATTGATAAATCTCATATATACATATGCATTATAAATCTTCATATGAATACTGTTTTATTTATACCACATATAGAATGCAAACGTTTCCAGCCAAAATCTAATTGTATGAATATGCAAAAGTTTCCAGCGATACTTTTTCTTAAATTAGATTTTTACTGGAAAATTCTAAAGAACTATCTTGAAAAAATGTAACAAAGAGTGTCAAAAAAGTATCGAGATTTTTTGTAATTTTTGACACCTTGTATTCTGAAAAAGAAAAATTCCATTCATTCTTCATTTCTATTAGGTAAATACATCTTTAAACATGGTACTTTTTTTGACACGCCTTGCATTAAAAAAAAAAATGAATGGAACGTTATTTCCTTTCAGAATACAAGGTGTGTCAAAAAGTACAAAAACTTGATACTTTTTTGACATACCTTATACACACACACACACACACACACACACACACACATATATATATATATATATATATATATATATATATATATATATATATATATATATGTGAAGTGGACAAACAATCTGTTTGAGATGGCGACAGCCGACAATTTTTGGGAGATTATGTGCTTAATTGAAGCCATATCAAATTTGTAAATTAATTAGTTATAATTAAATTAATTAGGCGTGCATATCGGTTTAAATATAAGGCGTAAAATAATCGAGAAAAAGTCAATGTAGCAATATATATATATATATATATATATATATATATATATATAATAGTAGCAATTGCACTTTAAATGCATTGTACACTTATATATATATATAATATATATATATATATATATATATATATATATAAAGAATATAATGCTGATGAATTTAGGTAAAATGGCCCAACTACAATAAGTTTATTGAAGACAGGGCTTATATTCTTTAAATATACCCTCCTACATTTGGGGCGCTGGTAGGTGTCGTCAGTGATGTAATATGCATGGGTCACTGGGAACTTTCGGGTCTTTCAACATCATACTTCCCTCGCAAGGCTCACCCTATCAGAGATGATCAAACTCTGATCCACCCACTAACTTGAGACGCTAACAGACGTTTGGCTTTTATTGTTTTTGGACGAGTGTAAAAATCTCTACCGGGCCTCTGATTGGCTGGTGCTAACAACCAGTCAAATGCACGACACAGTCTATTTAAGTAGTGTACAGGGACAATAACACTTTTTTTCTTTAAAAGGCATTACACGCTTTGGAAAAAGGAAAGCTAACCCTTTATTATCACTCAGTAATATATAAGACTAGGACTCATTTTGAGGGGATGTCTTACTCTTCATATATCGAAAAATGACATTACAAAATAGAAAATTACGAAATTTCTAAATAAACAGAAAATACGAAAAAGGATCTACATTTGATCATTGACGAAGACAAGTGTTTGCTTCGCATAATGTGATTGTGAAGAAGGCTCTTTTTTTTCTCGTCTGTCTGCCGCTCTTCTCTAGGGCTTATTTTAAGGGGAGAGCTTATATTAAAATCATCCTGAAAATCACGCTAAGTCCTACTTAGCAGGTAGATCTTATGATCGGGCAAACACGGTATATCAACTTAAAAATCGTATAGGAACTTAGTTCAGACATGAGAACATAATTTTAAAATCAACATAATGGAGATTATGTAACAGTCTGTCTATAACCAAAACTACGTCACCACTGACATCACGATTTCCTTAGTTATCTAAGTTATATTCTCAACAATTATGAAATAGTCATTCAGTTTTAATAAGTATCTTATTTATTAACGATGTCTTTGTCAGAGGCTAGCGGAGTTAAATTTGCCGCAAAACTGCCCATATTTAAAGTCCTGAAACATATCTCTAAGAAGTAAAGATCTGTATAGTATATGGTGGCAATAATTTGCATAATGATTTTAACAAAACTGGGTTTAATAAATGTTTATTTGTTGTTACTGATTTCTAATACAATCCCGTTATTCGCAAACGTATTAAAAGCAATCGTACATAGAATCTTATATGATAGAAATATTAAAATTAGTGTAATGTTTTTTATTTGATCTTACTTAGTTTTTTGCCTTTCGTAGAAGGGGGGATCAAAGTGTAGTATCTGTTCCAGATGCTATGCTTTGAAACTTACCTTTTATACCCGGCCTCGGCTGGGGGTCCAGTGTGCTTCTGCCTATGGACCGGTAGAATACAATTATTAGCGTCGATCCCAGGGGGAGCATCCCCCCAGGCAATACCTGTCCCCTTGGGGGCGGGGCTGGGTTTATTGCCCAGCGCCTGAGGCGCCCCCTTGAGGGGGAATGCTGAGGGGATCGACGCAATTTTTGTTTTTTCCCACCCATGAGCTTCGGCTTGTGGGTGGGCCCACGTTAAAACGAGGCCTTGTGCCCAGCCCATACAAGTGGGGTATGAGGCAAATACCCTTACTTAGTTTT